>VDMD01000002.1:3000000-3477889 GCA_007026445.1 Schizophyllum amplum | reverse complement strand
CCAGAACGGGTCGACCCGGGGGACAATCGCGCGGCCGAAGGCCGCGCCCTCGGCGAAGGCGCGCAGCGCCGTCGCACACTCTCAGCACCTCCATACATCGTACGTCTTCTTTTTATCTGCACCGTCAGTCTCGTGCTGACGCATTGGTTAGAACGTGCGAGTCGATGCTGCGGTTGGACACGCACGGTCTCCGCGGCGCGTGCGAGTCCGGCGCTGGACGAGGAGGGGGACGACGCGGCCGAAGGCCGCGTCCACGGCGGCGGCGCGTAGCGCCGTCGCACTCCGTAGGGTCTTTAGTTCGTCCTTCGGTGAGTTGTTCGTTCTCATGCTTACTCGCTTTTCATTGACATTTTGTTCAGACTGCGGGTGAGGGAGCTTGGGCTATCTTGTGGGCGGGGGGACGATCGCGCCCACGGCGACGGCGCGCAGCGCCGTCGCACGCCTCGCATCTTGGTCTCTACTTGCGTGAGTCATTCTTCTTCATCATATTGGCTTCTCATCGAAATTCTTTTTAGATCGCGGCCGAGGACGTTCGGGCCACTACAGCGGGGCGGAGGAGACGATCGCGCGGCCAGAGGCCGCGCCCACCGCGACGGCGCGCAGCGGCGTCGCACCCTTTAGGGTCTTCGCTTAGTGCATTGGTGAGTCATTCCATTTTATATGTATCGAATTTTCTTTGACCTGTTGATCAGTGGTTGGGAGGGGGAGGGGCGCGACGCGTGTCGCCTCGCCGGGCTTCCGCGACAGCGGGGGGCGGGGCCACCCCCGCGCGGCCGAAGGCCGCGCGTCGCGGCGGCGCGCAGCGCCGCCGTGCTCGTCTTTGTCTCATGGGCCGGCGTCGGCGCTGCCGCAGGCGTGTATCCTGGGAGAGAGCAGGGTACGTTATGTGTCTTATCTTCAGGCATAGTGCTGATTTATCGGTAGCGTGCATGGTCGTCTGAGGAACAAGATGCCCTCCTCGTCACGGAGATCCTTTGCGCTGCTCAAACGCGATCCGTATCCTGTAGGCTAGGCGATGAGTATATGTATCTTCGTCCGGCGAGCAAGGTGAGTAACTTATCGTGACTTTATCATATTGCTAACTATTCTCCTAGTTTACTTCATCCTCGCCGGCTATTCAGACTCACGGCCTTAGGCGATGAGTATATTTATCGCCGTTCCCCGAGCGGCGACGCCCCGGATGTTCTCTGCGTCTTCGAGACGCGCTTTCCGTCGCCAGGACGCGCCGGCAACGGACTCCACGACTCAAGACTTACCGGACGGGGACGACGGCGTAGGCGATGAGTATATGTATCGCCGTCCGGCGAGCAAGGTGTGTCACTCATTGTTTGCTTCCATCACGTCGCTGACCAACGCAGTAGCTCACTACATCTTCGCCTGGGAGACAGACTCACTCCCGTATGCGATGAGTATACGTATCGCCGTCCGGCGAGCGAGGTATGTGCTACGTCCAATGACTTGGCATACGACTGACCCCTCCCGCCTAGATGATGAGTATATGGATCGCCGTCCGCCGAGCGACGTGATCGACGCGCCCGACGGTCTCCTCACACTCTCACGACGTACCCTCACCTTGCGCCTCGGGGGCGACGTAGGCGTTGAGTATATGGATCAGGCTATTGGTGAGTACTCAGTGATTCTTGGTCACGTTCGATCTGACTAGACTTGTAGGTCTCCTCACCTTTGTCGCCGCGCCCTCGATCTCAGACACATCCGACATGCCCCCTACCTCGCCCGCGCAACGCTCTCGGGCACCCCGCCGAGCGGCGAAGCAACGTATCGCCGTCCGGCGAGCAGGCCATACGTCAGGGGCGTGCATCTTGTGAGTACGACACTCCCCTCATCAGTATTCCGCTGACGCTCGCTTAGTACTCAGTGACCCTCTGATGTCGGAGATGGCGGCGGAGTTGACGCCGCGTGTGAGGAGAGGGCAGTCCTAGGCGTTCGGCGAGACACGGGGGACTTGTCGGGCGCGTCTGGGGGTCATTGGGGCCATGTATATCAGTAGTCTTGTAGCCCGTCACTGTAAAGTCGAGTAGATTAGGAAATACAATGATTTAAAGGGAAGGAATACAATGACTTGCAGAAAACAATAGTCTGAGGAAATACAGAGCCTAGAAAACAGTGAAGTTGAACTCGTCGAACGTACGTGACTGTGAGGGCCTTGGCGTGGCGCGGGGGACCTCGGGCATGAAGCATGAACGGCGCGGGGGACTCGGGCATGAAAGGCACAAACACGATTATGTTCAGCTACGTACGACAACCTACACGAGCTAATCGCGCCACCGCGTCCCTCCGCCCCAGGACCTCCCAAAGACAGCCCCCGCTCTCGCACAGGGAGCCTGCGCCCCCTCGCCCGAGCACGCCCGTGCTTTCGCGGGGTCGAGAGCTGGCAAAACAAGGCGAGTGCAGTCAGTACAATCACGACAAAGGCCGCATACTCGGCTGCCCGTCGCACAAGCTCACGCTATCCCTTGAGACGCCCGGTCCCCGCACTCTAGCCCGCCCCGCACACCCTCACAGTCCCGCACTCGTCGCTACCGAGGACGCGGCGCACCGCGGGGCTTGGCAAGAGGGAGTATATAAGGCTTCCCCTCTCGCCCCTCCCTCCACCATTCCTCCCCCCCCTCTCGCCATGCCGCTGGTCGTGCTCATCGCCGCCAGTCGTGCCGACGTCGCATCCCGGGGTCATGCTGGTCGGGGTTATGCTGGTAGAGGCCATGCTGGTGGAGGCCATGCTGGTCGAGCCCATGCTGGTCGAGGCCATGCTGGTAGAGGCCATGCTGGTGGAGGGTATGCTGGTACGCAGGAGGAGGGTCGGGTCAGTAGTTGCAGGGTCGGTTCAGTAGTTACCTCGTCTTCGTCGTGGCACGCCCCCGGACATGGGCCCCTGTAGGGGGAACCCATGTCCGGGGGCCCACAAAAGGAGGGATGAGCGCTAGACACCTATCAAAATCCATGCCGGTTCAGCGCGCTATGACATCACGTGAGCGTTGGAGTTAAAGCAAGCAAGAAGGCGCGCAACAAGGCGCGCAACAAGGGGGAGGGGGGTGAAGCCCGAACGTCGCCTGCTGGTTCGTGAGCGCGGCCGTAGACACACCTACAGTGCAGCACCCGCTACCGCCTCCGCCTATGCCGCGTGCGACTTGCCGATGCACGGCGAGGAAAAAGGGCCGCGTCTCGACGCGGTCAAAGTCGAGCCTGTTGGCGCCCGAGGTGAGGTTGAACGCGCCGAGCATGGCGCGCTCGTACGTAAAAAGCGCGCGATCGACAAAGTCCACCGCCGTCGCATGCTCCTCGCGATGCCGGTACAGCTCCGACAGCTGCAGCAGCGTGTCCGCGTGCCACGGCAACCGGTGTAGCAGGTTGTAGAAGCCCTCCGGGTCTGTGAATTCATCAGTCAAGTTTCTCTCCCCGACATAGGTTGGTAGTACACACCGCCGGCCATGACGACCTGCATAAAGGCCTTCGTGACCGCCTTGTACTTCTTGCTGTACTCGACCGTCCACCAGCGCTCCTCGCCCAGCGGGGCCCACGCGTGCCGCTGCCGCTGCGCGTCGAGCTCGTCCGGCGTCAGCTGGCGCGTCGTCAGCCCCTCGCGCAGCTTCGCCGGCCACCACGTCGGCTGCGGGCGCGTGAGGTTCGACTTGTCCGTGCGGCGGGCGGGGGACGGGGCGCCCTTTTCGCGGTGGGACTGCACGACCTTGGCGCCGAAGAACTTGCGCATCTCGGCTTCGGGGTCGAGGTGGGCGGGGGAGATGGCGAGGAGGCGGGCGAGGGCGTCCATCGATGTGCGGGAGGCGCTGGTGGAGGAGGAGAGGGCGGACGCGGCGTCGCCGAGGCTGGGATATCTGGGGGTCACGCTTAGCAGATGATCGATGGTGGGTTGGACATACACACTGCAAGGAGAGCTCTGCGAGTGCACGCTCGACGTCGTCCTTTCCGGACTTTTTCTCCTTCTGCTTTGCCTTCTTGGCAGCCTTCTTCGCGGAGGCCGAGGGTGTAGGAGGCGCGTCTTGGGGAGGCGTCTGCAATATTTGCGGTCCTCGGGCTAGCAGCTGCTGGCGCCTTCTTCTTTTTCTTCTTGGGCTTTCACTTCTTTGAGTTCAACATAGGGATGCGTACAGTGAACGATGCATACCTTGCGCGCCTTCGAGGGCGTTGCCGCTTCCTCAGGCTCATCATCGCCCTCGTCCCCTTCATCTTGCGCAAGCAACTGGACAAACCTTCAACACCATATCGAGTCATTCAAGCAAATACTCACCGCTGCAAATCCTCCAGTTCCAGAAGGCTTGGTAGGTAACGGTTCCTCCTCCTCCTCGTCTTCACTGGCTGGTTGCTGATGCTTCGATAGCTCTTCCAGCTCTTCCAGCTCGCGCTGCTGTCGTTTATTGAGTCTGGGCGGCATTTCAGATGACCGTAAGAGACAAGCGTCACACTAACATTCGAACAATACCTTCTATATCGGATGTCTAAGCAAAGCATCCTATGTCATACGGAGATCCCGCGCTTATCGTTCCCCACATTATAATTAGGCAATTAGTAACGCATTCCTTTCTCAACCACCACCATTGCGACCTATCTCTTCAGACGCCTACCCCGACAGCTGAAGATGGCTGAGACGTGAGCCCAATAGAACAGGAAATCGCAACAGTTATTAAATATTTCCAGACATATAAACCTCTTCGGCGGTTCACCGCTCAATAGGCTATCATGGCTGAGACCCTCGCAGATCTTCCTGAACGCAGCGTCATCCTTCCCTCCACGCGATGGGTGCTCTTCAAATCGGGCCACCCTCGTCTCCGCACCTCGTGACGCCCCGTCCGACATAAGGCTCGCATACCTCTCCACGTCGGACGTGGAGCCCTTCATCGGCAATCGACCATGGTATGTCCCGATCGCCTACGCGTCGATTCAACCTCACGAGAACCCCGCAGGTTCGCCCAGTCCCAAGACGGCTCTGCCCTCATCCCCGCCGCCGATGCTAACCACCACACCGAAGGCGCGCGCCACCTCGGCCCGCCCCTCGTCTTCCTCGGCCTCGAAGAGACAGACGCGCAGTCCGGCAACGCCCTCCCCTCCACCGACTTTACCGACCCCTCCACCGCGCTCGCCAAATTGCACGGCACGCCCTACTTCGCGCTCGACGTCGGCGACCTCACCCTACCCCTCGAGCAGCTCACCGCCGCCGCCGACACGGACCGCAAGCTAAGCTGGGCAGAGCCCCGCGCGCTCATCGCCGGCATGGACCTATTCGAGGCGGGCGTGTACGCGGAGGCGCGCAGCATGGTCGACTGGAACGCGCGGAACAAGTTCTGCCCTGGGTGCGGCTCGCCGACGTACTCGATGTGGGGCGGGTGGAAGATCGCGTGCACGTCCCTGCTGCCGTGGGCGAACAACGAGGGAAAGAAGCCGTGTCCGACGACGTGAGTGGCGTTTACTCGCCTTTCCCCATCATGCTCGCCTTTCCCCCATCATGATCGCCTTTCCCCCATCATGCCCACCTTCGCCCCCCCTCCCCATCCCCTTCCCCCGTCCCTCCCCTCCGCCTCCCTCCCATCCCTCCCTTCACCACCCCCTTCCCCCCTCCCTCCCCTTCACCACCCTCTCTTGCCCCCCTTCGCCACCCTCCCCCCGGCACCTTTCTAACCCCCTCCCCTACCCACACCCTCCCTCCCCACCCTCTCCCCTTTCCCCACCTTCTCCCTCTCCCCTTTCCCCACCTTCTCCCTCCCTCCATACCCCCCTCCTCCTCCCTCCCTCCATACCCCCCTCCCCCTCCCCGTCCCTCCCCTCCCCCCTCCCCCTACCCCCCCCCCTTCCCCCTTCCCCCTTCCCTACCCCCCTCCTTCCCTCCCTTCCCTAACCCCCCTCCTCCTTCGCCTCCCCCTACCCCCCTCCCCTCCATAACCCCCTCCCCCCACACATAAGTATAAGTATACTCTTCTGACACCCACCACTCCAGCCGCGGCCTGCACAACTTCACCCACCCCCGGACGGACCCGGTCGTCATCATGATCGCCATAGACGAGACGGGGGATAAGATTCTTTTGGGTCGGAATGTAAGTATAGATCCTTTTGGGTCGGAATGTGCGTACGCTGGTTTCTGGTTGATGGGTTAAGGCGCGTGTGTGGTTGGGTGAAAGCAGGCCTGCCCGGATGCGCTTAATTGCCCTAATTGCTGGTCGACCTAATTGCTCACCCCATCCCGCAGAAAAAATTTCCGGGAAAATTCTACTCCGCACTGGCCGGGTTTATGGAGCCTGGGGAGAGCTTCGAGGTAAGTGAAGGGCTCTCGATTTATTGTTCACTTCTCCATCTGCTTCATGCTACTCCATCTGCTTCAAACTTCAAACTTCTCCAGTTATTCCATACTTCTGTATTTCCTCTCCCTCCCATCGACCTTCATACCTCTCCGTCTACTTCATACATTTCCATCTACTCCATGCTTCTCCATCCACTCATACTTTTCCTTCGCTCACATTGGCTCTCATTATTTTGCTTACAATGGTTCACATGCCCTTACTCACGAAACCTCCCAGGACGCCGTCGCGCGCGAGATGTGGGAAGAGGCAGGCGTCAAGGTCTGGAGCGTCAAGTATCACTCTAGTCAGCCTTGGGTGAGTTTATGCGCTTTCCCACTTGTCCTGATTGAGTCGTGCGCTGTCCTTCACTCGGCACTTCCTTCACTCGGCACTTCCTTCACTCGGCACTTCCTTCACTCGACCACGTTCCCTCAGTCGGCACTTCCCTCACTCGGCACTTCCCTCACTCGGCACTTCCTTCACTCGGCACTTCGCTCACTCGGCACTTCCTTCACTCCCGACTACTCCCTCGCTGACACTGCCCATCTTCGCTGATCCAACCACCCTCGCTAACCCATCCCCCACCCTCACTAACCCATCCCCTACCCTCGCTAACCTACCCCCCACCCTCGCTAACCCATCCCCCACCCTCGCTAACCCAATCACCCCTCGCTGATTTGAACATCTCGCTGACTTCGACACACCCAGCCCTACCCCGCCAACCTAATGGTCGGCTGCTACGCCCGCGCGGACTCGACCCAGCCGCTCCGCATCGACCTCGATAACGAGCTTGAGGGTGAGTGTTTTTTATATTGGTGTTTTGTTGCCCTGTCAGGGTTTCCCTTATCGGTGTTCTTTTTTTCTCGTCGATGTTTTTTCCACGACTTGGCTCCGTACACTTTTTCGAACGCCCGTATACTCTCGATCACACCCCATAAACTCGCCAACGCCTGTGTACTCTCCCACGCACTTCATATCCTCCAACGCACTTCATATCCTCCAACGCACTTCATATCCTCCAACGCACTTCATATCCTCCAACGCACTTCATATCCTCCCTTCAACGCACTAATTGACCAACACCCTCCCCGCTTCCTCCCAATATCCTGACACCCTCGCCCTTTCCTCCCAATATACTGACACCCTGTTTCTTTTGCATAAACTGACACCCTGTTTCTTTTGCATAAACTGACACCCTGTTTCTTTTGCATAAACTGACACCCTGTTTTTGCATAAACTGACACCCTGTTTTTGCATAAACTGACACCCTGTTTCTTTTGCATAAACTGACACCCTGTTTTTGCATAAACTGACAACCCCTCTTTCCTAGACGCCGGCTGGTACACGCGCGCCGAGATCCTCGCCATCCTCAACCACGCGGACGGCACGAACTTTAGCGGCCGGGACAATAAGAAGTTGAACGAGGCGATCGAGGGCAAGTCGTCGCATGACACGCGTGACAAGACCACGCACGACACCCCGCAGTCGGGTGCGGGCGCACTCGCGCATTCGGACCCCAACATCGAGCGCAAGGAGGGCGCCGCCACAGAGCCGAAGCTGCAGGCTGCCGCCGGCGCCAAGGAGCAGGCCGCAGAGCCGAAGCTGCAGCAGGCCGCCACAGAGTCGAAGCTGCAGCAGGCCGCCACAGAGTCGAAGCTGCAGCAGGCGAACGCGAAAGCACCAGAGTCCCCAGAGCCCCCCTTCCGCATCCCGCCCCCCACCGCCATCGCCGGCGTGCTCATCAAGGACTGGGCGGAGGGGAAGATCAGCTTTCCGCGGATCTCTGAGCGGGGTGGTGCTAGTGCGTTGTAGACTGCCACATTCGAGGACGTTGCCACATTCGAGGATGTTGCCACATTCGAGGACGTTGCAGACTGCCATCGGCCGTGGATAGATTGTAAGTAGACATCGTGGACTACTGCAATTCTATACCACGTTTACAGTGACGGATCTTTGGCGACCACAGTAAAAATTGAAAGACATCGATCTCTGTCCGACTGAGGCTCCTCGGAGCTGCTGTCAGATATGGGCTACATCGTGGGCGATCTTGAGTGTGACGTACATCTGAAAGAGTCCCACCACCGTTAGGCCCGGGAATTTACGTTCGCCTCGCTTCTTGGGCCGCTGTACTCACACCGTCGAAGATTATAAGAGCGTCGGCGCATCGGTTATCTTCTCGCTGCGTTTCCCAAGCATTTCCCTGCTCGGACCTACTGCTTTGATGCCTGGTGACTTCGCCGCTCATGATTCACCGCTGGGGCTTTCAGGGACTCGTCGCCTTCTGGACGTTTCCTTGAAAATCGCACTCCTCGCCTATTTATTTCTCAAGAGCGATATCGGGACCGTGCTTATACCTGTGGTAAGCTCTTGCTTTGCGCCGCGCGTTGGCTCTGTACACATCAACAGGACTGACGTTGTGACAAAGCCAATGATGAGCTTTGCCCTGGCTGGCCAAACGGACGTGAACGCATTCTTGACCGGATTTTTCTGGGTGTTTCTTCATATCTTGGCTTTCGATGTACGATGAACCACTTCGTGCACTACAGTTCACGCCTGACATGTTTATTTAGATCAGTAACCAGGTATGCAAGTCGGCGCTGTTCCCTTCTGTTGTTGACGAACGCTGCTTCAGGTGGTTGGCGAGCACGAGGACAGGCTCTCGAAGCCGAGTAGGCCTATACCGTCTGGCCAAATAACGGCCGACGACGCTCGGTTGCTCCAGTTTGCTGTCGTACTCGTCGCCATACTCTATAGCTGGAGACAGGGACTACTTGTTCTCAGCGTCGTCTATCTTGCTGGCTCGACGGCTTACAACGAGGGGAATTGTGCTCGCTGGTGGTACCTCAAGTCTGTCATGGGCGGCTGCGGATACATGTGTTTTCTCTTCGGAATGATTACGTGCATGGGCGAGTCCGCAATCCTTGACGCTCTCAAAGTACGCCTCACTGACGTACATACTCAGCCCACGGTCAATATCCTTCTGCGCCGACCTTACGGGTGATCATTACGACCGGACTAATATTTGCGACGACGGTGAGCCTTTCACCTCCTTGGCACCGTCATGTCCGCCTCTTATACGCCATCCAAGGGCCACGCGCAGGACTTTCGAGACCGCGAAGGAGATGCCGCTATAGGCAGGCAGACACTTCCCATGATAATGCCACAGTGGCTAGCCCGCTGGTCTCTGTCGGCGCTTTTGTTCATGTGGACGACCGTACTGATCTATATGTGGCACCCGCCTCTCGCTCTTTGCATGGCGGTGTATTCATTAGCAGCTGTAACGGCTGCGTCGTTCACCAAGGATCACTCGCAGCAGGCAGATCAACGGTCGTTCGGGTGGTATCTCGTGCGTCTATCGCGCGTCTGACAATGGCGGGATGAGCTGACTCAACAACAACTCTAGGTCTGGATGAGCGTCTGCCATATGCTATTCTGGAAGACAGCGCAGGACGTCTGACAATCTGAAGGCGTCCAGCAGAGCAGAACGGGAGCGCGACGTCAGGCCCCGCGTGAGGGAGGGATTCGGAAGTCGCGCGACGTTGAGCGCTTTGAGACCTTGTCAATCTCTTCTTCGTGTATTTCTACTACGTAGTAGAGAATGGAAAGACACGCGAACGAAGCTATCGACGCCTCTGCCTGAGGGATGGGCTCAAAGTTGAACATCTCACACGTGATTATCACGTTCCCCATGAAGCGCAGTGCGCCTGTTGTAAATACGAACAAATATCATACATGATTAATCCTCTCTGTGCAGCCCATCGGTATCATAGAGCGAGCGTCGCATGCCACCACATAAGTAAGGTGAACTCGTCCCTCCAGCCCAAAAATAAGATAATACACGCACTACCCAAACCATCAATCAGTTCGTGACTGTCTGTCGACATGAGCGCCCCCTTCACGCGAGACATCCTATGCCGCAGTGATAGTAGAGGCTGTACCGTCATCGCATGTCGTAGCAGGCAGTGCAACCTCGAGAGCGTCCCACGGGTCCGGGTACACACAGCCCGCGACTGCCGTCACCGCAGGTGCATTGTCGCCCGTCGCATACCAGCCATCCACGTCCCCTCCGCCCACTCCCCGCGCATCAGAAAAGCTGGCGCTCGCAGTCAACGTCGGCACCGCCGCCGTCGCCGTATATGTCGGAAGCGCCGTCGCCGGCGCCCCCGCCCCCGCTACGTTGTTGATCGTCGCTGGCGGCCACGGATACGTCGACGACAGGTCCCCCGCACCCGCCCCGCCCGTCGCCCACGGCGCAAAGTTGCCATCAAACAGGCCCCGCGCGCCGTGCGCGGGTCCCTGGGGACGTAATCTTCCAGCAGCCCGAGCTTGTAGGACCAGAGCGGCGCCTGGACGTGGCCCGCGGTCGAGTTGCCGATCTTCCACGTCCAGAAGAACCAGTCGTTGAGGGAGTCCATGCTGGCCATGATGAAGGTCTTGATGCCCGCTTTGAGCGTCGCGTTCCACTGGCTGGCGTCCTCGAAGAGGCTGCAGTCGCCGCCGTACATGGCCCCGTTGCCGACGCCGCGCACGAAGAGGCCGCAGTCGTTGTAGCCGCAGCTAAACTCGCCCGCGACAGTGACACCGAAGTTGGTGTTTCTGGGAGATTCGTGTAAGAGGCGGGCACACCGATGGACAAGGAGGCGACGTACGATCTATTCATCATCGGGCCCCACGCGTTGCACGCCTGCAGTGGCCAGACACCACCCGCGTCTTCAAGTTCCATGCCAGTGGCGATAGGGGCGTTGTTCGCACTGCCGCTGAACGCGAAGTACGGGTGCGTATCCAAGATCATGCGATCCGCGCCGTCAAACGTACCCACCCACGCACCGGTGGACCCAAACCCATCGTGAATGACCACGTACGGACCGTGGCCCTCGCCAACACCGGTGATGTCGTTACGGATCTCGCTGTAGCTCTGAAAGAAGAAGCTGTTCAACGTCTGTCGACCAATCCGCGCCAGCAGCGGCTCGTTGATGATGCCAAACATGACCACGACGTTGCGGTACTCCTCCTGCGCGAAGAACTCCATCAGGATCCGATTATATTCGAGCAGCCGTTGCGCGTTCGCCATGCCCATGGCGCCGTTGAGAAAGTTGACCTGCCCGAGCTTCCCCGAGTGGTTGTAGCCGTTCTGTGACCCAGGGACGGCGTGCACGTCGATGTTGACGCGGATACCGTACTTGCGCGCCCAGGAGATGACACGGAGGATATACCTGCAGCAGATGAGATGGAGCGCTTGAGGAAGAGCGGGCGACGAACTTCCAACACAGGCCGTCCGGGAATGGTTCTCCATCCCATACACTGCCTTGGATCGCCCAGTAGGGGATGGGCAGTCGTATCCAGTTGAGGCCAGCGCCGACCATTTCTATAAAGTCCTGCTCGGTCTGCAATCGACGTTAAGTGGAGACTGGCAGGACATTCCTTGAACGCACGATGAATGTGTTGTAATGTTCCTCCATCTCCTCCTCGAGACCCGTTCCCCGCCATCGCAGTGTACAGCGTCCACTCGTCGACGGTACCATCGTACTTCTGGAACAGTGCGGGCACGATGAAGGGTTCGAGAACGAACAGGCCGCCCAGATTCACACTGTACAAGGCATTAGGCAGGATCAGGGCACGTTGTGAGACCTGACGCACCCGAATACCCTGTCCTGGCCCCACGTCCACGTCTCATTAAGCGCCGGCGTCCACTCGTTGGCCTTGCCGTAGCTCCCATACAGATCCTCGGGATCATACGCCCAATACCCGCCGAACGGATTGATGTACATGAGCTCCTCGCCACTGTCCAGCGTGAGCATAGTTCCGTTCCCTCCGCTGGTCAGGCCTTCCGGTGATGCCGGGTCTGCCTCGCCAGGCACGTCGCCCCCCTCGCCACTGCCACTGCTGGAGACCGCCGCGCCCTTCGGCTCGCCGCTGGATCCGAGATGGCCTGTGAAGTGGAGGGGGAGGAGGATGGCGAGGAGGATGACGGCGAGTGCGGCGACGCCGCCTAGCGCCCACACAAGCTTCCGCCTAATCGATGTCGCGTGAGCTACCATCCCGCCAGCCTCCTTGGTTGAGGCGTCCACGAGTGGGCTGTCTACATAGGACGACCGATTGGACGCGTTTCCATATGCTGACTCCCGTGGAGTGTCGAGGAAGGGTCGTGGTGGATCCAGTGATTCGTGACTCTGAGCGAGGGTTGGGGAGTCGTTGCTCGTCATGATCGTGAGGTGCGCTGCCTAAGCTCTGCGAAGTGAGCGAAGGATGCGCTACGTCCTCGCGAGAGCGGGAATGAAGGAGTTGGGAAAGACGCGGGTCATCTCGAGTTGAAGTAGGAGGCGATCATGGCAGTGATCCCGGTCTCGCCCCCCACCAAGGGCACGTGGGGTGCGTCTGTATTCGAGCGCGCTGAGAATGCGGGGAACGGACACCGCGCGCCTCGGGATGCACCTGGCGCCACCTCTAATCCCGGTTATGAGAGTCGAGCCTGTGATGGCTAGTCAATTGAATGAAGCTTCTGAATCTCACGAACACACACCGTTGCAAGTCCTCTCGAGATCTTACTACCTCACTTCATGAAGCTTGACGCTGCGCTTGAAGCGTGGATTATCAGCCATCGTTTCGTCGACTGGGCGCCGTGCCGCCTGCCACTGAGAACCAAGACTCGCTAAAATGATCTGAATCATTCTGTGACCTTGATGCCTCACGCGCATTCCTGATTCGTAGTGAGCTTCAATCTGCAGCGGCTGTTATATATCTGCGAAGAAAGAGCCACGATAAAATTGCTATCTTGATTTCAACGGTTATGACGGTAGAAGGGAAGGAATGCAGACAACTCTTTGGTCGTGTTTGTTGCGATGACGCCGACTCGGAAAATGCCGAGGGCCGCTTCAATTTGCGTTCACTCTTGATTGAGTACTTACTTCCGGGGTACACCGTCCAGCTTCAATCCTGTAAATATATTATATCCCCCTAGAAGTCTATGTAATAAGAATCCACCTAAAGCGCATCTATTATCTGCACCAAACCAGCCGGCGCTACTGCACCTAACGAGAAGCCCAAGAACGGACTGAAGAAAATTCCAAAGATTGTCGTCTTTGATGACCAGGCATAGCGCGCCGCCGCAGACGCGCATCTATCCGCCGCCTAGACAGCATCCGGAGCACACCCACGATGACGACGCCAATACCTGGGCCACGATGAGCACAGGCCCACCCACCGCTTCTGCAACCAGTCTCAAGGGCTCATGGCCCCTGCGCCCTGGCAACATCCACGATGAGCCCTCCCGAGGACAGGTCTCGCGGCCGCTGGCTAGGCTGCCCACCCGACAGCTTCAGCAGCGACCGCGATGGCGACCCATCTACCAAACACTTCGCACTGCTCATGCCTAACAACCATTCGTCGAGGGTTGTAGTAGTGCAGCCGACCACCAGAAGCAGCCGACTTGCACAAACCTGCTGGAAGGTTTCATGTCTAAGCCGTTTTTGGCAGTTCAGTTGGGCGCTGCGTCGGACGATGAGAAAAGCAGAGAGATCCGCATGTCCTGAAAGGACAGAAAAAGATCCCAAATATTTTCGTCCGCGTCGACGAGCGACGACGTGAGCATCGCAGACGCGGGACCGCTCGCTGTGCGCCACCGAAGGTGAACAGCTACTGGGAGCCACCTGTGACGCTCAAACGTCAAAGCCCAGACGACGCCGCGGATGTGCACCACCGATTCCGCCGTCCGCGTCAGCAGACGACTTCAGCGGCAGCACGTACCCGAGGTAGTAGTAGAGCACATAACACGTCCACCGCATGCCGACCTCGAGTGAGGACGACAAGCAGCTTCAACGTCAAGCGCTCATCTACGATGGACACCGGCCCACTCACCGTGTTCGCGACTGATGCCCAGTTGCCCAGAGAGCTCCCGAGCCCCAGCCACGTCGACGATGAGCCCATACGAACAGAGGTCTCGCCGCCGCTGGCTAGGCTGCCTACCCGACAGCTTCGGCAGCGACGGCAGCGTCGACCCCCCACCACCGCGCCGTGCCCGGATGCCACAAGGGCATCACGTTCTGGCCCAACACTATTCGACCAGCCTCGCGGCCTGGCCTGACGAGCCGACATCTGATGGCGCTGTGGGTGGTTGGTTGGGCGCTGCGTCGTTCAACAACGAGAGAAGCAAGTCCTGGAAGGACAAGAAAGAATTCCAAAGATTTTCGTCCGTGCCGATCAGCAACGACGTGAGCATCGCAGACGCGGGACCGCTCGCTGAGCGCCGATGAAGGCAGACAGCTACTAGGAACCGCCTGCGACGCCCGCACCGAAGCCTTTCGACGCCACGAATTGCACGCAATCTCCGCCCTTCGCACGAGTGCGTAAGGCATCGACAGTGCACAACTCGGGCGGCAGGAAGACGCAAGACACGTCCACCACACACCGACCTCGAAAGAGGACAATGGGCGGCTTCAGCGCCAGGCGCTCGCCTGTATGGACGCAGGCCCACCCACCGCTTCTGCAACCAGTCCCAGAGGCTTGAAGGCCCCTGATGTCCCGGAAGCATCCACGGTGAGCCCTCCCCGAGGACAGGTCTCGCCGTCGCTGGCTAACTGCCTACCCGGCAGCTTCGGCAGCGACCGCAGTGGCGACCCGTCTACCAAACACGCTGCATCACTACTCATGCCTAGCAACTCTCAGAGGGTTATAAAACCCTCTCGAAGGTTTCACGTCAAGGCGTTCTTGGCAGTTCAGTTGGGCGCTGCGTCCGACGATGATGGGGGTTTGAGAGAAAATGCCGTCGCCTTTTATTATGGGTCGTATATGATTCGGCCCGGCCGGCGTCCGGCTGCATTGTGTCCATTTATGGCAATCACCCATTGTTCCATAATTCACGCCGATGCCGATGCCTCGAGTTGGCCGCGTGGACGCTGATGCCGCACTGCCTCCTGCGCTGTGACCTTGATGTCTCTATTGTCAGAAGCACGCGGTGCTGCGGTAGGACCAAGCACGACACAGCTGCTGGTGAGTTTTATGGCGTATTGGTAAGTGATATGGAAATCAGCCAATGAGCAGCACGCTCAGCTTGGTCCCCGTAGGCACACGAAGCCGGCTCTGAGGGCTTCCCGAAGCACTCGGTGGTTACGAGCTGTGTCGTCGAGAGGCTTCGCACATATACGCGCGTCGTCCCGAGGCCTTCGTCCTTCGTCATTGCTTCTAGCGCTGGTCCTACCCAACAATGGAAGGTATGCACGTGGTGTTTGTCCGGCCACAAACTGATGACCCAATGAGCTGGTTTTGTGGCCTTTGCGCCAGTGCATATATAAGACACGATGGCGACCCGGACTCTACATAACTCAACTCCTCTCCTTTCTCCTCAATCGCCGACAAGTGGATAGCAAGATGCCAGCTGACAAGAAGACGAGCACCAGTTCGTGAGTGAACTTCGTCGTGTGCAATGTCCTTCTGCTTACGTACCGCCCGACAGTAACCATCATGTATCGTCACCCTACAGTCGCGACAGCGCCGTGGGCTCGAGTGGCAAGCGCACAGCGTATGAGTGTAAGTCAACCATAGCCACCAGCTATTGTGCCGTCGCTCATTATAGCTATAGCGACACCCGCTACACTCGCTACATGCCCGACGTCGGAATCCGGCCTCTACTACTGCGCGTCGTCTCGTCGGCTGCTAGGACGTGGTACCGCGCACGAAATTGTGGAGTGCATTCGCATCCTGCGCCGGAAGGGGAAGCCCTACTCCATCAACGTCGGTATCGTATACAAGTCGGACGAACCGGACCTCCCGAAGGCCGTGGAGGCACCTCGCCTCGAGGCGGTGAACTTCAACGGCAACAACAGCGATCCAGACGAACAAGCAGAGCTCACGAAACTCTTGAACGTCCTGCATGTACCGGACCTCAAGAGAGCCAGCATATTGCGTCCTGGAAAGTCGACCGGAGCGTTCGAAAAGGCCGTCTATGACTTTCTTACAAGGGCCGGGGAGTCGGGAAAGCTTACAATGGCGGTCCTCTCCATGAAGTGCTGCTACAGAGCTGGCCTCACAAATTACCTCCGATCGTCGGCGGCTGGCAATCTTGTCTCTCTCTTCCTGCATACGAATGCCTACGTTGAGGCCGAGCTCCTCTGCGTCCTCCCTCATAAGCTCTGGCTCTTCAGCCTAAAGAAGCTTGTCCTGCGGAACGCCGACAACATTGAACCCGCCTACCTCCTGGAAGCGCTTGAAAAGCGTCATGAGGGGGGCCGCAGTAAACTTCGATCCGTGAAGATTACCGCGCGGGATGGGCTCTCGGAGACGCTTGTCGCTCGTGGACGCGCTATCGGGATCGAGCTTGAAGCGTACCGAAGCCTGTACAAGAAGAAGTAGTGTATAGACATGTATGAACCAACACTGTACTACCAAACGACCACATGTAGCAGATCGTATAGATACGCGCCTATGTAATCATGAATAATCGCTACTCGAACCCTGGCAAAGTGCGCGATGAACCGTGTCCGGGTCGAACCCGATGTAGGTCTCGACTCTCGAGCACTAGTAAGGATATATTGTCTGAAGAGAGCTCAAAGCGTCGTTATATCACGGGTATACGTCCGGCGTACCTGTAAAGGATTGCCAGATCGAAGCTGCGCACCACTGGCAGTACAAGTAGTGCAAGACTTCTGCAGTCAGACTTTGTGGCGCGAAGGATCCCGGCATCAAGCTGACAATGCATACATGAATATCGTGCATAGTGGATGGTGGTTTACGTGACTCGTAGTTCCAGCCCTGCGCACATCTGCACTTGACCTGGAACTCGTCCACAAACTGCTCCTTCGTCGTCCCGGACATACTCTCCGGGGTCTCCTCGAGCCACGCCTGCAGCTCGCGGTTGAAATCAACGGTATTCTCTAGATGGAGCCAGTGCGACCCGGTGCCCACAGTCGTCTTCAAGTTCGGCAAGAAGTCTGCGGAATATGGAAGCGCGGCTGCCTTGACCCAGTCCGCGACGGGGTCCTAATGGAGCGTGATGTAAGTTGAGTGCATTTTGTGGCACGAATCGCCGCACTCACGTCACTCGGGAGGATGGACAGTGCCGGTTGCGGGCCAATGGTGAAGTTGCCCTGGTTATGAGCGAACTCCCACGCGGCGAGGCGGTTCTGCAACGCAATCAGCATCCTCTAGCATATCGGATTTGTGTAGAATTGTAGTAGAGCCAGACATCGATCAATACAAGCTCTCACCCAGCACGCTAAGATTACGCACTGTCGTCAAACTTCTACAGGCTGAAGTGCTCCACGAAGTACCCTCTCCGTCGGCGGTAAAGAAAGGAATGGGCGATATCTGTCCTTCATCGGTCACATCTCTATCGAAATGAACTGACTCACCTCCGCATCTAAGTCCTTCAACGCTCCCATAAGCGTGTTAGTGTACGTTAGGAAGTCATCCAATGGCGGGTTGCTCTTCTGTCGCAGCGTACCATGGAGGGTGCGCTGCACGTCCAGGTTCAGCTCCGCCACCGTGATGCTCGTATCATCCGCAAAGTACACGTTGTATGCGAGCTTTGGCAGCAGCGGTACGAGCGCCGCGACGGGCGCGAACGCGTCCCCGGCAACGGGCATGTACGGAACCGCCGCACCGACGACTGCGGTGAAGATATGAGGCTGGGAGCGCGCGGCCTCGTAGCACACAGCGGAGCCCCAGTCGTGGCTAGAAGGTGAGAGAGAGAGCAGTAAACTACTAGAAATCGGAGAGTAGGCTTACCCGACACAAGTGGCGGTCGTACGCCTGCGTGTTCAAGGACACATACCATGTCTCCTACCAGGTACTGCAGTGTTCCAGACGACTGAACATCCCCTGGGTGCGTCGACTGCCCAAAGCCACGGTGATCAGGTGCAGTCAAGCGGTAGTCGTTCTGCCAAACCGTCAGTAACGATACAGATGCCTCTCACTCGCCGAACATAACTGGAACTCTTTGATCTGGTACGACAAAGTCGTCCAGAGACTCGGCCACCCATGGACAAGGAGCAGGGTATGCTTCGCACTCGGTGTGACATCCACATAACCTGTGGAGTCATGGTCAGCATATGCTGCACCGTGCAACTATCCACTCACTCATAGTGATATCCACGACCTTGTCGCCCTCGTCGCCCTTCGTCGCCTTGCACGTCGCCCGCTGCTTCGAATACGACCGCGGGTCAAAGTCCTCGGTCGCCGCAACGACTGCCAGCAAAGCCTCCCATAGTGTAGCGCCCAGTCTCATCGTCAGTCAGTTATGTGACACAGCGCCTAGATGGGGAGGTGTCCGTTGCCGTAGCGGGAGGCAAGACACACGCCGGGCATCCTATGTATATGAAGGGGAGGCACGTAAGCGCGTCGAGATCAACGCAATCAAAATTCTGCAGATGTGCTCCATCTCGTCGATGTCGAGGTGATCGAGACCAAACATGCACAGGGGACGGGCGGACTTCGTCATTGGTCTACTTCGTCAGACTCGGATTCTCCTAGCGCAGGCTCCTTCGCCGCCGAGGAGGTGGGTAGCCTCTTCAGAGCATATCTATCGAGCGTCCGCGCGACATTTCGCGCGGTTAGGAGTATGGAGGGGGCTGTCGCGGACGACGACTGCATGAGCGGAAGCAGGAAGCGAGAGACAAGCGAGACGCGGTCACGTGCTATCATCAGCCGCCTGCTGTGCCTCCCGTCGGGGAGGTGCCGCGTCGCATGTCATACATAGACGTAAAGCCCTTTTATCCTCGCTATCGGTTATACAGCGTAGACTGATTCTCTACCGCACAAGAGCGATCAGACCTTCGTCGCGTCTAGTTAGCCACAACAATCACGCCGCGGGCGAGAGGTGAAACTGAGCATTGGTGTGTAGTTCACGGGCCAGATATCTCGCTGAAGCTCAGCTGCAGGCAGATGTCTGACGATCTCTTGCAGGCGTGCAAGAGATGCATCGACATCTGGGCGTCTATTCGGATCCGTTTGCGTCATCTCCTCCGCTAGAGGACGCAGAAATTCGAGGCCGTTATACACCTATTGTCGGTAAACACAGTGTACATGGCATGTAGCGAGATTGATTTCAGCTCACCTCAACCATATCGCACATGATGACGCTGCCGAACTGATAGATGTCAACCTTGTAAGGGTTGTATGGCGTCTCCCAGGAAAGCTCTGGTACGGTTTTGTCCGCGCCGAAGACACCTGTGGCCCACGAGTTGCGATAAGGCAACTGCGTCGCCAGTCCGAAATCGATCACGAAGTATTGGGCAGGACTAACATCCGCGCGATTCCGGAAGTTTAGGCCAAAGGTTTGGCCATCGGGAGAAAGACGTGGTAGGGCGACATGAAAGCCCTCAGGAAAGAGCTCCGAAGGGTCCAGCATAAGGTTATATGTGCAAAAGTCCCTTGTGCCGTTGTAAGTATGAGAAGGGCGGTTGGTAACGGCCTAACTGACCTGTGAGCAACGTCGTGTTCGTGAAGAAACTGCATCGCCTGTACTTGCGTGTAAGCATATACACTGCGACTGTTACAGGTAGCGTACCTCTAGAAGCTGTGTCACAGCATCTATGACCTGCTCGGGACTTGTGAACGGGGGATCAAAGTAGTCGTGGAGAAGGGGGAGGACAAGCAGGACATGTTCGTCAGAATCGGGAAGAAGAATGAGATCCAGAACAGGCACTATGCGATTGCGAGGATCGGACTGTAGCTCATTGAGACGACGAAGTATGGGTACTTCGTCCGACCACGTCGCTGCCTTGCGAAGCACGACGGTTAGCCCATCGACTATGCGGACCGCGTCAAGAACAGCCGGACGCTAAATCTCTACTTTAGGCGACAACATGCTAGAGGAATAGCAGGACTACGCACCAAGCTAATGATTTCGTCCTCTGGGAAGGGAGGGGTCGGCTGATACCACTTGACGCTTTCACGTGTAGGTACATGAGCAGGATCGAAACGGGGCCGTAGTCGATAGCCTCGACGTTCGAGAAAGGCATGATGGTCCACCCAAAATTGTTCCAGCTTGCCAATGTTCGGGCCAGGCATGAGGGATGCAGCAGGAAAGCCAAGATCAAGGACTCGACGCCGCCACCGCCGGACTTACGACGGACTGAGAACAGACTTACATGCCGCGCACCAGACCAAACCTGGACCAAACACTCATGATGATGCATTGCCATCAGCAGGTCTTATATGCTCCAACAACCAACGCACAACGTCAAAACCAACGGAGAACGTTCAAACCAACGGACGACGTTCAGACCAACGGACATCGGTCAAACCAAGCGTCAAACCGAAGGCGAAGGGACATTTCCATTCCTACAGTCGAACTAAAAAATATAAAAGCCATATACGTAAAGTCCACAACCCAAGCTCTTTCTTCGTTAGCCGCACTCCTAGCCGCGCGAGGTACTCCGAACAGCGTACTCAGAGGCGCTCCGAGCAGCGTGCTCAAAGGCATCCTAGGCCGCGCGCTTAGAAGCACTTGCGGTGGACGATACCCGGGCCCGACTCGTCGTACTCCTGCTTCGAGCACCACAAGTTCTGGAACGTGGACAGCGAGGCAAGAATCGAACCACCGATCCACACCGAGTACTTGCGCTCGGGCGGCGCGACGATCTTGACCTGAAAAAAACGGGGGGTGTCAGCAACCGCGGCGCTCAAGGTAGCAACAAAACACTGATGAACGAACCTTCATCGACGACGGCGAGAGCGCGGTGAGCTCCTTCTGCATACGGTCCGCGATACCCGGGAACATGGTCGTACCACCGGAGAGGACGACGTTGCCGTAGAGGTCGCGACGGATATCGAGATCGCACTTGAAGATCGAGTTGTACGTCGTCTCGTGGATACCCGCGGCCTCAAGACCGAGGAAGGCCGGCTGGAACAGCGCCTCGGGGGCACGAAAGCTACGAGGCTCGTCAGTCCACCGTCTGTCATCCACCATCGATCCACGTACCGCTCGTTACCGATGGTGATGACCTGACCGTCCGGAAGCTCGTAGCTCTTCTCGAGCGCCGAGGACTGCGCCGCGGTCTGGAGCTCCTGCTCAAAGTCGAGGGCGACGTAGCACAGCTTCTCCTTGATGTCGCGCACGATTTCGCGCTCGGCCGTGGTCGTGAAGGGGTAGCCGCGCTCCATGAGGTTCTTGATCAAAAAGTCCGTGAGGTCACGGCCGGCAAGGTCGAGACGGAGGATGGCGTGCGGGAGCGCGAAACCCTCGTAGATGGGCACTGTGTGCGTGACACCGTCACCGGAGTCGAGCACGATACCGGTAGTGCGACCGGAGGCGTAGAGGGAGAGCACGGCCTGAATGGCGACGTAGAACGCAGGCGCGTTGAACGTCTCGAACATGATCTGCGTCATCTTCTCGCGGTTCGCCTTCGGGTTGAGCGGCGCCTCGGTGAGGAGGACGGGGTGCTCCTCGGGCGCGACACGCAGCTCGTTGTAGAAGGTGTGGTGCCAGATCTTCTCCATGTCGTCCCAGTTGGTGACGATACCGTGCTCGATCGGGTACTTGAGGGTGAGGATACCACGCTTGGACTGCGCCTCGTCACTGCGGTGACGTTAGCACGTTCCGCGACGACCAAAGCAAAAAAAACACGCACCCGACATAGGAGTCCTTCTGGCCCATACCAACCATGACACCCTGGTGCCGAGGGCGACCAACAATGGAGCTAGAGGGCGTTCGCGGTTAGGCAGGGCATACCACGAGATCGCGTCGGGTACTCACGGGAAGACAGCGCGAGGAGCATCGTCACCTAGGTCGACGGTGAGCTCGTGAGGTATGTGTTAGAGCGTGGAGAAGCATTACCAGCGACTGCGTGAGGCGTTAGTCAATCTGGAATCGTCTGGAAAACGTGTCACTTACAGCCAGCCTTGCACATGCCGGAGCCGTTATCAATAACCTGGGCGTTCTCGTCAGCGCTCTGCGCGCCCTCGACGCGTACTAAACACCTACGAGAGCAGCGACCTCGTCCTCCATCGTTGGCTATTCGTAAATTCGAGGAAGTAGAAATGGGATTGGCGTGGACAGGAGGAGCTGTTGTCGATGTCCGTCGATTTTGAAGGTACCGCGTCGAAAAAAGCGCAGAAATCGGAGAGAATCACGAGAACTCGTCAGCGACGTCGGCGGCGACGACGACGAGCAACGTACCTTCGTCAAGCTCGAATTTGGGCGAAGGGTAAGCTGCGGCCTACCAAAAGCGGAATCTTATCGGATCGGATGTCGGAGTTCACTTTAGGGCAGGCTATATAGCATCACGTGCCGCTCTGATTCGACACCCACAACCATTATCTGCCAAGAAGAAGCGGTTGTGCGGGTCCTTTGGCCAGCTGAAGAACAGGATATGCCCGTCTAATTTTTATCTAAATGAATGCTCCTGCCTCCGCTCTTCTTCCACCAGTATCTCTGCAAGCCGGCCCCGCTCGCGTTGGCCTCGGTACCTTGTCTTCGAGCAAGTACGCCTACATAGTACCAGAGGGCTACTTATTCTCATCCCAGACGAGGATGAAGCGGCACTGACTTTATATACAGCTGATACGTACAGAGGTTTATGAGGGCTAGACGATGGATTACACGGCCCTTGGTTCGGGCTCTGAATCTATGATACAAGCAAAGACTGGCGTCTTGCAAACAAGGACTTGCAACGTCTCTCGTGTTCATCTACATCAACATCAGCGCCATCCAATCTCTCTCCGAATGTTTACTCACCTCTTCCATCAAACATAATCCGACGCCGCCGGCTCCTCCTTCCCCTTCTTCCCTCCCTTCCCAAAGTCGTCCGCGCTCGCACTCGCGCTCCCCACCTGCTCCACCATCCCCACGTCCGCGTCCCGCTCGCCTGCCTTCGTCCCCGTCTTTTGCGCCTGCCCGCCCTGCTTCGCGCTCGCGGCGTCGAGGGGCGCGTCTGACCCGCCCTGCTCCTTGCCGCTGCGCGCGGCCTGCGAGTGCGGGTCCTGCGGGTGCGAGTTGTCCTTGTCCGCCGCGGCGCTGCCTTGCGAGAGGCGCTCGTCTTTGCCGGCTTTGGCGCAGGGGGTGGATGCGTGGAGGTGCCTGGTGCGCACGAATGCGACGGTGGTGGTGGATGACAGGGCGGGGCTGGATGACAAGGTGGTGGTGGATAGGCGGGAGACGCGCTTGTTGAGGCGCATGGTTGACCGGATGGCTGACATTGTGGTTGTCGATCAAAAGCTGGTCGTCGTCGATGTAAAGCTGGTCGTCGTTGTTGTAAAGCTAGTCCTGGATGAAGATGGTGGTCAGGAATAAAAGCAAGATGCACGCGACGACGCCATAACGGTAGAACGCGCCATGACTTCATCGCTGGGTCATTGTCGGACGCGCGCCACCTCGTCCCGTGACCGTTGTTCGACTTTGGCGGAACCGGCTTGCTTGCGCTTCAAGTCAGAGCTTCCTTTAAGCCGGATAGTCTAGCACATTAGGTTACATTGACACTTAGCGTTCAAACGTTCAGCGTCCGCCGTCGTCAAACTGCACATTGCAAGTGAAACTTGTTTCTCCCAATAAACCAGTATCTACTACTTGCATCACGCTATTGTTATGGCCGCCTGGCGTAATGGCAACGCGTCTGACTACGATGTGATTCGATATCGTTGACTTATCAGGAGATTGCAGGTTCGACCCCTGCGGTGGTCATATGAACTTCTCACGGTAGAATTTTTCCCTTTTCAAGGAAGCATCTTTTTTGCTGGCATGGTATAAGGCAATCTTGTTTCTTGGATGTGAGTATGCTGCGAGCAAAGCCGTTGGATGTGCCCTTTGACGAGCCAGGGGCTGAAGGGATGAAGAAGCAACGGAAGACAATCGTTATATGTGTATAAAATAGCTATGTGTAAAGAGAACGTGCAGAGGTATGCCAAACTCGTCAATTGCAAGTCAAATACCGCTCGTTACCCAGAGCATTTCCCATTCACCGTCCACACCATTCCGCCCCGGTGCTGCTTTCTCGCTCGCTCAGATGTCCTCTCTCGCAGCCCTTGCCGCGCCAGCTCGCGCGAGCTGGTCCGCCGCAGTGTTGAGTGCCCGCGGGACGTGCCAGAAGCCGAACTGGGCATTATTATATGTCTCCAGTGACTCGATCTCGGCATCGAGCAGCTGGAACAGATCGAGATTCGCCGGGGTCATGCCCACGGACGTGCGCCAGCCGTTGCGCTGCAGGCAGGTCGTCAGCCCGTCGTCTCCTCTCCCGGGACTTGTATCATAAGTAGCATACGAGTAGCACGCACCCTCCACTGCGGGAACCACTCGGTGATCCCGCGGACCACGTACTCCGAGTCGGTGACGATGACGCGCTGCTTGCGCATGGAGGCGTCGTACCCGTCGTAGTCGTGCACGTCGCCCTCCATCGCGCGGCGCACGCCATGGATCGCGGCGAGCAGCTCCGCGCGCTGGCTCGTGCGGCGTTGGCCGGGATCCATCGCGTCTGTGACCGGGAGGCTGAACTGGTCGATACCCAGCCCGATCTGGCCCATCGCGATGCCGATGCCTGCGCAGGGGAGGCGGGATGCGTTGAATAATGGACATGAAATATCGTTGTACATAGGGTTTACGAACCACGTACATACCTGCCTTGGCGCCGACTATTCCGTTCCCGGCGCACGCGCCGTCGGTGAAGATGAGGCGGAAGTGGTGGCACGCGCTGCCCGTGTCGTGCTGGCAGCAGCGCGCGGAGTATTGCAGGCAGCCGTCGCAGACCTGGATGAGCTCTGCGAGGGTATAGTTTGTCGAGAGGTATTCGCAGAAGAGCAGTTTGCGATCTTGGATGCCCTCGCGGGTATCGTTCACGTACTCTTGAGCGTAAGAGGAGTCGGAGGACGTGGAGTAGGCGTCGTAGGGCATGGGGTAGGTATCATGGGACCTCGGATAGGCATCATAGGACGAAGAATATGCGTCTTGGTGGGTGCTGTCTTCTGCGACTGGCTGAAGCTCGTACGCGCCCGACTGAGAATACAGCCGCTCGGAGGGCTGGTTGCGGGCGTGACGTCGCCGAGGCATGGTTGAGATCAAATCAGAGCTATAAGCCCGAGGCAGGTAGAGAGGCGCCGCGTGCACTCAAGCGCCTGTACGATTGACTTGGTAAAAGGCAAGTCGGGACGAAGGGCGCTCTCACTTCACGTGTACGTTTAGGGGCGTATTTTCTCACAATCACGCACTCTGCAGGTTCGACTGGTATACTAACTCAAGCCGTCCCCTGGCCGTCCCCCGCCCACCGCGCGTCTCTTGCTCGATGCGAAGCAAGGCCTCGATCGTGCTCGAACTTTCTTCGACTTCAGTTGGGTTATGACTTTGCACTGTGCAGCTTTTGGTGCTGAAGACGGAAACACACACATGTCCTTAGAATTTACGCGCTCAATTAATAGACCCCGCATCATGTTGGAGGTGAATGATTAGTTAGTACCGGATGATTCGATGAACGGTTCTGCAAGGAAGGCGTTGTCTGTCTGTGTGGCTGCATTACTTCGGCATTTGCCACATCAAAATCAACCGATCTCGTGACTCCAGCGCGGAGCCTTCGTCCGACGGTATGGCGAATGCCGATAGGTGTCTTCAAGCCGCGGTGCATGCAGAGTGCATGTTTTGCGGGATGGCTGATGCCGGTTAGCGTAGGTTAAGACAGGATGCAGGCATAGAGGATGCGTCCCGAACGAAATTCGTGCTTATGAGTGGAAGGGAGAGTAAGAAGGAATCAGATAGATATTTGACTGTATCGACAATTTGACGTGAAACGGATTTTCTGTACATATACGTCTCTCCTCAAACGAGGTTACTGGCCGCCTGGCGTAATGGCAACGCGTCTGACTACGACTCGGTAATCAGGAGATTGCAGGTTCGACCCCTGCGGTGGTCATTGATCCCTTTTTGGCCTCCAGAAGTTCCATTGTTTGAAATACAATACGGAGCGGAAGAGGGCATAGGCGGATCAAGATAAGGAACACCGCGGGGCCCCTGAGGGATTCGGCGGGATCACGAGGCGCATAATAATCGGTGTCTACTTCCCCGACATCTTCATCTGCAACCACCATGTCCTCCTCGTCCGCCCCTCCCGCACCACCGCAGCCGGCGCAGCAGTCGAACGCAAACAGCATGCACCTCTCGCCGCTGCCCCCGACGGTCTTCACCCTCCCGCAAACCGCCCAGCTGGAGGCTCTCTACACCATCATCCGCGACAAGGAGACGAACCGCGGCGACTTCCTCTTCTACTCCGACCGTATCATCCGCCTGCTCGTCGAGGAGGGCCTCAACCACCTGCCGGTGGTCCCGCGGACAGTGAAGACACCAACGGGCAACACGTACGAGGGTGTGGGCTTCGTCGGCAAGATCTGCGGTGTGAGCATTTTGCGCGCGGGTGAGGCGATGGAGGTTGGCCTGCGCGAGGTCTGCCGGTCGGTGCGCATTGGGAAAATCCTCATCCAGCGCGATGAGGAGACTGCGCAGCCGAAGCTGTTCTTCTCGAAGCTGCCCAGCGATATCGCTGAGCGGTATGTGCTCCTGCTCGACCCCATGCTAGGTGCGTGTTTGCTTCGATCGTACTTTTCATCTGTCTTATGCTCTCTTTCAGCGACGGGAGGCTCCGCCATGAAGGCTGTGGAGGTTTTGCTGGAGGCTGGCGTGGCTGAGGAGAGGATCATCTTCATCAACTTGGTGCGTTGCATGCGTTCAGACCTATCATGCACCCACTGACCCCTTTTTTTGCAGATATCATCCCCAGAAGGCCTCACTGCCTTCGCGGAACGTTTCCCGAAACTCAAAGTTATCGCCGGTTGGATCGACGAGGGCCTGAACGAGAAGGCGTACATCGTCCCCGGTCTAGGCGACTTCGGCGAGCGGAGGTATGTCGAATTCAGCTTTACACCGTCCCCTCTTCCTGTTACATTCTATATCTTCTCGGACCTCCCTCTTTCGCATCTTGTTCTGATCCGCTTCTACAGATACTGCGAGTAGATGCTCCGCGATGGAAGCTCGATCGTCATTTCGCAGTCAGGTCACGTCCCCTGGTAGACGGGGACCTAGATGGGACTTCTGTATGTACTATACTTACGCGGGGTGCACACGACTACTCGTCCCCGGGATTGATGCAGTGTGGAAGCCTTCGGACCATGCTGGTCCAACTGGTAGCACAAAATTGAAACCTGTTCATCGCTGCCACCCTCGTTACGTCGATTGTGCTGAAGAGGCAGAGTAATGCTCACAGATAGATCATCAGCGACTAAACAGAACGTTCATGCTTCCGAAGAGCACGAATGTTAAGGTAGCGGTAGGCGAGAACTCGCCGAGGAGAAAAGTACAAAAGCCAAGCCATTGTTTCCGGATATGGTAATCGCCATCAAAAATGACATCTTCTGGCAGACTTCTGCTCATTCGCCGCCGCAGACTGGAGGAGAGGCTCCGTACACGTCGAGCAAATGAAATCTCATGATCTTTTAAGTTCCTATGTTATAGAATAGACTACAAATTTACTATGCCTAATGATACAATCTTGCTGACTATCTCGGTCCCCTACGCCTCAGCATACGCGCCAAAAACCTCCACGTTTTCGCCGCCCTGCATACCCGCCATCTTCAGCTCATTCCCTGGCTTCACAAACACAACCTCGCCCTCCTTCAACACCACACGCTGCTCGTCCGCGCCCACGCTGAGCTCGACGCCCTGCCCCGCACGCGTCACGATGTATATCGCCGGGCCCGGAATGCGCAGCGTCTCCTGCGCGCCGGGCGGCACCTCGACGCGGACGATGGAGAACTCTTCCATGAATTTCCGGATGCCGTACTCTGTCGTGTACTTGCCCGACTGTGCCTTGGGAGCCGACAGCGTCGTCGTGGGAAGCGCGAGGTGGCGCGAGGGGCCCGGGTTGTGCAGGAGCATCTTCACGAAGAGGCTCGCGTCGTCCGGTGGACCCATCGCGCCTTGCCAACCGCAGGAGATCATGTTATCTGAGGTTGCCATGCACTGCGCGTTGCGTGAGTTTCCGAACAGAGTCCAAGCGCGGCGCAGGAACCCTCACCTCGATGCAGTCACCCTCCAGGTACGCGTGGATGCAGTCGGCGGGGACGGCGATACCCTCTCCGCGCTTCGCAACGACGAAGTTCATGAAGAAGATCGCGGCGAACATGCTCTTTTGGTCCACTGTCGACGGATTCGGGTATTGTTTCAGTACCTTCTTTACTACGCGCGCGAGGCCCTCCTTCTTCCCAATCTCCCCTAGCGCGGCGTCGCCCTCCGTGTCTACGCGCTCAAGCAGTGACTTGGTTAGCCGCTCGACGGTTGCGGCGTCGGCGTCGAAGGTCTTGCCGAAGGTCTTCTTGAGCTCGCGGTCAAGCTCCTTCGATGTCGGGACGTCGCTTGCGACCAGCTCCCGCAGCTCGGGAACGTCGCGCAGGAACTGGACGATCTCGTCTGACGGGCGGAACCCGACGAACGCCTCGAACGTCTCGGACAGCGCGACTGCTACTTCCGGCTTGTGGTTCGTGTCGACGAACTTCTCGTGCGCGCCGTCCTGCTTCTCGTCCTCGTCCTTGAAGAGCTGTTCGGCGAGGCTCTTGTCGGGATGTGCTTGAAGCGGGAGTGCCTTGTCGAAGGAGAGCACTTTGAAGAGGAAGGGAAGCTGCGGTTTGCCGTTCGTTGGGTTGGGGTACTTTTCTGCGACTTTCGAGCCGAGGAATTCTTCTGGGTGTTGCTGGATTAACGTCGCCAGCTCGACGCCTGTTGCTGCTGACTTGGAGGGTCCGTTAGGATGATCGCCCATCCAGATCTGTCACCGATTGTCAGCGCGCGCACGCAATGGACGAAACAGCGCACGCACCTCGCCATACTCCTGGTCCTCGTCCAGCTTGAAATTCCCTTCCGGGGTCGCAAGTGCGTACCGCGCAGCGAGACTGCTCGACCCTTTCTTGCCATACGAGTACGGCTGCACCTGGCAGGCCAGGCGGACCATGGGTCGCAGATCCATATTAGATGCGTTTGCGGACATTGTTGTAACAGAGAACAAGAGCGTAGAGGTGTAATGAACAATGCCTGAAGGACTCGCAGGCGCTTAAAAGTGAGGGAGCCATGAATCTTGACGTCATGTCGGCCGTAAGTCCTGCGCTCCTACTACGTCGCGACGACGTCGAGCTAGGTCTTACATCAGGCAACGACTTCCACTGGAGTCGGTCGAGTTCGAAAGTAAGGATCATTCAACAAAGACATTGCTGAAGTGAGTTGAAAACTGGTTGACGATGAGGGCAAGAGTCAACCTCGAGTTGATGTCGAGTCAGGTGAGGAAAACGGAGGCAAATTTGCCACGTGAGTTCATGTATCTTGGTTCAACTTTGAGCGTCCACCTTGCGCGTCCACCTGGCACCAGTATCAGTTCAAAGACACCAGGATAACTACAGAAGTATGTAGGTCCTACTTCATGCTGCCGGATATTGACTTGGACGCGTGGTTGGCTTCTTACTGACAGGTCCGAGTAGCAAAGGCAAACGCAGCGTTATGTATTCAAAATTCAAAGGCAATAGCAAGTCAAGTCGGCGAATAATAAAAATACAAAGCGAGTCGAAAACCTGATTAGAACAGAGCAATAACGATACACTGACGAGCAGAATCGAGACACACGAGACTTCCGATGATACTG
Organism: Schizophyllum amplum; assembly: GCA_007026445.1. NCBI lineage: Eukaryota > Fungi > Basidiomycota > Agaricomycetes > Agaricales > Schizophyllaceae > Schizophyllum > Schizophyllum amplum. The sequence continues at coordinate 3,447,996 of VDMD01000002.1, read as the reverse complement.
CGAATAACGGGGACGTTGAATGAGAAGAGACAACATTTGAGAGAAACCATGACCGAAGAAGATGAACTGTAACTTGGAGAGATGGTATTCGCAGGACTTCAGGCCTTATGCCTGCCCGCGCTTCGTCCTCTTCAGAGGATCGAGCCTCACACCTTGGGCTGCTTGCGTGTAGGCTTCCCGTGCACCTTCATGTTCCACGACCGGCACGTCCACTCGTGCCGCTCGCGCGCATCCTCCCGCGCAAGCATCGTCCTGCACGCGAGGCACCACTGGCGGTACCGGTTGTCCGTCACCGCGTAAAGCGCATCCAGTGACCGCTCCATGTGCAGGTTCAGCAGGTGCCGGCGCACATCCGCCGAGCGTCCTAGCGTGCCGCAGCCGGCGACCGGGCAGTAGAAGCGTCGCTCGGGAGCCGGCTTGTACGACTCGCGCGCGGCGAGGGCGATGACCTGCTCGGAGGGCAGGACCTTGCAGCTGTGGCACTGCTTCTTGGCGGGGCGCGGGTCGAAGGGGCGCCCGGCCTTGGGGGGACGCCCGCGGTAAATGGGCTCGGTGGAGCTGGCGTTGCGGCGGCGGCGAGGTTTCTTGGCCGAAGTGGCTTTCTTGGAAGAGGAGGCACGCGAGGTGGTGGAGCTGCTGCGGCTGGGGGATTTCTTGCTGGTAGTAGACTTCTTGCTCGCCTTGGCCTTGCGGGTGCGAGGCGCTGGCTCAAAGAAGTCGTCGTCGTCGCTGTCCGAGTCGTCCTGGCGGTAATCATCCTCGTCGTCGCTTTCATAGTCACCAGCGCAGCCCGGCTCGACCTCGGAGTGCTGGCGCTTGACCGAAGGCGTCGGGGACGGGAGGGAGATGACGGTTTGAGGGGGAGAAGGAAGAGGCTTGACATCGTCCATGGGAGGAGTCGAGGGTTTGATCAAGCGTGCGCGGGGCGAGGGAGACTTGCTCGCCGTCTTCCTGGCAGGAAGCTTGCGCGTAACACGCTCAGGGGATGGCGACTTCTTCGGCGACGCCTGGCGCGAGCGCGGCGGGGTCGGCAACGGCTGCGAAGCCGGCGTGGGAGCAGGAATTGGGCACGAAGCCTCTTCTTCGGCCTTGAGGACGACTGCTGGGGACTGAACAGCGCACGGGGCGACCGTGGGAGCGGGCGGCTCGCTGGACGCGAGAGATGGCTGGACGCTGGTCGTGAAGGGCTGCTCGTTGACAGCGGCTGGCAGGACAGGAGGGAAGAAGTCGCTAAAGGTCCCGGACTCGAAGTGGAAGGGCGACATGTCTCTGAAGAAGGCGTCGGTATCGTCGGGCAGCTGTGATGTGAATCAGCCTTGAAGAAGATGTGACGGCGACGGCTGCACGCACCAGAGAGCCCGCGTCGAAGGACGTGCGAGAGTAGACGAAGTCGAACGCCTGGCTCGGCTCTGCCGTGCTCGCGAGGGTGGCATGGAGGTCGGCACCCTGCCGGAAGGCGGCGTGGGCACCGTGACTGACGTTGCAGTCGGTGTCGAAGCAAGTTGAGTAGGTGTTGGCCTCGTGGTAGCTATGCCTGTTGGCCGACATCAGCACGCTGCCGGCTGCGAGAACGTGGGCCGGGTACTCACAGCTCCGGACCATCAACCGCCATCGCGTCGGTGTTCATGATCTCGTCGAACAGATCTGAGTCCATGGCGAGTGTGAGGGTGAGGGTGTGGTGGGCTTGCAGCGGGGCGTGGCGAGGAACAAGCCGGGTGGGGGATGAGGCAAGAGAGGTGGGGAGTGAAGGGCGCCATGGCGGGAGGCTATATAAGCCATAGGCTCTTTTGTTCCTCTCAAAGGAACTACTGAATGGGTTGATGGCGAGAAGCGCCGTGTTTGGTGCTGTTGCGGTGTGTGGGCGCCTCGGCATCTAGCTGCCGGCCTTCTGCGATTGGGCCTTTTTGTGAGGCCTTGTGCGCCGCCTGGCAGACTCCCACGTCGCGCTGGGAAGTTATGGAGCCTCCGCAGAAGACGAGTAAAATCACGAAGGCCGCCATGTAGATGCCAACTTGCACCTCCGCCCGGCCCACAGAGGCGCTTGTGCCACGGTGCCGCTGTCAGGAAGCTGTCCAGGACGGCACTGCACTCCATGTAAATATTCCGGAGGAACGAAAGCTGCCGAAGCTCGATCTTTCGGTTGTAATCGATAGTACAAGGACGACCTAAATGGTACGTCGCGCTCCCACGTACCGTGGGCGCGTCTCTAGCACCGCGTGATAACGTCTAGGCGACGGGAGACGTGAAACGCGGCCTGACCGAGATCTTATTGTGCTGCGGGGTTCTTCTGTGGGCGCCTGGCGGCGGCGACGGGTAGCGACAGCGTGAAAGGTCTCCATCGACCAGGAATGGGTACAAAGGGATGCTAGATTTGGTAGTGACAGGGCCGCGTCAGCGCGGGTCCTGCTTTCTTGTTTCGATCGGAGAATAATGCGCCAGCTATTGAGCTTAGCTTGTTGATGTAGAAAACAAAGGGTTGCTCACCCGGGAGGCGCAGGGAAGGGGCACTGACGCGCCCTCTCTCAAGCTTATTGTCTAATGCTATCAAGCACCCACACAGAGACCTTCCTTGACTTTTGTCAGAAGACACAGCTTGAAAGACAATAAGAGTGTGGGCGTCCGCAGACCTCCTGATTTGAGGGCGCTTCGGCGTGAGGCTCAGGAAGAACAAGCAGTTCGCCGTCGGCCCGAGTGCCGTAATTTCCCCTTTGGTATTTTCCTTTGTTTCCTTTCGCGCTACTTTTCACCGGGAGTTGCGCTTGGTATTCATCCGGTACGTTGCTCGTTGTACTGCACGTAAGAGCGTCATGCAGCTCTATAAAGATGTTGCTGGCGTATGTAGTCGACGATGCATGGTGACGCTATGTCCTTCCAACCTGTGTCGTCCCGTGAGACTGCCTTCCTCACCGCGCTCGAGCTGATCTTCATCAGATCGTCTACAGCTACACCGTCCTCATCCTGCATGTCCACCGTCTCGATTGCTGCGTGAAACTCTGCCAGATGCGCTTCCAGATCTGGCGCGCCGTCAAAGGCGGGGTACGCCGCCGCGTCGCGCCGCGCGACGAGCAGACGAGCGCCATGCTCGCCGAAGAACGTGCCGAGGGCGGCGCGCATGGCCTCCGTATTCCCATAGTACTTCGGCGCGAGTATGCGCTGCAGCGTATCGTAGCCGACGAGGAAGGAGAGTGACGCATCCGCCGGCGGTCCGGCCTTCTGCGCGTTCAGCCATCGTCGCAGCACGCGCGCTTTGCCGACGAAGGTCGGTTCGGATGTTACTGCGACCGCAGTGTGGGGTCCCAGTTCCTGCGCGAGGAGGATCATCATCTGAAGCCGCTGTGCGTAGGACGCGTCCCGCGCTGGGTCCGGAGGTGGCTTGTCCGCATTTTGGACAGACAGCAGGAGAAGCAGTGCGTGAGAAGATTCACTTCCCGGAGTCTGCCTGTTGTTGGATAGTGAAGATAATGATGCAAGAGCCAGATGTGCTCGCGTTGGCGGGTTGAAGGATGAGTCCAGGATCGATAAGTTTTGCACAGCGGGAGGCCAGTCCGCGGCAGGAGTCCATATCATGGCTATGTCCTGCCTTCCATGCTGAACATCGGATGTTATCCCATCAAGTTGCTCGGCGGAGGGTAGCTCGTCTATGCCACGCGTCATGGAGGTAAAGGACGACGTTGTATCGCATTGTTTACGCGTGTTGCCTTCCCGCTTGCTGTGCGCGGCAGATGCCGAAAATATCTCCACACCGAAGAACGTTCAGGCGTGGATAAGCGGACCAGCAGATAGAAAAGTGCCAACATGGTGCATATGAGCGCAGTACATAATGTAGATGAACATGTGTAGAAATCCTCCACCCCCCCGTACCTCTACAAGTAGCATAGTACAACGACCGGACATGCATGATGAGAGACGAACAGCATCCGTACAACAAACAACAACAACGATACAAGAAGCAGAATAAGCGACGACTAAGAAGGAAGTGTACAGCAGAATAAGTAATAGGATGCAACGACACGTACTTGCTTGCACTGCGCGAATAGCGAATGGTAAACGGTGGGCGCGACAACGACCGATCCGCCGTCGACACAGCTCTAGAGCCTCGACGGCATGCTATATCAGGAGCAGCAGCGCCGGTTATTCACCTGAGCCTCGACGCCACCCACCCCTCCCTACGCCTTCACCTCGGCCGTCTTTGGCGGCACCGAAGTCTGCGCCTCGGGCTTCGCCTCCGCCGCGCCCGAATACGCCGGGGGCGGCCCCTTCGGCGCTGCCACCGTCACCACCTCTTCCTCCTCCTCGTCCGCCTCGCGCACCGTCGCCATGTCGTCCACGGGCTTCATCGCGTCGACGCGCTCCACCGACGAGCGGCCCTCCCGCGCGCGCGTCGCCATCTCCTCCAGCCGCCGCAGCACGTCGACCTCGCCCTGCACCACGACGCCGTCGAGCCAGGAGTGCTTCACGAGCTCGGACGCCGCGGCGCGCCGCTCGGGGTAGAGCTGGAGCATCGGCAGGAGGAAGGCAGCCAGCGCCTCCGCCTCGGGCTGCGGGAAGAGGTATTTGTCGTGCAGCACCGCGTCGAGGGGCCAGTAGCGCAGCTTGGCGATATGCCGCAACTCGCCTGATGAGGGTTAGCTCGATCCGAACACGGGTGCGATAGTAATCTCGGACGCGCCTTTGCGGTTGAAGAACTCGCCAGAGTACTTGCCACCGAAAGCGATTGACTTTGGGATGTCGCCTGCGCGATGGGGTGTCAGATTGCAAGCGAGAGAAGGCTAGATAGGGGATAACGGACCCATGAGCTCCATGATCTGCGCGATATGGTCGTCGTCTTTGCTGTACTTCGATCCCGAAGCAGGATCAAAGAGGTAGTCGCCGCCGGTGATCAGCTCGAAGATCTGGCGACGCGCCTCAGCAACGCGATCAAGCAAGAGGACCAGCGAGCCGACTCACCACACATGCCGTGCTCCAGACGTCAGCGCTCGGCCCCCACTTTGCGCCAAGTATGACTTCTGGACAGCGGTATTGCCGCGTCTGGATGTCGTCCGTGAAGTGATGCTCGACCCAGGTCGCGTTGCCGAGGTCGGCGATCTTGACAGTGATCTTTTCCATGGCGCTCAGTAGGGCTGCCGCCTCGTCTTCCGGATTGGGAAGTGTGCTCTCTTGCGGAACAGCGTCGTGCGGAGCTTGCTGAGTAAGTAGCGACGGACCAGGGGTGGCGCTCTTGCCGTTCAAAGAAAGACTTGAGAACGCATCCTTGACGTGCTCGACGGTCGCGGCTGCATCTGCGTTGGCGTTGCGTTCCTCGCCACCAGCCTGTCGCGCTTCCGCCTCCCTCTCCGATCCCGTCGAGTCCTGATTGGCGATTTTCGTCATTCCGAAACCCCACTTGTCGACGTTGCTGGTACCTGCGCTTCCTGGACCATTCCAGAGACTGCTCAGACTGCTCGTAGACGATGGCGATGGTAAGGGCTGCGAGCCCGTGATGAACACCGACTCTGCGCGAGGCGTCTGATTGCCTCCCCGGCCTTTCGACGGTGGGACGCCGACCAACTTCGTGCGTGGTGCCGAGGATGAGGGGGAAGGCGCTGCGCTTGCGGCAAGCTCAGCCTCGATGATGGACTCGACGTCGTCTATCGCGATCAGCACGTTCTCCGGCTTCAAGTCTGCGCAGTGTCATGAGAAACAAGTCCCGGTGGTGGGTGGCGCGTATGACGCACCAGTATGAATGACCCCACAGCACCGGTGCATGTAATCGAGGCCGAGGAGCACCTGCTTGGCTATCTGGCGCACGAGGGGCATGGGTACACCCTTGTGCTGGTGTCGCTTGATGAGTCCCAGCAGGTTTTCCCCGAGGACCTCGAACACCATGCAGACATGGGTGCCGTTCGGACCCTTGTGACGGAAGTGGTCGAGGAAGCTGATGACATGGGAGCGTCCGGGATGCGTCTGTGATGGAGAAGGTGGGGGATGCGGGTTCGCGGGCGTCGCTGGGGCAGGGGGCGTGGTGGATGTGATCAGCCGCTGCAATAGCTTGATCTCGTCGAGCGCGGTTTCCGTGTAGCGGGGGGCGGATTTGACGATCTTGAGGGCGACGTGCCGGTTCATCCTGAAGCAGATATAGCAGGCTACGGCGCGCGAAGCACATTACACGCACTTTGTATCCTTCGCGAGCCATACTGTCGAAAAGTGACCCCAGCCGAGCTTGCGGACAACGAGATACCGCCCGTCCGAGAACGTGTCACCGATCTTGACGGGGTGGTAGCCTCCCTTCACGTAGTCCTCCCAATCCTCCTCGTCCTCGGTCATGATGGATGCAGCTGAAGAATATGAGCCAGCGTGGGAGTCCATGGCTCTGATGACAGATATGTAAATGTTCAACGGGTATTGGCGCTGGAGATAAGCTGTGTGCGGAAGTGCGATAAGCGACCACGCTGCTTTATCCCGTTTCGGACCGACCTTGAGCAGCGCCCAGGAGTGGGGGGATCGTCGAGGCCGACGAGCGCGTCTTCAAAAAGTCGAGGAAAGCACTTGCGAGCCGGTCTAGGGGCGACGTGACGGTAGCTGGTAAGAGCCGTGCGCACCCCTCACGGATCTAATTGCTCTGTTGCTGGGATATCTCCGTTCTAGCGCTTTCAATCATGTGCCACCGCCACCGCTGTATAGCAAAATTCCCAGGCTGGCAGACAAGGTATACCGTATAGGGTCAAATGAGGGTTAGAGAACAAGGAGGGGCTTGTTTACGCTTGTTTCGAACTATGACCACCATTTTGGGAAGCTGGCGCCTGTCCAAATCCATCTTTTGTTCGCCGATGGCCGTCATTATCGGCGAGCAGCCTGGCGGAGGACTGGAGGAAAGTAGAACAAATATGACACAATTGTCCGACGTTGTGCGACGCCGTTGTCGTTGTTTGGTCCAGGCTCAGCGCGAATCCCGGATACGGCAAGTCCATTACACTTTCTCCCTCAACATTTCGATGCGTTCAGGGCTTCTTCAGTCGAATTGCGTACTAAGTGCTGCCCGACATTCCAAGGAATCCCAAGGCTGGAGGGACCTCATGATGCTGGAGAGACATACTAAGGTTGAAGACGCACCGTAAGGCTTGATAGAGATGTTAAGGGAGGTCCCAAGGCTTGGAGGACATCCCAAGGCTGTAGAGATGCTCTCAGGGTGGGTCGCAGCCTATGGACCAGCGGGTGCTTAGCGACGAGCGCACTGATCAAAGCATTGTAAAAACAGCGTCATTATTGCCACATTCTACATCCACGATACTATACTAGAAGCATTCTGTGTACGCGTTAGCCCGGCATCGTCGTGTCGGATGGAAGCGCCACTCACTGCGATGAACGATCCCCGGGCCCGACTCATCGTACTCCTGCTTCGAGCACCACATGTTCTGGAAGGTCGACAGCGAGGCGAGGATGGAGCCGCCGATCCAGACGCTGTACTTGCGCTCCGGCGGGGAGACGATCTTGATCTGCGCAACAACATATTTGGGTAAGCGCCGAGGACCGTCGCTTTGAAAGTCCATGGCTGACCTTCATGTTGGCCGGTGCCAGGTCAGTGAGCTCTTTCTGCATGCGGTCGGAGAGACCGGGAAGCATAGTGGTGCCTCCGGACACGACGACGTTTCCGTAAAGGTCGCGCCGAATGTCGAGATCGCACTTGTAGATGGACTGCCAGCTACAAACGTTGCCAGCGTGAGCATCGCGCAGAAAGGAATTCGGGGTAACATACGTCAAATCCGCGATCCCGCTGGATTCCAGGCCCAGCATGGAGGGCTGGAACAACGCCTCTGGCGCGCGGAAACTGTGAGCAAGTAAGCGGACTGCTAGATAACCGCAGGACACAAACACCGACCGCTCGTTACCGATCGTGAGCACTTGCCCATCAGGTAGCTCGTACGTCTTCTCCACCACTGACGACTGCGCCGCCGTCATCAACTCCTGCTCAAAGTCAAGCGCGACGTAGCACAGCTTCTCCTTGATATCACGGACCACCTCCTTCTCCGCCGACGTCGTGAACGAGTAGCCGCGCTCGCCGAGGTTCGTCACCAGCCGCTCCGTCAGGTCGCGCCCTGCGAGGTCAAGGCGCTGAATCGCATGCGGCAGCGAGAACCCCTCGTAGATGGGCACCGTGTGCGTGACACCGTCGCCCGAGTCGAGCACGATGCCCGTGGTGCGGCCCGACGCGTAGAGGGAGAGCACGGCCTGGATGGACACATAGAAGGCGGGCACGTTAAACGTCTCGAACATGATCTGCGTCATCTTCTCGCGGTTCGTCTTGGGGTTGAGGGGCGCCTCGGTGAGGAGGACGGGGTGTTCCTCGGGCGCGACGCGCAGTTCGTTGTAGTAGGTGTGGTGCCAGATCTTTTCCATGTCGTCCCAGTTGGTCACGGTGCCGTGCTCGATGGGATACTTGAGGGTAAGGACGCCGCGCTTGGCCTGCGCTTCGTCGCTGGTAAGGGGTCAGGAAAAGCGATAGAGCAAAAATTAGAGGGTGTACCCAACGTAAGAGTCCTTGCTCGAGAGGCCGACCATCACGCCCATGTGACGAGGACGTCCGACGAGGGATCTAGGCGACCGTGAGGACAACGAGGACAGTAGAATTGTGGCACCTACGGGAACACAGCGCGAGGAGCATCGTCGCCTGATAGCAGTTGTGAGCTAGCGTGCTCATCACATACACGGTGTATCCCTACCAGCAACTGCAAATTCTGTGTCAGAAGAAATGAATTACAACAAAAAGGAGTACTCACATCCCGCCTTGCACATGCCGGAACCATTGTCGATGACCTGGCCAGCCAGTCGGTTAGCACAACCAGCAAGCAAAGTCCTGCCAAGACAGACCACTCACCACGGCCTGAATATCGTCATCCATCATGTTGAACTCGAAGGGGCAGTGGATATCGATAAAGGACGACTAGGATGCAGAGGGCAAGAGAGATACTACATCAGCCAATCCGCATCCCACCTTTTAATACGCCCGCCAAGCGCCGCTGCGCCCCGCGGTCGCTGCGCGCGGTGGTGTGGATGAGTACAGACATTTCGGGCGTTCGGTTGGCGCGGTGGCGAGCGCGGTCAGCACAGCGACGCGCTCCATTGTGCTTCGGTTAGCCCCGTACCGAGCACACAAATCGGGATGACGACGTGTTTCGGGCGGGCTGCGCGCCATTGACGGGACCGGCGTGAGCAGAGACGCAGCATGAATTTTGTTGGAGAAGGCTTTCTGAGCACTGTGTTCCGCCTTGGCCGTCGGGCTGCTGTCGGGTTTCGACCAGACGGCATTCAGACCGGGCAGCTGCGCCGCAGAGACAGAGACGCGGTGAGAAGAGAGCCTGAGCGTTTGAAGCTTGAGTCACGATGATGCTCATCAATCGTAAGTCTGCGCTTGTTTTCACTTGAGCTGCGAGGTTGTTGAGCCAAGCACAGGCGTTACTATTCGTCACCCAGTGTATAAACATTCGTTGAGATCAGCCCATCAATATTGACACACTGTCCAATCGACCTCTTGTGGTTGGAAAATCTCGTTAAAAAGACGGATCTGTATACAATTATGTACGCTGAATACGATGGTGAAGACCGCTTCTTCATAGCCGAAAGCGGTGGCCAGCTGCTCGCCCAGAGGCCTCCAGGAAAACGAGAGATACATTGATGCCAGTGATGGCATCAATCCTTCGTTTCCTGCTCGTCGAGGCTGCCTCTCAACAACGACTGCAGCTATGCTCAAGCGGTGTTCACCATCGTGTTTGGGGTACATAAAAACGTATGCCTAGGGTTTTTCAGCGAAATTTTCCGACCACAAGAGGTCGTTTGGACAGTGTGTCAATATCCGCAACGAATATTTATACACTGGGTGACGAATAGTATGCCGTTTCTTTCTCAACATGAAGCACGGTGTTGAGGCCTATTCGGCATTTGCCGAAAGAACAATGGACCCCTTGTTCAAGGTGATCAGCTGATCATGAGTGATGAGTTTCCCCCTGGTTTCCCCTGGGCCCCCGTCGCCGAGGTACGGCTTGCGCCCTGGATTCCTACTGACTTTCACGGTCTAGTCTGGACGACGGTACTGTGCTTTCACCGACTTCACGAGCAGCCATGATCGAGATCCTACATCGACCTTCGATGATCAGTGCCGTCTGGGGGAAACTAGTGAGGGTGAGTCCCAGTGGAAGCGAGGCTTCCAACTGTAGCGAGCCCGAGAACTGACCGAGATTCGACTGTTCATGTAGGCACTTCATCCGCGAAAGGTGGGCGAATCCGTGAGTGTAAATTGTAGTGTCAATGGGGTGCACGGTTCCGAGGGCTCGGCCTCAACAGCTCGATCCTCGTACGCGTACGGAGAAACAAGAACGCCGGCTGATCTGCGTTGACAGAGGCGCGCCTGCAGGGCGTCGTACAACACGCTGCCTGCGCAAGGCGGGGTCAAGGTGTGTAGGCTGACCAGGCTTCCGCTCCGCGGGGAACTCATCAGTGCGGTTCTAGGCGGAGATGATGGATGAGGACAACAGGGCTTGGTGAAGGTCCGGGGCACGAGGTGGCTCCGAGGAGCAGCAGTGGGGGGTCGGAGTCAGTGTACCAGACTTGCATCTCGCGGAGGCTGCAGAAGGCGGTGAACAACCAACAATTATTGTCGGACACGCTCAAGGGTATCATAAGGCTCCAGCTTCGATAAGTAGGAGTAGTCAAAAGCAAGGAGGATAATCCGTCCGCGAATTGTTCTTTGTTAGTATTCCGAACAATGGGATTACCGGATAAGGACGTTTCTATTGTTCCACTCCACGTGTGCTCCCTTGCGGCATGCAATAATCCATCGCTCTTGGCATACCTTGCCAAGTACTATGCACTGATAGCTGGTATTATATGATATCAAGTGCCCTCTGCGCGCTAAACGCGCGCTAAGCGCCCATCCAAAATTAGGGCAAAAGTCATGTTACAAAGGTACAAATATTTCCCCTGAACGTCTGCCTTGGGAGACTAAAATATTTCTCTGTTTCTTACTTCTTACCACCACGAATCGCGGGCGATAGTCTGCTCTTCGCGGGCGCTGATGCTTCCTTAACCTTCACCAATCATTCCGAGTCTTTCTCTCATAACCCCAGGTCCTTCAGAAATGGATCGTGCACCGACACTTTCAGAACGGGCGCTGCGTCGCGCCTCGAATCTCCTGGCGCCGAACGGACAGCCCGTCGTGCAGGAGCTCACCGATACCAACTCATCGCCACTGACTCCCCGGAAGATGGGGCGCACCAAGCTCACCGAGTCGATACGCCGGAAGTACAAGGAGGTCCGCGAGAACAAGTACATGCGACGTGTACGCTCCGTATCCAGCGCGCAGCACTCGGGACCAGCTCCCCCACAATCTCCCAAGCGTTCCGCATCCGTAGATGTCGCACTTGTCAGGACAAGCAGCGAGTTGCCTGATCCCCCGGCCCAACCGTCGTCGTCAAGCGAAGTCGTGGTGCCGCAAATGCTGAAGGATGGGACACCGATGGACAAGGTGACCAGCAAGAAGCGCAAGCGCGTCGTCTTCCGCGTGGACGCGGATCTGGGGCACATTGTATGGGAGGGGAGGCAACACCGATTCAGTGCGTGTCCACCGACTCCCCCGCCACAGCGCGCTGACTTCCCCCCGCTAGTTCCAATCGAGAACATCAAGGAGATTCGCTCAGGGACGGACGCCAGGCATCATCGCCAGCAATTCCAGCTTTCGGAAGAGTACGAGAGTCGGTGGCTCACGATCGTCTACATACTCGGCGGGAACTACAAGACACTGCACCTCATCGCGCCCACCCACGACGCTTTCGTCATGTGGGACAGCACCCTCCGCAAGTTGCATACCATCCGCGCGGCGCTCATGACCGGCCTGGGGCACGGAGAAATGCGGCAGGCTGTGTGGGAGAAGCAGTACTGGAAGACCGCCGACGAACAGCGTGATCATGTGCTCGTCTTCGACGAAGTGGAGAAGCTCTGCCGTCAGCTGAACATTAATTCGGCGTCGGAGGACTTGCAGAGGCTGTTCAAAGTGCGTATGGTGTATCGCACGCAACCGCCTGCTGATCCGTCGCGCAGCAAGCGGACCGGCATCGCCGCGACTATCTTGACTTCGACGACTTCCGCCTCTTCGTGAAGCTCCTTAAGGCGCGACCAGAGGTGGAGAGGCTATACAAGAAGCTGGCGGCGGCGGATGGCGGCGTGTTCGACTTCACAACATTCGCCAAGTTCATGCGCGAGGAGCAGAACTCCAAGTTATCCGATGCGGAACTCAGGGCTCTTTACGACAAGCATGCGTCCACCTCCACCCCTCCCAATACGCCACCGACTGAGGTACCCTGTTCCCCACTTCACACAGATGCACTCAGTCCTTCCCCCAACTTTTCGCTCGATTCCTTCACTTCCTTCCTGCTATCATCGGACAACGCGGCATTGGACGATGACCCACCGCACGACATGACCCGGCCGCTCTCCGAATACTACATTTCCTCCTCGCACAACACATATCTCGTCGGTCACCAGCTCGTCGGCATAAGCACCGTCGAGGGTTACATCCGCGCTCTCCTGAGCGGCTGCCGCAGCGTCGAGGTGGATATCTATGACGGCCCGACGCCCTCCTCCGAGCCGCTCATCTTCCACGGCAAGACGCTCGTGTCGAAGGTGCCCCTGCGCGCTGTGTGCGCGGCCATCGCCAAGTACGGCTTCGTCGCGAGCCCGTACCCGCTCATCATATCCGCCGAAATGCACTGCAGCGTGCTCGGGCAGGTACAGGTCGCGCGTGTCATGATCGAGGAGTTTGGGGAGAAGCTCGTGCGCGTGGAGGCAGTGGACGATATGCCGGAGGATGGGATGCAGATCGACCAGCTGCCGAGCCCGGAGGAGCTGCATGGCAAGATATTGCTGAAGTCGAAGAATGTGCATGTCGGGCAAGCGCGCAACCCGGATGCGCCGGCTGACCTTGACCTGACGTCGTCGACGACCTCCGACTCCGACTTCTTTGACGCGGGCGGGCTCTCGGATTACGCGAGCACGATGAAGGGTGCGTTGGTATATCTTGATGTGCATGAGTGTAGCTGACATCTGCGTTAGACTTCTCAAAGAGCGTCCTGCAGCGGGTACGCACACGACGATCCAACTCCAACGCCGCTCGTGCCTCGGCTGCCGCCGCCACCGCCGTCTCCGCGCCTGCCATTGTGAACGGTAACACTGCCTCCTCGCCACCCCCACCGCCGCCCATGCACTGGCGCAAATCCAGCATGTCGCACCGCCAATCTGACAACGTTCCCCCGAAGCCGAAAATGGCGCGGGAGCTGCTGGCGTTGCTGGTGTACACGATGGGCGTCAAGTGCCGCGGGCTGAACAAGAAGGAGACGTACGCGCCGTCGCACATGTTCTCGCTCTCGGAGACTCGCGCGAACAAGATGATTCTGAAGACGCCAACGGGGATGCTGGATCTGGCGAAGCACTGTAGAGACCATCTCGTGCGCGTCTACCCACGGGGCACGCGCGTGAGCTCAAGTAACTTCCCCGCTGAGGCTGTGGTGCGGTACTGGTGTGCTGGCGCGCAAATCGTGGCTATCAACTGGCAGACGTTCGGTGCGCTGGCTCTTCCCGCCTCTGAAAAGACCCTGCTTACACAGCTTTTAGACCTTACCTACATGCTCAATCATGCCATGTTCCAACGTAACGGCCATCGGGGGTATGTCTTGAAACCCACACCGCTGCGAGCGCCCAACCGCGACGCCTTCGCGCACACAGTCTCCAAGCTCCTCCAGGTGGAGGTTATCTCCGCGCAGCAGCTTCCGCGCGCAAAGGATGAGAACGGGCGTGAGGTCACCGGCATCGTCGACCCATACGTCGAGGTCAGCATCCACGTGCCCGAGTGGCATCTTCTCCAGCGCGCGCCCGCCACGGACGAGTCGAACGAGACGCAGTCGGCGGACGCCAATGGTGACGGCGCTGCCAAACGCATCTTCGTGCGCACGTCGGCTGTGCGGAGTAATGGGTTCAACCCGGTGTGGGAGGAGAGGCTGCGGATACCGTTCACCGTCGCGGGCGGAGAGAGCATGCACGACCTCATCTTCGTGCGGTTCGAAGTGAAGCAGGAGCGGGGGAGCGTAGATGAGGATGACATGCCTCTGGCAGTGTATTGTTCCAGTCTCGGAGCGTTAGCAAGAGGTCGGTGACGATCGACTGCGCCCAAGTGCTCTATGCTGACCACTTTACGCAGGATACCGACATCTCCCCCTTCACGATGCGCACCTCTCGCAGTATCTCTTCTCCACCCTCTTCGTGCGCATTGGCTTACGCGATGCATGAACGGGCCGATCTTGTCTTGAAGGACATCAATGGAGTTCCACGCAACGAACGTCCGCCTGCAATAATTGTACAGCAATAGTATTTATGCTATCTATTTGCCATATCATCCGCACTCACTTACTTCAGCAGCATAGTTGCACCTCACGTACCAGCTGCACCCACCGTACCAGTCATTTTTAATGTCGCTCGTGCTATTACATCTCGTATGTTTTCTTTCGTGCACCGTATCTCGAATGTGGTCTTGTCACGACGCATGATAAATGGGCCCTTGATCTCTTTGCTGGTGATCCGACGCTCGTATGGTGCGACCGTCTCTTGCGGTATGCTTTGGTGTGTCCAACATGCAAGGCGAAACAAGTATGCTCATCGTTTCGTAGATGATCTTATATCACTCACACTTACAGGGGCTGCGCTGCCTGCATATCCGTTCGCATGGTCCCGCCACTTTTCAACAATGGCCCAGTTTTTGTTTGTTGCAAAGGCCGTTGTGGTGCCTTCGCCCCTATTTCTCTCGCTGTTATAGCTCCGCCCTGCCACTGACCCGCCACTCGCCGTACCCACATGCCCTCGCCCAACCGAACTCCGCCTCTACTCTTCCCTCCAGAATATGCCGCGCAACACGGTGGGGAACCATATGCAGGCCCCATCCTCTACGCACTCGGCTACCTCACCACACCTGCGCGTATCGCTCGCAGAGCTGCCCTTCGCGGCTTCGGCGTGTGCGAAGACACGGGGCTGACCGTACACGCGTTTCTCCGCCGGCTGAAGAACGCGACTGGGGTCTGCGAGGGCAACGGGTTACTGGAGGTGGTGTGGGAGGGCGCTAGCAACGGCGGAGGCGGCGGCGTCAACGAGTTGGCCGACACGAGTGGCGGTAGAAGCGTGAGCTCGCAGGCAGAAATCTGCTGGCTTATCCTGGTCAAGCCGATGACTCCGCGGGCGGAGGACATGGTGGTGCCGGATGTGCTGTTGAGGCGTTTCCAGGAGGCAATGCCAACGGAAGACATGCCAGTTTTGTATCGTTTTGCGGTACAAGAGGGTACAGTGGTGAGCCAGATCTTTTCGGGAGGGATTATCATCGTTCACGCTGACCGTTTTGAAGTCTAAAAGCATCCCGAAGCGCCCTGCCTGCGCCTGTCCGCCAGCCCGCCTTATCCTCGGCTATCGCACCTCGCCCCAGGACTTATACCGCCACGCACTGCGGTCCGGCACTGACGTACGAGGCGACTTCGCTCTCACTCTTGAGCGCATCCTCCGGCGGGTGCGACGCGTCTCGGGAGCTGCTCTCGCAGACACGGTGGTAAAGTTGAGGAGCGAGAACGCCAAGGGGTCCCGCGACGGGCGAGGTTCGTGGCTGCTCGTGGTTGCATCATTAGCCTGCGAATCGACGCAAGAGGGGACAGTGGCCTCAGAGGACCAAGTGCAGACACTGTTCTCCGCAGCGTCGGAAGAAATTGTGCGCCGCTTGCAGCGCATTGTGGGCACGGAAGGCCTACCTGAGGTCTTCAAGTGCGAGTTTCCTTGCGTGAGTACACATCGACTTTTGCTGCGGGCCTATATAGTGCTGATAGAAACCGTACATGCAGGTTTGCGCTTCCTTCATAGTCTAGCAAGACCGTAGAAGTATCTGAGACATTAATTCGAGGAATACGTATACGACAAAGCCGTATATAACAACGCATTATTGATATGTTAACGGCCGCCTGGCGTAATGGCAACGCGTCTGACTACGACTGGGTAATCAGGAGATTGCAGGTTCGACCCCTGCGGTGGTCATGGTCGCTTACGGTGTATACTTTTTTGTCTTTTTAATTGAGGTCGACTAGTGGTCGAGTTTCTCACCGCAGACACTTGGCAGCTTCAGTTGCTCACCAATATTTCAACCACAACATGATCTCTTTCAATTAGGACGTATGCATAATGCAGGAGTCGCAGCGCGCGCACAACTTTAGTGACTTTTTTCTACGGTGCCCTGACGGGCACGTGACCGCAAAAGTTGTGCGCGGGTCGGAATTTCATGCATACAGTCACAGGGCGCAATTTCACCTACCACACCGCTCTTGTGGTGTTTGAGTATGCCATCCTACCGCAAGGCTCACCACATGCGCGCGCCAGGCGGCAGGGGCGAGGCGAGGCGGCGAATCCCGAGATAAGTTCCCACGCTTCATCGGCAGCGGCTCGAGGAAACATGAACTCCATCGTCCGCCTTGAGACATCTTTCGGGCTATTTCCTAGTCTAGTAGGCCTCTCGTAATTCGTTCTAGTTACTGTAAATGTACGAAGCACATCGCAGAAAAGTGGAACCTCCAATGCAAGCCAACAACGTGGCGGGCGCGATTTCCCACGCTGTCACTGGGGGGAGGCCGCCAATAATCAAACTCCATTGTCCACCTCGACAACGCTGCGCACATAAATCCTCGCCTAGAGGGCTTTACATCATTAATGCTATAGTAGCTTTGAGAGGTACTTGCGAGCACAAGGAAACATGAAATACTTATGCTCCTCGAAGCGAACCTTTAGTGACATGTGGCTTGTCTTTTTCACGAGCTAAGGATGCGCAGGACGCGTAAGACCTCAGTCTTCCTGCAGTGAGGGTAAAGACTCTATTCGTACCTAAGGATGCGCAGGACGCGTAAGACTAAGGTACTGTTAGCTGAGGATAAAGTAAATGTAGTGTAAGACGCACCCTCAGTCTTCCTGCAGTGAGGGTAAAGACTGAGGGGCGGAAAAGGGCGGAGCCCCTATAAAAGTAAGCGTTAGAATTCCCTAATCGGGAATTGTGACGGTGCAAGGTACTTAGATGCACCGTGTGACGTGACACGGTGCGTCGGGCTGAAGGCAGGCTCGTCCGCCTACCCACCACTTTTGACACTCCCACTCGAGCCTGGCCGTAAGCCCATGCCCAAGCAGAACTTGAGATGCTTCTCGTGAGGAAGGGGCTTGGTAAATATGTCCGCCACCATCTCGTCGGTAGGATACCAAGTCACCACGCACTCGCCCGTTGCCACAAGCCCATCGCGGATGTAGTGGTACTTCCGCTGGATGTGCTTGGTCCGCGCTCGGAACTGCGGGTCCTGGCTGAGGATGATAGCTGCACGGTTATCACACCGGAGCTCCGTCGACCCATTTTGCGGCTGCCCAAGTTCCTCGAAGAAGGAGCGTAGCCAGGCTAGGTGCTGACCCGCATTCGCTAATCCGATGTACTCGGACTCCGTGGAGGAGAGGGAGACCATGGACTGACGCTTGCTGGACCATCCGATCGCGCCACGGCTGGAGATGAACACAAATCCAGAGGTGGACTTGGATGTGTCGTGATCGCCGCCCCAGTCGGCATCAGTGTAGCCGTGGAAGTCGAGGTCCATGCCAGTGTCGGCACCGTCATAGCAGAGGCACCAGTCCCGTGTCTTCTTCAGGTAGCGAAGGACGCGCTTCGCGATCTCCCAATGGCATGCCTTGGGGTCTGCGCTGTAGCGGCCCAAGACGCCTACCACATATGCCAGGTCGGGGCGGGTGCCCAACATCGCGTACATGAGAGATCCAACGACGCTCTGGTAGGATACCACAGGACCGCCTTTGGCGAGTGACATGTGGGTCCGGGTCTCGTTATCCGAAGGATCGTCGGCGGTAACGCGCACGCTTGTGGACATTGGGGTCCCAACTCCCGTACAGTCGGACATGCCGTATCGCTCTAGGACGGTGTCGATGTACTTGCGCTGTGAGAGGGAGAGGGCGCGCTTGCCGGGATGCTGGATGATCTCGATGCCAAGGAGGTACTTGGCGGGCCCTAGGTCGCGCATCTTGAAGCAAGCTGAGAGCTTCTTCTTCATCTGGTCCATGAAGGGACGAGACGTAGCGGCGAGGAGGAGGTCGTCAACGTAGACCACGAGGAAGCAGACCTGCTTGCCATCCCGGAAGACATAGAGGCAAGTCTCCGAGTTGAGACGCACAAAGCCGAGGTTGTCGAGCTTTTGGTGGAGGGTCTGGTTCCATGTGCGTCCGGCTTGCTTGAGGCCGTATACCGACTTCTTGAGCCGCCAACAGTGTCCGGGCTTGATGTCTACACCAGTGGGAGGCATCATATGGAGCAGCTGCGTTAGTTCCCCATTGAGGTAGGCCGTGTTGACGTCCATCTGGTCAGCAAGGAGGCCAAGCTTGACGCAGAGGCAGAGGAGGATGCGGATGGATTCCAGGCTAGCGACGGGGGCGAAGACGTCCTGATAGTCGATTCCCTCACGCTGAGTGAAGCCGCGCGCAACAATGCGCACCTTGTACCTCTCGATGTTGCCCTTCGCATCTTCCTTGATGGAGAAGACATGCTTTGAGGTGATGGGCTTTACCCCTGTTGGGATCGGAACCTCTTCGACAACGTCGTTCAGCTTGAAGCTGTTCAACTCTTCCGACTGCGCGTCAAGCCACCTGTCTCTGTCCGGACTTGCCATAGCCTGTGCCCACGTATCGGGGACCTTCCGCGCACCGCTGCTAGAGCGCCCACCAGTGGCGGCGCCTGCAAAGAGCTCGTCCTCCATGAAAGAGAGGTTGGCAGATTCCTCGTCAAGCTCTGGCGCTGGTGCTTCCTCGGCGGGTTCTGGCGGAGGCGGAGACGGAGGCGCGGGTTCAGCGGGCGCTCCCTCACGGGCTGCTCTGCGCTCTTCGAGCTGTGCCTCTCGTTCGCGGATCTGGGCGTGCCTCTTCTCCCGCTGTTTGCTCTGCAACCTTTGCTGTCGCTCGCGAGTCTCGAGATAACCGCTATCCTTTGGCTTGGAGGCCTTCCGCTCCTGTGGGGTGCGTAGACCAGCCCGGCGAGACGGTCCAGGTTCTGGCGCAGGAGGTGGTGGCACCTCATTTGGCAAGGATAGGCGGGGAATCCGTGAGGTCCTCTCCCGGCGGCGTGGGGCACGTTCGGCTGGCTCAGGTGAGGGTCCACGGCTGGATGGAGGAGAGTCTCCCACTGACTCTGGCGCAGGTGGTGCTGGTCCTCCCACTCGACCTGGACGGGGTGGTGGAGGTGCATCGTCATCGTCCTCGTCGTCATCAGGTGGTGAGGAGATGTTGCGCGGGCGGAGATGCTTGCGGAAGTCCTCCCACTGCTCGTCGTCATCTTCAGAGCGCAACTCGGCTGGTGCGGAGGAGGCATCATCAAATTTGACATGGCGCGACGTGAATATCTTGCCGGTGGAGATTTCCAGGAGCTTGTAGCCTTTTGTCCCCTCCGAGAGTGCATAACCGATGAATACGCAGCGGCGGGCCCGGTCAGCGAACTTCCCCTTGCGGAGCTTCTTGTCAATGAGGGGATAAGCTGGGCAGCCGAAGGGATGTAGGTCGCTGAGGTTGACCGGGCGCTTGACCTTGCGGAGGCGGTTGCGCGGCAGCTCCCCCTTGTGCCGACTGGCGGGGGAGATGTTGATGGTATCGGCTGAGTACTGCATGGCGTATGTCCAGTACTTCCGCGGGAGTCCTGACGCGGCAAGGTTGGTGATCGCCCGGGTGACCAATGTCTGGTTCATGCGCTCGGCGATCCCGTTCTGCTCCGGCGTGTACGGGTTGGTCTTCTCGTGGATGATGCCGTGCTTGCGGAACTCGGCCTCGATAGCTTTCGAGGTGAACTCGCCACCGCCATCAGTTCGGAAGAACTCGATCCAGCCGTCCAGCCACTCCCACTCCTCGATGGGGTTTCCAGTTTCGCGCTCGCGCTGGAGGCGCCACTCCCGAAGCTTCTTCAGCACCTCGGACTTCTTGTGCGTGAAGATGACCCAGACATTTGACGAGAAATGGCAGACCAGGACGATCCAGTAGAGGAGGCCGCCGGGGCCGGCGGGTGAGACTGGACCACCGACGTCGCAGGACACGAACTGCAGGGGATGTGTGGCGCGAGTCGTACTCCGCTTGAAGGGTAGCTTCTTCATCTTCCCCACGATGCATGGCTCGCAGAAGGAAGGAACGCCGGTGAGCGTAGTGACACCCTGCAGCTGGTTATGCCGGACCATATTGCGGAGGCTTTCATGGTTTGTGTGACCCATGAGGTGGTGCAGGCGGTTGATGTCCATGGCGAAGGCGGCATGCTCGTCCATGCCCAGCGGCTGGCAGTCGACGTGGTAGAGGCCGCTCTTCCGCTTGGCAATGCAGGCAACATCGTCCGACGAGTTGCGCACCACACATGTATCGCCTTCGAAGACAACGCGCATACCACTCTTGGTGATCTGCGGGACGGAGATGAGAGTGAGGGCAAGGTCGGGGACATGGAGCGCGTCCTTGATTTCAAAGTCGCGCATGCCGTCCGGTGTTCTGGCTGAGAAGCGGAGGGTGCCCTTCCCAATAGCCTTGACGATGGAGTCGTTGCCCAGGTGGACATCGCGCGGCGACTCAAGCTTCCGGTAGGTGCCCAGTTCGAAGTAGCAGTCAAGGTTGGACATCGTCTTCGAAGCACCAGAGTCCATGATGGTGGCCTTTTTCCGCTTGGAGGGGCTGGGATCGGACGAGACATAGGCGGAAATCTTCTTGTAGGTGCGAGTAGAGATGACATGCGCTTCGTCTACATCAGAGTCCGAATCCGAGTCCGAGTCCGACCCCTTCTTGCGCTGCGCAGCGCGATTCGCCTTCTCCCTCCCCTTCTTCTTCTTCGCCTTCGCCTCCTCGATGGCCTTCTTCCCTTCATGACACTCCTCGGTGCCATGGAAGCTGCCAGGGCCATGCCATAGGCATCCCTTCGGCTGCTTCTTCGCCTTCTCCTTGCCCTTCGACTTCTTCGACGAGCTCACGCGTGGCGCGCTGGCGGCGTGGGCCTGCTCGTCGTTCTCGTCTTCAGACTCCTCGTGCTTCGTGGCGTGAGCACGGAGCTTCGCCTCCACACCGTCTAGCGTGAGCGGGTTGGTAGGGGTGGCGGAAGCAGAGATGGTGGAGGAGAGGATCTTGTACTCGTCGTTGTCTGGGAGGGAAGCGAGGAGGATGAGGGGAGTGAGGGAGGAGTTGATGGCGAACTTGAGGGTGTCGAGGCGCTCGATCATCTGACGCATGAGCTGGAGGTGGGCGTTCATGGTCTTGTCGCCGATCTGGCCGTCCTCGGGCAGCTTGAGGCGCGTCCGCATCAGCTTGATGAGGATGCCGAGGGCGGACTCCGCTGTGTTCGTCTGCTCGAACTCCTTGGTGAGTGCGTCCCAGAGGTCCTTGGCGCTCTTCTGCTGGCGGTACTTCAGCGTGAGGGAGTTGGAGAGCTTGCTGCGGATGGTGGCGAGGGCACGGCTGTTGCGATATTGCCAGCTGTTCCTCCGATCGGTGGAGGTACCGGTCGCCGGAGCGGTAGAGGAGGTGGTGCCAGCACCTGGGGAGGGGGACGTTGCGCCTGCGGGCGTCGTAACCGTGATCGATGGTGTCTGCGGCTCCGAGCCGTCGACAATGCCCATGAGGTCCTCCTTGTTCAGGAGGTCCCCCATGCGTACGCTCCAGAGGGGCCAGTCATTGGGCCCATGGAGGAAGCCGCTCTGGTCCGCCGTGTCCGAGGTCATGGCGAGAGCGGGAGAGTGAGTCGTATAGATGAGGTCTTGCTCAGCTAGGCGCTTGCGGGGCTCATAACCTTTCACGAGCTAAGGATGCGCAGGACGCGTAAGACCTCAGTCTTCCTGCAGTGAGGGTAAAGACTCTATTCGTACCTAAGGATGCGCAGGACGCGTAAGACTAAGGTACTGTTAGCTGAGGATAAAGTAAATGTAGTGTAAGACGCACCCTCAGTCTTCCTGCAGTGAGGGTAAAGACTGAGGGGCGGAAAAGGGCGGAGCCCCTATAAAAGTAAGCGTTAGAATTCCCTAATCGGGAATTGTGACGGTGCAAGGTACTTAGATGCACCGTGTGACGTGACACGGTGCGTCGGGCTGAAGGCAGGCTCGTCCGCCTACCCACCACTTTTGACAGTCTTGTGACCCACTCGTGACCTACTCGTGACCCAAGCGTTCTCCCAACCACACTGCCAGCAATGGCAGGAATCCGTGATGAATGAAGACCGCCGTGGTGGATGGACACCATACAATTGATTATGAGCTGAGGCACACAGCTGTGGGCGCCCTGAAACTGTAGTTACCTGCTGCATGAAGAAATGCAGACAATGGAATTGAGCGTGCCTACGTTCAATCGGTGCTGCATGCGTCGTCGTCTCCTGCGTCTTGGAAGGCATAAAAGTGCACTTCTTTGTGCTCCTTCTGTTATATCTGATTCTGTTTTTTTGCCGGTGAGTTTACGACCGACGGCGGTATGAGCAGGGGGAGGGCGATGTTGGGACTCAGCCATTGCACGCCAAGTTCACTTGTAGAACCCGTGGCGCAGGGGTCTGGCACGTAGCGCTGCATTCGCGCGTTGGCGGTCGACTGTTCGATTCCCGCCTGTTTCTGATCTAGTTCCTTTTTATTACTGGAAACTTGAGTCCAAGTCCTTGCAATCGCATGGACGGCCTTTGTCATGTTATGTTATGTAGATGCCCGATACTGTCACTGTATAGTAGGTACGGCTTAACTCATACTGGACTTACATACATGCAGGCTGTGGTAGGTTTTGTAGGCGCGAGAGCAGTGGCTTCTCTCAATCAATGGCACATGTTCTGGCACCAATGATTCTATGACAAAGGCAAGCTCAAGACATGCTGGCGAACTCGGCGCCGCCGGAGGTATCCGAGCCGTCGGTCACGAACTGTGACGGTGGCTGCTACTTCCTTCGAGGCTCTAAGTAATATTACCGCATACATATGCTTTAAATTTGACCTCCATGGGCAACTTTAAACATGTTTATAGCACTGAAAGCAGCCCAGCAGGCAGAATCAACCTGTATGTTTTTAAATGGGTGCGGACAGCAGTGCTGGACAACGCCGAGAATTCGGCGGATTTCTCTCGTCACAGACATCGGTCGGCCTCAGGCAGGAGGTATCAGCACAATAAGATAGCACATACTTGATTATGGGGGTAAACCTCAAGAGCTCACTTTCCTTGGACCAGGATCTTTTACGACTATTAGTATGTAGCCACACCCCGCCACGGGCGCCACGCTGGCACTCTCAGCCATGCGACGTCACATGCTCAAGTCCACAGCGTGTTTGTCGTGTGTTTCTGAAACCTCTAGTCCTGTGGTAAGCATTGTGGTACTGGCCGTGGATTCAAACACCACACAGGCCGTGTGGTACTTGAATTTGCGCCCTGTGAGTGTTCAATCACTCGATGAGCAGCTATCAGTCGATGAGCAGTCGGCATCGGAGAGCCACTCAACAATACCGGACAGCCTCGGAAATTTTATGGTCGTAAACAGATCCGCAGACACTACGTTTGTACAAAATTTCAGCCTCATAGAGGGAGTACCCGATGGAGGGGAGGTCGGAGAACGTGTTTGAGCAGCTCAAATTCTGCTCATGCCAAATGTTTTTATTCCCTGCAAATACAACCTGGCGTCCTTTTTGCCCAA
The DNA here is from genome assembly GCA_007026445.1 of Schizophyllum amplum. Classification (NCBI taxonomy): domain Eukaryota; kingdom Fungi; phylum Basidiomycota; class Agaricomycetes; order Agaricales; family Schizophyllaceae; genus Schizophyllum; species Schizophyllum amplum. The sequence continues at coordinate 3,424,257 of VDMD01000002.1, read as the reverse complement.
AAAAAATCACATAGCATGGTGGACCACCCTAATTGTACATCTATGTCGTTTTACTGCCTCAAGCAGGGTGCTAGGTCACCACAGCGAAGAGTCGATGGTCGAGCTGCTCAAATGAGCTGCTGATGTGTCACATCACATGCCGTGCCGTCGTTCCGAAGTCTCAGCACGTGGCACGTCTCTCGCATCTGCGCTCGTTAGCATGTCTCAAAAGAGACTTTGAAAGCTTTTCATGGTGAACCTGACTATTTGTGAATATTTTCTCTTCTGCAGGAAGGAGCGAACTAGGTTGAACGCCTCCGAAGAGGCACAATCGGCAATTGCCGACGTGATGTGACGGACTGCTCAGCGCCTGCTTTGCCCCTAAGTTGGCCGATTTCACGATGATCCAGCTTTCTCGCCACACGTCTATCTCTGGTGCTCTGTCAAAGTACATAGATCGTAACCAGTAAGTCATAGTACATGATCGCTGTATCTACTTTTACCCAAAACCTCACGTGAAAAAAGTCCGGGCATCGACAAAATTTGGGCTGCTCATCGAGTGATTGAACACTGTAGTGCACAGCGTGAAATTTCAGAAGGGCCACAGTCAACGCTTTCGTAGAGGCAGCAGACAAGGGATTGGCTCTAATAAGCGCGCAACCCTCACTCCATACAATTAGGCCAAAGGTTAGTCTTAAGATATGAGATCATTGCCACCGTGTTCAAGCGTGACCGGCTTGCTCGTATGCCTTTGCAAGGGTTGTCGTGTAAGCAGCCGCCCGATCCCATATGGACTCACCACCCCTAACCTCCGTCTCCCATGAATAGCATTGGTCCTTACGCTCGGCACTGCACTCCACAAGATGTATATGACGCTCCTCGTTTCTCAGCCGCCGCCAGGTCTCGAAAGCAGGCTTGATCGCGAGGGGTTCATTGGGGCAGACGAGAACGACCATCTCCAGAGGCGAGAGGGTATCGGACATGATGTCGGACTGACAATGCGTGTAGTCCATGGGGAGAGCCGGGATGGCGAGGCCCTTCAGACGAGGGAACGCGCGCCGTACGCGACCGATATACTGCAAATCATGCTGTCTGCGGAAGGACAAGATATGCAGCGTGGTGATCAGGCTGAATACGGTTGCGCTGCCCTCGAGTGCGTCGTCCAGACGAAAGAGCGTCAAGTGAAGATCCAGCTTCGGGTCGCGCGCGGTGAGCTTGAGATCGCGGTCCGCGGCCTGTATGAGCCATGCGAAGGCGTCCCGATGAAGGGCGAGGTGACGCAGACAGTTGAAGGATCCGACCATCTTGATGATGTGGCTGGAAATCGTCTCATCCCACAGTCCGCGCACCACTGGAGACCGCCGATATACTGGCGTGGAGCCCGATGGGAAGAAGCCCAAGGCTTCGAGGTACTTGTCCTGTTGCGCGAAGGTTTTTATGATGGGGGCCGTGTGCAGGTGATTTAGTGCTATTGTCCTTTGAGGTGAGATCGGTCATGAGTTCGTCTTGGAAGCAAGTAGGCCGGCACTTACCGTGTTCGAGACGAGGCGAGAGAAAGGGACAGACGAGTTTCCTTGTCCACGGCAGCAGCAAGATCACAGATTTGGTCGAGCAACTCTACAGGTTTATGGTCGAGATCGTAGGCATAAGGGCATCACGGCCTCGTGAAAACTACTTACCGCAAGGTAAGATGGGCTCGCGGCTTTGAGCGGCAGACATGAGGGAAAGACTGAAGAAGCTCCCACCGTCTCCACGGCCCGCGTCCCCGAACAATGGCTGTTTGTTGATGCTTGCTACAGTTCACTCCTGTCTTCCCCTTCGACTGAAGTTGGTTGTTCTTCAAACGACCACGGTCAAATGGTCTTGGTTATGTTTTGCAATGTTCACTGCATTATCAACCCCTCGCCCTCTGTTAGCTGCGCTGCGAATACAATAGTGACACGTTCGCGATCGAATTCGTACACCCGCACTGCAACTGAATGGGTTCGTGGAGCAGACTCAGTAGCGAAGCTCTTACCCAGCCACCTTACTAACCTAGGCGCAAGAGCCTTGTATGACTGTGAGTCAGGAGACTCAGTCGAGACTCGAAGACTCCCATAGAGTCGCCTATATCCGGCCGGGGGTGCAATAGAATTGGTACCCTCTCATCGATGCACGTATATAAGCGGCGAAGCAGCTCCCTTGCTGTCTTACGCTGACCTACACCACAATGTCCACCAAGATCATCCTATATGACATCCCCTCCAGGTTTGGCCCCTTCTCCGGAAACTCATGGCGGACCAGGTTCGTGTTTATTCTAACCTTTTCTGCGCCTACTTCTGACTGAGTCTATGGCGTAGATACGCGCTCAGCTACAAGAAGCTGCCGTTTTCAACAGTCTGGGTAGAGTTGGGCGACATCGCTGAAGTCCTCAGCGTCGCGGGAGCACCTACTACAGGCACGTGGGCCGACGGCCGCCCCAAGTACACTGTGCCCACGATCCATGACCCGAAGACCAGCCGCCACGTCGCGGGCGGCTACGAGATTGCGTGCTACCTTGACGAGACGTACCCCGCCAGCCCCGCACTCCTACCATACGGCACCGCCGGCCTGCAGCATCTCTTCGTCGACGCGCTGATGGACCGCATCGTGAGCCCCGGCTTTCCAGCGATGCTCGAGGGTGCCTTCGGGCTGTTCAATCCGTCAAGCGCGGCGTATTTCCGCGAGACGAGGGAGAAAATGTGGGGGAAGACATTGGAGGATATGTTTTCTGACACGGTTGCCGTAAAGAAGGCGTGGACGGGGCTGAAGGAGGGGCTCGACTGGCTGGAGAATACGATCAAGGAAAGTGGTGAAGGGTCTATGTTTCTGCTGGGGAGCACGGTCACCTACGGAGATCTTGTGATTGGCTCGACGTTCAAGTGGCTTAGTATAGCGAATCCGGAGCGCTGGGAGGAAGTGAAGAAGTTGAACGGCGGCCGATGGGGGCGGTTCATGGAATTCTTGCGCCAGTACGAGGACAATGCGTAGCAATCGCTGTTTGTCAAGTATCTGGGACGACTAGTACTCTGACGATCAGCAAGCTTGTGTATCATCGCTGACTTCGCGAATATAACTTTGTCAATAGCGTATACAGTATCAAACCCCCCAACGAAACATGACCCCCCACCGAAACGTGGGCTTCGGACACGCGCCGCCCTCGTAGATCTTGCTCAAAAAATCTGAAAAAATGGTAAGATGCATAAGCCATTGGGATATACATACCTGCGAAGTTTGGTGTCCGTTGGTCTACAGTGACCCGCTCGGTGGCGCGAGGAGAGCGGGACACGATGATGTTGGTAGCAAGGGACATGACGTTCGCACATAAAGCATTTCTAAGTGCTATAGCTGCTCCAAGACAGCATCTGAGGTGTTTCTATATGTGTATACGAGGTTCAGAGAGACGACGGGAGCGTCTGCGACGCATCGAGTGCCGCTTCGCCGGTACGTCGGCCCGGATGTTTCGTTGAGGGGTATGTCGGCTTTACCCGCCCTCTACTTGACCCTCGCACCAAGGTCCCTACCGTCGCTCGTTCCGCTTGAAAATATTCACGACAGTACTTTCAAGCACCTAGAATACAGCTATCAACTTTTTGGGAGCGAAAGCATAAATCCCGCCAGGAGAACTGGCAGATTATTTTTTCTGTTTCGCTAATGGGTAAGCTACTGTACACCACCGACTCTGGTGAGGTCGTTCCATGGCATAAGCGTGATGCGTCCGCGATACCGTTGCCGTCTTCGTCTCGGATGTTTATGTTCAAGGCAGCGAGTTCAAACGGGTCGTGATCAATGTAGTGGTGGGTGCGGTATCAGCAGTCTTCTAGGAGGCTCTTGTCACTTCTGTTGCACCGTATCTGTCAAGGAATGATTGCTTTCGGAATTTGTAGGCTGAGCATGGTCTACACGGGTTTCGCATACATACAGGCGAGTACAATAAAAATACAGTCCGGTTGGGATTGGAAGGAGGGGCGCATAGCTGCCTTCTTTGACCGTCATGGTCGATCACGCGCGTCGTACACCGACTCAGGCCGCTGGAAAATCAAAGGAAGTCCTTGTCAGTCAGGGTATGAGGATAGGATATCATGCCGCACGTACCTGAACCGCCCAGCTCGCAGGAACGCTCGGAGTACTGTACTTCCAGCTCTTCGGGCGCAGTGGTTCGAGTTTACGTGGCATGGGCTGGTAATCGTATGCTGACTCTCGCGCAGGCTTCGGTTCTTCCCATTGTGTCTCGACGTCGTGCACGACGGACACGCAGATGACGCCCGACCCGGTGCGCGAGAGGCGCCAGCCTTCTTTGGCGATGCTGCTCATGTGGATGGGCGAGTCACGCCCGGAAGGTGGGTCCCGCCGCCTACGGAGATTCAGGACAGCGACGAGGCAGTTCGTGTAGAGCTTTCCCATGACAGCAGTGCTAGGGAAAACATCTCAGTGATGCGAATCAAAAAGCAACGATAGCTAGCTCACGGTGGAACGACGAGTGCGGAATGAGCCTTGTTGGGAACTTCTTAGTATAGGATCGACAGACTGACGATCGGGTACGCACCGGAACAGCCAAGAATACGACAAGCGCAACAATAGCCACACCCGCTGAAAATGGCAGGTCAATATGGTAATGGGTAAGCAGAACACAGCACATACCGGTCAAAACATTTGTCTCCACGGTGAGCGCCACCACGCGATTGACGAGCTGGCGACTCGGTCCACTTGAGGGTCGCGGATGTGTTCGCAGCAGCTACAAGGCAGTCAGCTTCCTTCAGGTGTGCAAAACTACCCCACGCACCGTCCAGGCAAGCGAAGCAGTGATCAGGATGTCTGCGAGGACGCTCCCGGATAGCCAGACCTTCAAATCGTTACAAATCTCGAAGGTGAATGGACAATCACGATCCTGACCGCTTGGGGTACAACATTGTGCCCGATGAGGGAGAGCTTGCCCAGCTGGTGAGCCTGGACAGCAACCGCAATTCCCGCACCGCATTGCGCTAGCGATACCTGAAGCCAGATTACGGTCAGATCCTGCGTAATGCTACATTTGAAGGACTCACCAGCGTGATAAAACCCGGTAGGACTATTGCGCCCCTTCGAAGCACGTGAATCCTCCAGCAATAGAACGCTTGTACTGCTAGAGCGATTATGGCGTCCAGCAATGGCACGTCCCATGAGTTGAGGAACGTGTGGTCGAGTCGGGCGAGGTCCCCGTACCCAAAGACGAACCTTCGTTTGGACATGTCAGAACATTCATTGTTTGGACACTCGGCGGACATACCAGTGAAAAGCATCTGCGGTCACCATGCACGTTTGTAGAGCTTCCAGAATTGCGAGTCCATAAACTGCCAATGAGAGAAGATGCGTCAGTCCGACGGTGTCGGTCCGAACATTGAATTATACGCACCGAGCGCCTTGAGACGACGATTATCACCAGGGTAGTACATTTGGTAGTAGAACAGCTGAGGAAGAAGCACGCCCATGAGTGCCCAGTTGAAGCACACGCCGAGAATCTGGTGAAAGTTCAGCCAAGTCTCTCGCGTTCGACAAAGAGGGAAGCTGACTGTGGGGCCTGTACTGCGATCGCGTGAGCGTCAATGAACAAGAAGAAGAGTGAACAAGCAAAGAAAAGGAGACTCACATGAACGCGATATCCGGCGGGATCGCCTCGCTCGCCATGACGAGCGCGTCAAGCCTGCGCGTTAGCGCGACGAGGGACGACCGAGTTCAGGTAGGAATGCGGGAGGACAAAAGGACGCTCTCGCGACTGGAGATGAGCCCGCTTTTGACCTCAATCGCGCGCTTGCATCGAGATGGGCCTTGATACAGCGCCACAGGAAACGAATGATCGTCTCAATGCGTCTGTATTGTCTAGCGCGCCGATAAGGAAAAGCACGATGCGAAGAGACACTTGCAAAAGATAAGCACAATGTCAACGGTCTTTCGGAAAGCTCAAGACCATGACTAGCTTACCTCAGCCTGGTCACAGACAAGCAGCAAAGCCTGGCGAGTCGCCGGTCCTTCGGCGACCCTAAGGTCGTCGCGAGTATGTATCGAGATTGACGGAGAGATCTGCTTCCTGGCTTCTTTGCTGCGTGGCGAAGTTTATCAACTTGTGTATGTATGATAACGGAAAGGCTCCCGGGTGATGGTCCTGACAAGTGGACTCCACATGCAGAACGCGCCGAAAGCGGCACAATAGATGGTCTGGGAGTCATGGATGCGTTTTGATGAGTGCCTCTCCGCTATGAACGCGTATGGCCGACTCACCAATCAACAGAAGCGAACTTCTACACTCGACCCAGGCTTAGAGAACGCCGAGGAGCCGTTGAAGACGGCACGCACGACATTTGTCAATGTCGGGCGATACGCGTGTGCATTGACAGCTTCAGCGCATAAGGTATATCAGAGGCAAGAAGCCTGAGGTACAATGCACGAGCGCTGAACACTGAGTGTTGAACGAACGTTGAGCTATTAGGTGAACAGGATTAGAGCGAGAAGTCGAAGTTCAAGTCAGACAGTCACTCAGAGTCAGAGGGAGACTTGGAATGGTACCGTGGGAATTATGCGGTAGGCGCAAGGAGGCGTCTCGTCAGTATTTTCGTCCATCGTACGAGCAGGGGCAAGAGAGATACTGACGCTCCCATACAGGCCTCCTCAGTATTCACACAGACAGAGCGCATATATGACAGGCACGAGAATAATTAAGACTGGTAATGCAACAAGAACATCGTGATTGCGAGACTAGAGCGACAATGCGCAAGGTGGCGTATGGTATGTACATTGTCATGAGTGGGAGAACAAGTGCAGGTAGATACTCTCTTGGGCGAGCAAGGCGCGGAACGCGATGCTCAGGACCGATAGGCACCGGTCGTCGACAAGCGCCGCATACGACAGAGCCCACAGGATTGTGTTGGGATGAAGCATTGGCATGCCTCGTCATTCGGATCGCGGTGCCCATTAGGAGACGCCCCGTTTGCGTTCGCCTCCCTAAGATCAGCCATCTGCGTGAGAGACCGAGGGGGCATTGATGTAAAGCGCGCCTGGAAGTTGGGCGGCAAGAAGGACGTATCCATGGGAAGGCCCGTGAAGGTGCCGTTTATACTGGACATGAAGCTCCCGGTGTTCCTAAACCCGGATGCGCCACCGTTGGGTTCGTTGCTGAGACCGGACGTGCCGCCGTTGAGACCAGAAGCACCCCCGCTGAAGCTGGATGCGCCGCCGGTGAACGAGAGCCCACCGAAGGTGGAAGCAGCGGTGCTGAAGCTCGGCGTACTGGATCTAAAGCCAGTGAAGGTGACTGCGCTGGTGGAGAAGCTGGGTGTGGTGCCACTGAGAGGATACCTGCCAGGATTGAGGTAATTGAGGTTGGATGCGGACCCGCTGCGGTTCGTACCGACAACGGTGCCGTTGATCGCGCTACCGAACGACGGCATGCCATACTGGTGAGGTGACGCAGAGGACGAGGGCTGCGGAAGACCTCTCGGAGTGGGCGCTGGTGGGAGGTACGACGGCAAGGGACCGATCGAAGGAGCAGAGCGAGGGGTGAACGGAGTTGTGATCTCCGCCCTACTAACGCTGAGCGGGCTGGTATCCTGCGCGGCGTCGTTCTGCGCGGCGTCGTTCTGCGCGGTGTCATTCTGCGCAGCAGCATTCCGCATGATGACGTCCTGCGAGCTGGCGTTCTGCGCAGCGGTGTTCTGCGCGGTGGTGTCCTGCGCAGCGATGTCCTGCGACGTAGCATTCTGCAGGTCGGCGTTCTGTGGACTGGTAGCCCGGGGAACGGCATTGGGCATGTCGAACCTCGGCAGGCTGGCATTTTGCAAGCCGGCACTCCGTAAGTCGGTACTCTGCAAGTCGGCACTCTGCTGGTTGTCGCTCTGCAAGTCGGCACTCTGCAGATTGTCGCTCTGCAGGTTAGCGCTCTGCAGGTTGTCGCTTTGCAGGTTAGCGCTCAACGGGGTAGCGCTCGGCGGGGTAGCGCTCGGCGGGATAGTGCTCGGCGGGGTAGCATTCGATGGGTTGATATTCGACAGACTGGCCCTGAACAGGTGTGCGTTGCGCAGGTTCGAGTTCTGCAAGTTAAGGGCGGCGTTCTGCAGCGCTTCCTCGGCCACGCGCTGCATCTCGCCGTTGGCGTTGAAGCTCGCAAGCGTCGACGTCGATGTCTCTCCAGGCGCAGGTCGCGGGTTCGGCGTGCGTGGCCTGTACGCTTCCGGGCGCTCGGTGCTCGGCCTGCTCAGGTTCGGGTGCAGTCCGAGCTTGCTCATGAGCAGCGCCTGGATCTCCGGGGATAGCGCCAGGGCTGGAAAAGCGGTCGGGGGAGATGGACCAGGGGGGAACGGGCTGGACGTACGTTAGTATCATCGTGCATGGAGAAAGCTGGAACACGCACGGATCCGGCTCCAACCGACGACCATTGACGTCCCTTGCGATGGCCATGGAGGAGCTCTCAGCTACCGGCTGCGGTGAGGGTGATGGTTGACGCTGCACGGAGTCTTCCACAGGAGTCGTCTGCGTCGACGTGGAGGCCACGGGCGCGGACGCGGTCTCCGTCAAGGACCGTGGCGGAAGCTGGGTCGTGCGCGATGGCGGTGGGACAGTGATGGTGAACGGGCTGCCCGACTGCTGCGAGGTCGCCAGCCGAAGACCCGTTTGCGGATCGCGTGGTGCGTGGTTTGGCGGATGCTGCCTGGGCCTGCCCCCGCCGTCGCGCCTGTTCGTCATCGCGATGCCGTGGTAGTCGAAGACGTGCCGCCGCCACATGCTCTTCGCGTTGACGCCCGCGTAGGAGCGGATGCAGAACGTGCAACGCAGGCGCGAGTCCTTGATGAGGCGGCCCCGCGGTGGCTCGAGGGATGCCGGGTAGTGCACCGCGTTGGGGTTCGGGTTCCCGGGCCAAACGAAGTCCTGCGCGTCCAGGACCCAGTCGGGGTGCTCGACAAGCTCCGTGTACGTGAGGGGTTGCGCGTGCGAGATACATCCGGGGTACTTGGTGAAGGGGGGATGGATGAGAATGACGGTGTGTATCTCGTGGCCGTGCAGAGGCGCGCACGGCGTCGGGAAGCGGGAGTGGATGGGGTGGAAGGTGACGTCCGCGCGCGTGAAGAAGCCTTGACGTTCGCCGCTCTCGGATGTGCCGGCAATGCTGCCAGAGCCATCGTCGAAGGGTGAGGGATCGGGGGTGTTCGATCGGGAGCTGTTCCCGTCGCTTGGAGGCGGCGCCGTCTGCCTGGACGGACCGGGATCGAGCGGTCGTGTATCAGGGACTGCAGTACCCTTCCCAGTCGCCTTTGTCGGTCCCTTCTTGCCGCCTTTCTTCTTGGCGGGTTGGGCTTTCGGTCGGCCTCGAGGTTTAGGTTCCTTTGGCGCCTTGCCCTTCTTGCCCTTGGTAGTGGGAGGTGCGGGCGACGGGCTAGCTGGTGAAGGTGATAGGTAACGCGGACGAGGTGGAGTTGGGACAAGTGTGGTATCGGAAGCATAGTTCGGAATGGTTCTGCCATCCGTCGTCGCGCTTGTCACTGTGGTGCCGATCGGGGGACGCCGAGGTCGAGCGACATAACTGGCAGGAGGGTAGAGTGGAGCTTCGACGACGTTGCCTTCCTTATCCACTTCCTCGCCGTCGGTCCAATAGAAGTCGTCTTCGGAGTCCGAGTCGTCTGAGGTCTGTCCCCACGCAGCCGGGGCTAGCTTGGGTCGCTTGGTAGGAGGACCCGCAGTCCTACGACCTTTCCGACGCTTGTCTCCGGTGATGAACTTGGGGGCGTACAGGACGCCGGGCGGTTCCAAGACATGAAATATTGCGTCGTGCGCGAACTCAACTGCGCCCGATCGTTAGTCACCTTGAAAGGGAAACAGGAACGCGACACGCACCATGGGGCCAATAATCGTCTTCGTAACTCTCGCACTCAAGCCACCCGTAGCACCTCGTGCGCATGTTGACGCCGAGGCGATATCCCTCGTGCACGGGGTGCATGACGGGCTTGGTGTCCTCGAGCCCGGGCCACTGCACCCAGCCATTCTCCAACTTGGCGTAGAGCGCGTAGGAGATGGGTCTGAGGTCGAGATATATGTCGCCCAGGTCACCGAGAGCGGTCCAGGGCGCCCGGGTGCTGCGGTATTCCTTGTACGACACCAGGCTGTCGTCGGGCTCGCCCTCGGCGTCTGGCTCCTGGCTGGAGAGCTTGGCGGGTGGCTCGGCCATCAGCTCGTCCTCCTCCATAGCGAGAGCTGGGAGAAGAGAGGATAACGAGGTGTCGGTGGCTGCAGCGGGCAGCCAGCAAAATGGTTCTGGTCAAGTCACCTGGCGGTTGAAGAACGTCGGATTTGGGCCTCAAACCGTGGGAACTGGTCACGGGAGGTCACGAATTTTACGCATCACGTGAAAACGCGTCCTACACGTGTCCTTCGATGTTGAAAGGCGTTGCGGTCCCGAGCCAGCTGCGTGCTGCGGGTGGCCCCGTCACAAACGGATGGCCTCCGAGTCAGAATAGCCTCTGCTCCTCCTCGTGGACTCGAAGGTCGGATTTTAGTTGGTAATCAGACGTCAAGAGGCCTGGTCTATCGCCGAGCATGAGAATCAGTCCGGGCTGGTACTTATCATGGTGACGGAGTTTATGCTTCAGACCCTGCGCCTCAGCCCGCCGACGTCCTGAGTCCTCAGGGCCGATTTTCAGCAATGCATATGCTGACTTAGTGTCTATACTGCTCAAAAGTCCGTTAAAAGAGTGGCAGCCACAAGACGAACGACCACGTGGAGCGTGGGACTTTCCCGTATGTCGAGATCGCGCCGGTACCGAAGGCACCTCTCCGCCTCCTGCTCCCTGCCCGATGTATCTCTCCGACGACGCGCCCCCGCCTCGTGTGGCTGAATCTCCGGGCTCAGAGCCAGCACGCGCGACGGACGCCCCCTACGCACACTACTACTCCGCCCACTCTCTCAAGGGCCTCGGACCTTTCGCCTACATCGGCATCGCTATCGTGCTCCTCGCCGTTGTGCTCGTCACTGTCTACGCGCTCTACGCGTGCTATGGGTCTGCCAAGCGCAGCGAGGAGCGACACCAGCAGATCAAGAAGCTCAAGAGTCTAGCGAAGCCGGGGGCGAAGTCGAAGGTCTCGCGCTGGCGCTGGGCAAAGCAGCGGGATACGGACGATAGTCGGGTGTGTTTGCAGTCATTTTATATACCTACGGCGGCCCCTGACAATGACATGCTAGATGGCCTGCCTGGAACGCTCAGACTCGCTCAGCGAGAAACGGATGTCTACGTCTAGCGTGTCGGTCGACTCCTGCGTCTCGCCTCTCGCTCCCTCCGCGGCCACCTTCCTCCCTGGTCTGCAGCTCCCGCCACGCATGTTCGACGTACACAAGTCTCCGCGCACCTGCGACACGAACGAGGCTCAGCGGAAGCACGACGCAAACGAGTCGGCGCGCGCCTACGACGCGAATGAGATCCCTTTCGTCAGCCCGCCTACCGTGGACACCTCCGATGACACAGTTGGGCACAACACGAAGCTTTCTCCTGTCGTCGGCTCTGCTCCTGCTGCTCGCTCTGCTCTGGTCCAGCCTGTGCGCGCTCCGGTCGTTGGCTCCGCTCGCGGTACGGATCGGGGAAGGCCGTCTACCACCTCTATCTCGGACAAAGAGGTTCCCACCTTGCGCTACAACGCTAAATCGGGCACGGGTGTGCGCAGGAAGGTGGTACCAGGCAAGGAGAACCGGCCTTGAGCAACATTTTGCTTCTGCGCGTCTTCACTACGTGCTGCTACACTTTTCCATCTTCTATCATCCGGAAACCTCATGTCATGGCAGGTGGAAACATTCGCTTGTACGATATGTACTTATACATGATGACTGGCAATGGTATACGGCGATACCGTCATATTCGAGTCGCGAAATGAGATTGTAGGTCCGAGTGTATGTATCACACGTGACTCGGTGCGACCACTTGCATCAGCAACTGTAAACACGCGCAAAGTCAGTCTCTCGCCCTCCTCCTCCTCCTTGCCTCCTTCCATCATCATACCATGGCTCCCCGAACATCTGCAAGCAACGGGCAATACATGGCCTCCTCTCGTCGTCGAAGCCTGACCCTGCCGAATCGAGACAGCTGCACCTTCTTCGAATACCGCAACCCAGGACCTCCTCCCCGCGAGATCGGCGCGTCCGGCGACATCTATATCGACACCGATCCAAAGACGTGCGAGATATACGCGAAGCTGGGGGACGCGTGGATGAAGTGGCCGGGCCTGAACGCGCCTGCGAGGTTGCGATTGTTGCATCCGAAATACCCGGAGGTATTCTGCACGCTCAGCTCGAAGAACAGGACGGTGGGCTGGTTCGACCAGTCGCATATGCCGTGGAAGTACTATGGTGCGCGGCTTGCCTTTGCATCCGACGTGAAAACTGATACCAAACCAATCAAGCCGAATGTAGAACATCGCACGAATGCACGCGCCGGTTTCTGGAGAAGAAGGAGGGTGGCGGCGGCAAATTGGATCGGAAACGGCGTCAGGATGGCGCGTTGGAGGGCAGGCAGGCAAAGAAACCGAAGCTATCCTTTGTCCACATGTACACGCCATCGACCTATCCAGCGCAAGGCGCATATATGCCCTCGCAGGAGCCTACCAACCCGCCTCACGACCCCAACGCGCCTTGTTACCTCACGCAGCGACACCACTTCCATAACTTCTACAGCTCGGCGGAGCAGCCGCAGACTCAGCCAGACGAGCACACGCGCACCTTCCTGTGAGTGGGCGTGCTCTAGAGTGAAGGCTGATTGATGACGCTCATATAGTCAGGCGTACCATTACACCAGCTACTCGATGTTCAACTGCAGGCTGCCACCAGCACCAAAGACCGCGCCATCCACTCCTCGCTTCTCTCAACCACGGCCCTCATCGCGCTCATCTGCCGACCGTCCGTACATAGCGCAACCGCAAGCTGTCCCGATCCGCGACCTCATCGATACTCGTGGTCTCCTCGATACCTTTGGCGACGCGTCTACGCCGTCGCCGTCTACCTCGAGACCTCGCACTCGCCCTCCGTCTCCGGGAACACGCAGTCGGCCTCCTAGTTCTGCCCGTACTCGTCCTCCAAGTTCCGCCCGTACTCGTCCGCCTTCTGCCCGTACTAGTACTCCTTCTCCGGACCCGCGCACTTCGAGCTGTTCTATGTCAGCGACTGGAGCCTCGACCCTCAATCGTACCTCGTCACTCTGCAAGCCCTCTTCGCCCACTCGCGCCTCCCAAAACCCCTCTCTCTCCGAAGCTCGTGCCCCCGACACTGAGAAACCTACCCCCGACACCGAGAAACCTGCTCCCGACTCCGACGCCTACTTCGAGACCTCTGTCATCCGTTCCGAAAGCTCGATTTCTCCTCATTCAGGCGCATATACCCAGGTCTGCGCCTCTTCTACAACCGGGGAAACGGTTTCCGCTTCGGAACCGGCTATTCTTTCCGCTTCGCCGGCTCCTCTCGCTTCCCCGCCTCTTCACGCCTCCCCGGCTCTTCGCGCCTCCTCGGCTCCTCGCGCTTCTCCTGCTCCTGGCGCTTCTCCTACTCCTGGCGCTTCTCCTGCTCCTCTCGCGTCACCGGCTCCTCACGCTTCCCCACCTCTTCACGCTTCTTTTGTGGCGACTACCGAGGAGCGTCACCGTTCTCCGATTATTGCAGACGATCTCGATCTGCGAGTTGTGCTGGAAGATGCGCTCGATTGGATACAATCCCTGCGGATTCCTACGCCTGAGATTACGACCTGTAGGATGCAAGATACGATACTGCGGAAAGCGATGGAGACGCAGTCTCCTGGCTCGATGTCGACTATTTCGTCCTCAGGCTCTACGTTGACGATGTCCGAGTTCTTCTGCTCTACGTTGACGCCGTCGGGGGTCACGTCTTTCGGGTCTGCCTCGTCTTCCGAAATGATATGCGACCAGCTATCTCCTCGCTCTGTGGTTAGCGGGGCGCTGCCCGTATACAAGACGCCACAGCAAATTCTGGACGACTACTCAGAGCATGGACAGCGCGAGTACTCAGGACGGGAAAAGTACGAGGATCACCAGCAACAGCAGCACTTGTCGTCTTACGCGTCCTTCGGTGAACGTTTCCCCGTGGATGGACGGTCCGTGGGACACGGTTTGGAGGAGACAATGGAGGCGTCTGGGATTCCAAGCGTAACCATCGATAAAGCAGACGCACACGTCACGAAAGCGCATCCGCCGAACACTGCTGGAGAATATGCGTCCTGGATCCCATCTCCGGTCATCTGGGAGTCCAGCAACGATCGACAGGTCTGGGATACTATCGGCGTTCGACGAACGCGGGATTCCTGTGATGAGGTGTCCAGCGGTCCACCAGGCGCAAACGTCGGCGTACCGGGTGCACACGTCGGCGTACCGGGTGCATACGTCGCGGACGCACATCTTCCTAACGCTGCTGATGCACACGCCTCGTGGGCTCCGTCGCCGGTTATTTGGGATTTCGGCAACGGTCGACAGGTCTGGGACTCCAACGGTGGTCGACGGATGCGGGAATCGGACCACGGTCGACAGTCAACTGCTCATTCGAAGGAGTACCACCTCCCTGGTGCGCCTGTCGCGCACTTCGACCCTAGTTCTTTTGTGCAGCTTCAGCCGACGTCCTTTCGCGATAACTTGAAAGCCCACCTCTACCGTCAACAAGCATCTTACGAGCGTCAAACGCAGCAGCCACTTACGCCGACATTCCCCGACGACGTGCAGATGCATCCGCCCCGCGCGTTGAGTCTTCCGGCTCCGCAACTTTACCTGCCGTATGGGTACGGGAGACATTGGGCTGCTTCTATGGCGCAGACGGTCCCTCGGCTGCCACGAGCGAATTCTACCTCGTCACAGGCAATCTCGGCCTCATCACAGGCGATCTCGGCCTCATCACAAGTGATCCCTCCCTCGTTGTATCCGTACGTCAAAGATGCGGCAGCGGTCGGCGCGCTTTGAGTATAGATGAAGCATCCCGGTTCGCGCTAGGTTGGATTCTAGGCTTGTTCATGAGGCGCGAATATCAAGCACGACTTGTGTAGTAACAGCGCGCTCTCTGTATATCGGACTATAATAGATATGGGCCTTTTCCTAGACTCGGGTGCATACAAAGTCAACTCGAACTAAACGCGTGCTTTGCGATGCTGCCGTCTGAAGACGAAAGTGCTTCGAGAATCCAGTGGCAGGGACCGAAATCACTAGATCACGTGAAAGTTCAACCGGGTACGGCCACTGCCGAACCGAACCGGTATCCGAGCGCCGGAGTTGATCTTGTCTTCCGCCCATGCAGTCGCCCTCCGCGACACCCGCCTCCATACGCCTGAGTAGTAACCGCGCGAGATTCCGCGCGGAGGCTCGACAGATGTGCTCTGGAAAGGCTGCTCTCCTCCTCGGCGGCGGAGGGGCCTGTGTTACAGGAATATAACGAATGACGAACTCCAAACGAACTCCGCCCTGTTCATGTCTGGTCTCGATCACTTCGAAATGGACCACATCTGCAACATTTCAATTGCGCTGATCTCGACGCGCTTACGCTCCTCCACTTTATAAGGGGGAGCCCGCGTGTCTTGCCTCTCGCAACCGCAACAGACTCCTCCCCCCTACGCAACGGCAACGGAGTCCTCCCCACCAACGCGCTGTGTGACCTACCGACTCGACTGGACTGACTGACGATGAGACTGAGTGCTGCAGTATGGGTGTCGCTGCTGGCGGTTGTTGCGGCGACCGAGGACTTTAACCCACGGTCGTATTCGAAGCAGCGGACGACGTGCAAGGCGGCGAAGCGCGACGAGGGCGACAAGGTCGTGGATATCACTATGAGTGAGTGAATAGCTCCAGGTCGCATCATGTCCTGATCACACCTGGACAGGCTATGTTGATGTCAACCCGGGTGCGAAGCACACCCTGCTCCTTGTCCATGGGTGGCCGAGTCTCTGGACGACTTGGTCGTACCAGATCAAAGAATTCGAGGTATGTTCGGCGAGTGAGAGACATCTGTATCAGTGCTGACGGTTGTCCAGAACGATTACCGCTTGATTGCACCTGATCATCGCGGGTTCGGGGAGTCGACGCACCCAGGGGATGTCCAGTCCTCCGGCACATTGCAAGACTTGGTAGGAGACATGGTCTGCGTCCTTGAAGACGCAGGCGTTACGACCGCCACCTGTGTTGGGTAAGCCTACAATCCGATGTCTCGTAAGTTGCTGCTCACTCACTCTCCTTCTAGCCACGACTGGGGCTCTGCCGTGTGCTACGAGGCCGCGCGCTCCCGCCCCGATATCTTTACTGCGGTCGTCGGTGCGGCGGTGCCGTACATGCCCGCTGCCGGTGACGCGTTCACGCCCGTTGCGGCGCTCGTGCCCTTGCTGCCAAAGCTCGCGTACAACGTGTTCTTTGCGGAAAATACGAGTATCGCGGTGGCGGAACTGAACCAGGACGTGCGACGCACCCTCCGGGGTACGCTGCGACAGAAGAGCAGCCCGCCACCGGATGACTTTCTGACGTACACTGACACGTTCATTGGAGCATGGAAGGATTATGCGGAGGTGAGTCCAATTTAGTTCGATAGAGATGTCGCTGATGAAGGACAGATACCGCCCATTCCTTTCTTTACCGCTGACGAAGAGGAGTACTTCGTGGAGCAGTTCAGCCTACAAAAATTTGACAACAGTGCGTAATCTTAGCGTGCTTGATGAGAGCGTGTACTGATTAATTTCTAGCTTTACAATTCTACACAAATCCGGTATGCTAGGGTGCACGAGTCGGTTGGGGAAAGGATGCTCACTGCGCTGCAGAACCGCCTCGCCGCGTGGGAGCTCGCACACAACCAGGGCAACTTGACCATTCCGCAACCGGCACTGTCCATCCTCCCCAGTGAGGTGAGTGCGGGAGTTCGTGCCACAAAATGCACTCGACTTACATTACGCTCTATCAGGATCCCGTCGCGGACTGGGTCAAGGCGGCTGCGCTCCTTCACTCCGCAGACTTCTTGCCGAACTTGAAGACAACTGTGGTGACCGGGTCGCACTGGTTCCATCTGGAGAATGCCGTTGATTTCAACCGCGAGCTGCGGGCATGGCTAGAGGAGACGCTGGAAAGCGCGTCCGGGACGACGAAGGAACACTTCGTGGACGAGTTTTAGGTGAAGTGCAGGTTTGAGGAGTTCATAGACTACGTTTAGTTTCAGCCGCCATCCACTATACAGGATATTTATCGAAGCAATGCGAACTTGATCATGTTAAGTACTGGGTACCAGACGCTTCGCGCCACAAAGTCTGATGAAACCTTTTGATTATTTCCGCAGCCCCATATTGTAAGTCGACATGTACATATGTATGCCTAACTGCTACTGATACAACAACAATTCGAGAGCTACATAAGTATCAATCTATACGGCAGCGACCTGCCGGCGACGGGCGGGCTTCACATAGTTCTTCGAAAACGATTCGATCTTGATGCCGAGGGCGCGACCTCTCTTGACGACCTCGGCTGGCGCTTCGGTCTTGGACATGGACGTGTACTTTACACGACGAAGCTTCCTACAGCCCTGCGCATGTCGAAGCTCGAGGGTACGAAGAAGGTCATTGACAGGATCAATGTTCTTGACGTTCCGAAGGACCAGCTCCCTCAGGTTGGACAGCTGATGCTCGTGAACGAGGGAGTAGAGTATGATGGCCTTTACGTCGCTGTTCGTGTGCAACCGAAGCATCTCTAGATCACCAGCCGCTTCCGACTTGAGATACGACTCGAGGCCGGATCGGTGGCAGCACAGCATGGACAGGCTGAGCTTTGTGAGGTTACGCGACTGCGCAGACTTGTTGAGGAAGCTGTAGACAGCGTTCTCAAAAATTGCCGTTGCCGTTCCGGGCCGTATGATTGCGACTTCCTCGAGATTCGGGGCACGCAGGGCGTTGAGGAGACATATGAACTCGGTTCTCCCACGCACGTCGCTGTTGTTGCCGGAGAGCTTCAGAAATACCAGACCAGACGCAGTGACCTCGCCGAGGGTCTCCAGCTCGTCCGATGTGCTGGGTATGACCTCGACGTCGATACTGTAGGACGGCATGTGCCGGACGGTGTAGATCCAATCTACGATCTCGTAGACAGTACCGCGTCCATACAGCTTATTAGGAGCGGGATTCGAGAGCCGTGACTCGGACGGGGCGACTGGAAGATATCATCAATAAGCTACCAAGAAGTCGATAACAGTAGTAAGTCACTCACTTTCAGCGTTGGTCTTGACCATGTTGCTATCGGAGGGGTATGTAGATGCAGGAAGACCGAGTGATGCGGATTCCCGGTCGCCATCCAAGCTTATATACGCAGCGCAAAGGCCAAAAAGCTATCTCGTTGAGGGGGTACGTAGTTTTTGGCTGGACCAGCTTCACGAGCGCGCCTTCCATTGTTGGGTGGGACCAGCGCTAGAAGCAATGGCGATGGTCCATCGCCTCAAGGCGACGCATGGATTGGCTTCGCGAAGCTCGAGAATAACCGCCGAGCGCTTCAGGAAGCCCTCAAGAACGACTTCGCGTGCCTACAAGGACCAAGCTCAGCGTGCTTTCAATTGGCTGATCCCCATTGAGTCCCATATCACTTGCCAATCTACCAGAAACCTCCCCAGCAGCTGTGTCGTGCTTGGTCCTACCGCAGCAGCGTAGGCTTCTGACAATAGAGACATCAAGGTCACAGTGAAAGGGGCAGTGTGGCCGGCAATGCGGAGAGCGCGAGGCATCGGCATCGGCACGAAACAATGGGCGATTACCATAAATGGGTACAAAGGGACCCGGATGCCGGCCGTCAGAAGAGCCGGCGGGACCAAGCGCGACTCGTATAAATGGCGACTGTTCTCCTCTCCCAATCCTCATAATCGTCGGACGCAGCGCCCAACCAAACCGCCAACTGCGTCAAAAGAGGTGTGGCCCGTCAGATCGGCCGCGAGGCCTGGTTGATTGCTGTGAGGCCAGAACGTGATGCCCTTGTGGCATTCGTGCACGACGCGGTGGTGGGGGGTCGACGCTGCCGTCGCTGCCGAAGCTGTCGGGTAGGCAGCCTAGCCAGCGGCGGCGAGACCTCTGTTCGTTTGGGTTTATCGTCGACGTGGCTGAGGCTCGGGTGCTCTTTGAGTACCTGGGCATCAATCGCGGACACGGTGAGTGGGTCTGTGTCCATTGCGGGCGAGCGCCTGGCGCTGAAGCCATTGTCGATCTTCCTCGAGGTCGATGTGTGGTGGACGTGTCTTACGCTTTCCTGCTGCGCGAACCGCGCGCTATTGATGTCTTACGCCTTCGTGCGGAGGGCGGAGATCGCGTACAATTCGTGGCGTCGAATGGCTTCGGCGTGGGCGTCGCAGGTGGTTCTTAGTAGCTGTTTGCCTTTATCGGCGCTCAGCGAGCGGTCCCGCGTCTGCGATGCTTGCGTCGTCGCTCATCGACACGGACGAAAATCTTTGGAATTCTTTCTTGTCCTTCCAGGACTTGCTTCCCTCGTCACTGGACGCACCACCCAACCAACCGCCAACAGCGTCATAAGAGGTGCGGCCCATCAGGTCAGGCCGCGAGGCCTGATTGATTGGTGTGAGGCCAGAACGTGATGCTCTTGTGGCATTCGTGCACGGCGCGGTGGTGGGGGGTCGACGCTGTCGTCGCTGCCGAAGCTGTCGGGTAGGCAGCCTAGCCAGCGGCGGCGAGACCCCTGCTCGTTCGGGCTCATCGTCGACGTGGCTGAGGCTCGGGCGCTCTCTGAGTTCAACCGCGGACACGGTGAATGGGCCCGTGTCCATTGCGGGCGAGCGCCTGGCGCTGAAACCACCCGTCGTCCTCGTTCGAGGTCGGCGGCGTGTGGTGGACGTGTTTTGCACTTTCCTGCCGCCCGAGCTGCGCCCTGTCGATGCCTTACGCACTCGTGCGGAGGGCGGAGATCGCGCATGGTTCGTGGCGTCGAATGGCTTCGACGCGGGCGTTGCAGGTGGTTCCTAGTAGCTGTCTGCCTTCGGTGGCGATCCGCGAGCGGTTCCGCGTCTGCGATGCTCACGTCGTTGCTCGTCGACACGGACGACAATCTTTGGAATCTTTTTCTGTCCTTTCAGGACTAGCGGATTTCACCGTCGAACGCAGCGCCCAACTGAACTGCCCGATGCGTCTTGGAAATGAAACCTTCGGGAGGGTTTGTATACACCTTCGAGAGATGCTAGGCATGCATAGTGCGGCGCGTCGGGTAGACAAGGTCGCCACTGCAGTCACTGCCGGAGTTGTCGGTTAGGCAGCCCAGCCAGTGGCGGCGAGATCTGTCCTCGGGATGGCTCACCGTGGATGTTTCCGGGACATCAGGTGCCTCCAGCCCCTGGGACTGGTTGCAGAAGCGGTGGGTGGGCCTGTGTTCACCGCGGCCTGGGTATCGGCGTTGTCATCGTGGGTCTGCTCCAGATGCTGTCTAGGCGGCGAATGGACGCGCGTCTGCGCGGCGCGCTATGCCTGGTCAACAAAGACGAAAATCTTTGGAACTCCCTTCAGTCCGTTCTCGGGCTTCTCGTTACAGTAGGCGTCGTCCCCTTCAAGCTTCCTGTAGTATATCACTCAATATCCAATGACAACGGTACGGCCATGCAAAAATTGAATCCCTAATCGTCCAGTGTCGTCGTGTAAATGGAGGCGAGAACGGAGGGATCATCGATGAAGTCTCCGAGTCCGGCGCCCGGAGTGAGAAAGTCCGATGGGGAGTTGGTCGTCAAATCGCCGCCTGATAAGTAACGCTTCGAGCTTTGCTCGAATAGATCTATGTCGCTTAGTGACATGAGCCAACACCGACATCGGATTCGGAATGTACCGACGCGCTTTTTGCCACAAAGTCGCTGAGCCGCAACAGATTCATGGTTACATAGACGCGTCTTCTATACGACCTGCTACATGTGTCCTGGACGCATACGGTGCTACAGTATTGATTCATACATTGCTATACACTACTACTACATCAGATCTTGTACAAACTGTGGAACGCTTCGATCTCGATTCCAATGGCGCGTCCACGAGCGATGGTCCTCGCTGAGAGCCCCTTTGTAGCGGTGATCTTCACGCTGCGGAGCTTGCTGAGGCCGCCTTGATGCCGCTTCTCAAGGGCTTCGAGGAGGTAGTCGGGATCGATGTTGTCGGCGTTTCGCAGGACAAGCTTCTTGAGGCTGGAGAGCCAGAGCTTATGAGGGAGGACGGAGAGGACCTCAGCCTCAACGTAGGCATTTGTTTGCAGGAAGAGGGAGACGAGATTGCCAGCCGCCGACGATCGGAGGTAATCCGTGAGGCCAGATCTATAGCAGCACTTCATGGAGAGGATCACCAGTGTAAGCTCTTCCGACTCGCCGGCTCGCATAAGGAAGTCATAGACGGCTCTTTCGAAGACACCGGTCGAGTTTCCAGGACGCAAGATGCTAGCTTTCTTGAGATCCGGTGCATGCAGGACGTTCAAGAGTTTCTGGAGCTCCGTCTGTTCGTCTGGATTACTGTTGTTGCCGTTGAAGGTCACCGCCTCTAGGCGAGACGCCACCACGGTCTTCGGAAGGTCCGGTTCGTCCGACTTGCATACGATATCGACGTTCATGGAGTAGAATCCCCCCTTACTGCGCAGGATGTCGATGCACTCCAGAATTTCGTGCGCGGTACCGCGTCCTAGCAGTCGACGAGACAACGAGCAGTAGTAGAGGCCGAATTCCGACGTCGGGCGTGTAGCGAGTGTGACGTATGTCGCTAAGGCTTTCAAGATGAGCAACGGCACGACAGCTGTTAGCAAAGGTTGACTTACGCTCATGCCCTGGCCCTGTGCGCTGGCGGGTCGAACCAGCGGCGCTTTCGCGATTGTAGGGCGATGACATATGATGTGCCCTGCCGGACAATTTGTAAGCGAGAAATACATCGCAGACGGCGAAGGTCACTCACGAGGTAGCGCTCGTCTTCTTGTCAGCTGGCATCTTGCTACGTACTTGTCGGCGATTAGAAGAGACAGGAAACAAGTCGAGTTATGTAGATCTCGGGTCGTCGTCCACTCTTATATATGCAGAGCAAAGGTCATAAAGGCAGCTCATTGGGTAAGCAGATTTATGACCGGACACACGCACCTTGTGCATCTTCTATTGTTGGGTAGGACCAGCGCTAGAAGCAATGACGAAGAATGAAGGCCTAGGGGCGACGCGCGTCTATAGCTCGACGGCACAGTTCTTGACCATCGAATGCTTTGGGGAGCCATCATATCCGGCTTCGTGTGCCTACGAGGACCAAGCTGAGCGTGTTTTCATTGGCTGATTATTGTATCACTCACAGATCTATAATGAACCTCATCAGCAGCTGTGTCGTGCTTGGTCCTATCGCAAGACCGCATGCTTCTGACGATAGAGCCATCATGAATCAAGGTCCAAGTCACCACGCAGGAGGCAGTGTGGTCGTAGCATCCACGCAGCCAACATGAGGCATCGGCATCGGCTGGAACAAGAGACGATTACCATAAATGGACACAAAGAAGCCGGGGGCCCGGACGCCGGCCGGGCCGAGTCATACATACGCGACCCATATAAAAGGCGATGGCATCTTCTCGCAAATCGCCCATGATCGTCGGACGCAGCACCCAACTGAACTGCCAAGAACGCCTGACATGAAACCTTCGAGAGGGTTTTTATAACCCTTTGAGAGTTGCTAGGCATGAGTAGTGATGCAGCGTGTTTGGTAGACGGGTCGCCACTGCGGTCGCTGCCGAAGCTGCCGGGTAGGCAGTTAGCCAGCGACTGCGAGACCTGTCCTTGGGGAGGGCTCACCGTGGATGTTTCCGGGACATCAGGAGCCTCCAGCTCCTGGGACTGGTTGCAGAAGCGGTGGGTGGGCCTGTGTTCACCGCGGCCTGGGTATCGGCGTCGTCATCGTGGGTGCGCTCTGGATGCCGTACGTCTAGGCGGCGGATGGATGCGCGTCTGCGGCGGCACGATATGCCTGGTCATCAAAGACGAAAATCTTTGGAACTCCCTTCAGTCCGTTCTCGGGCTTCTCGTTAGTACCTACCCACTGTCCGTACAGTAGACGTAGTCGCTTTCTGACTTCCTATGTTCGAGTAGTACTTATGCAATCCGTGGAAGAGTTTGTACAGCCGTACGATCACACAGACTAAATTGAACAGTGCACGCAGCCTCCGTCTATATTCCTGTATCTCTGACTACGTACATACTCTACCTCCAACCGCTACGCACACAAGCGTCAACTCTTCAACAACGCAGCCCAGTTCTCGTCATGCTCCAGTTCAGTCCAGTCCCACCTGCCGTCGTAGCGGTGAGCAGGGGGCTTGCTCTCGTCGACGCTTCCCTTGCCCTCATTTGCACTCCTGGAGCCGTCGTCGACGCCGCTGTCAAAGACCGAGAACCGGTCGTTGGCTCCGACAACCGCGCTCATGCGCTCCATGCCCAGCGAGCCCTCCCTCGCCTCGTCTACAACGGCGCCACCCTCCTGAGGACTCGTCGAGAAGAGCGCCTCAAGCTTGTTCAACTCCAGGAGCGAGGCGTCGCCAGCATCGAATAACCCGGCGAACAGTGCATCACTGCTCGAACTTTGCGTGGAGTGGTCGGTATCCCAAACGCCAGCCTCGGTGCCCCAAAACGCCGGCGCCTCTGAAGTCGGACCCTCCACCCCCCAGGCAAGCGTATTCCCGTCGAGCAATCCTGCACAAGGGACTCTTCGTGAATCGCAGAATCTCGCGCCAATACATCTCGACTTACCAGAGTAATCCAGCGGCGGTTCGCCCCATTCGTCTTCTGCCGACACGCTACGATTGATCTCCACTGACAATGTCGAATATCCCTCTATCCTTGACGAGTCGAGCTTGAGCGTAGGAAACCACCCCAGCGCCTGCTCGCCGACGAGTCCTTGATCGCTCTCATCGTGTCCGCGCCCGCGTACGTCTTCTACATCCGAGAGTACGTCTAGACCTCCGCCCTCATCGTCGTCCACCAGCGCTCGCAAGTCGCGCATGAGCTGCTCATCCAGCGTCGCCGTGTAGATGGCGGCAAGAACGGAAGGATCGTCGATGAAGTCTGGCCCGCCCGACGGAGTGGGGATTTCGGATGGGGTGTTGGTCGTGAGATTACCGCCGGCCGATGCGTCGATGGGCGAGGCGGACGGCAGGGCGTGTGATCCAAGAGCGGGCCTCTGCGCAGGTGATAAGGGCGTCGCCGTGGCTGGCCGTACGAAAGCCGACTGTGAGATATCTACAGTAGCGTCGAGGCGCGGCTGGGCAACACCTGGGTGCGAGTACCGGGCGCGCGGGTAGTAATCGCGCACGGGCGCTTTGGGGTCGGAGTCGCTCGTGTGCCCGTCCGCAAGGATATTGCCGTCGTCAACAGGCGGATGAGGACTATGATGAGGAGATGAACCAGTAGATACGCCTCGACCCTGCTGTTCGAAAGGCGCGCCATGTGAACCAACAGGGATGATCTGTTCGTGAGGTCCAGCTCCCTCGTCGTATGGTGCAGGGAGATGCCCATCGTACGCGTGCTGCGGCGCATCGCAAGTGGGCTGAGATGCTAGGTGCTCGTGCGATGGAGGGCGTGAGAAATCATCGACTGATAGGTGAGGGTATGCATGCAAGACCTCGCCAGACGAGCCGTGAATGAGATTTACCGGGTATTGAGGGGGCATCTGGAATGGCGAAGACGTCGGATATTCCGGAGTTCTAGGTTCAGAATGACGGCCAGAGGCAGATGCGGCGCGGGACACAGGCGCAGACGCAGGCGGAGCACCAGCACCAAGTAAAGGCAAAGCACCAGGCGCAGGTGCAGGCGCAGGCACAGCAGCGGACATAGGTGGCAGCGACGACCAACGAGGAGGCGCAGAGGATTTGTTGCCGAAGTAATCTCTTGAGACAGCGTCGACAAAGCTTCCTCTCGTAACGGCGTCGACAAAGTCGCTACTCGTGAGCGGAGGCATATATTTCAGCGTAGAGAGGGCTGAAGCATGCTGGAGCGCAGACGAAGACATGTGGCGCAGAGGCGTGGAGCGAGGTTGCGAGGGACCGTGAGCGCCTTGCGAAGAGCCGAAGTAGGGCGCGCTTGTTGATCGAATGGCGTGAGATGGCGGCAGAGGAGCGTGAGCTGAGGTGACCGGGTAGGCAGCGCGGGAGAGGTCGGTTGAATGAGCAGCGCGAGGAAGAATTTCTCGAGGACCCGAGGGCGTGTTCTTGTGCTCAAGTAAGGGCGGGTTTCGCGGGCGAGGGACGCGAGGGCGACGGGTCTTCTTCACAGGTGCACTGGGCTCGGGCACGAAGGTGGCCGACGTGTAGAACTCGATGGTGTTAGGCGTGTATGCCGAGCCGATAGACGCAGCAGAGCCGAAATAGGTGTCCCCGCGAGAGATGTCCTTCGGCAGAGGAGCGCCCTCCGGCAGCGGTGACGGAGAGGCGCCTTCAGAGTAGAACGTAGACAGATTATGTTGTGGAGAGGGTCGAGACGCGGTTCTCGGATATATGTTAGGCGGGCAGTCTGACGGTGAATGTGCTTCCTGGGTAGAAGTCCCGTCATATCGTGAAGTATCCGAGGAATCATAGGAGATATGACGCGCGTAGCATGCAGATGGGTAGGCAGCGTTGGGTTGAAACTATTGGGCGCATATATGCGGTCGTCAGCAGCGCGCGACCAAGAACGAGCGAACTATGCACCTTAGGCCTAGCGTCGTATTCCAAGGGCACGTTCGATATATCGCTCTCCAGAGGCGGGGCATCCGTGAGGCGCATACGCTTTCTGCCTGTATTGACCGCGTTTTGGTCGGTTTCTATTTGACGGTACGTCCTCATAGGCAGCATCCTCTGCTCGTAATCGTCTATCGCGGCGTCCTGGCATTCCGGGTTCTGATAAGGAGTATTTGAGGCTTAGAGAGCCAGGGATTGAAATGTGCTTACCCAGTCGCGCGCGTCGGTTCTGACACGGCGCTTTCGCGCGCGATCTCGTGCTTCCTTCCTGCACTGCATGCACGTCCGGTACGGATCGTCGGAGGGTATCATGAACGTGCATTGCGTGCATGGGCGACATTCTGCGAAGGGAGGATGGAACATACGAGCGCAGAGATGATGGTGGTATGAAGCAGAAAAGCGAGGAGACGAGGAGGGAAAGAGATATTATTATCAACGGGGACAAACAATGACCTGGCTCGGGGTTGTCCGGCTTTCGGGACGGTGATCCGAGGCACGGTTCCCGTTATGGACGTTCTATTGTTCCTGTCCTCCACTTCCTCCACTTCTCCTTATCTTCCGTTCGCCGTCCCTGAGAAGCTGCTGTGACTCAACACTTCCAAACAATGCAGTCTGAAGCCCTGATTTTGGCTCTGAGTCCGGGCGCTCTTTGGATCGCCTGAAGCGGCGCGGTCATACGGGTGTCATCCAATGCATCCGGAGCCACAGGCCTCGGGATTCAATTATCGACGAGTTCTCCGCCGTTCCTTCGCCATCTATTCCGCTCGCTCCGAGGCGCGTGTCCTCTATCGACCCCGTCATGACGCTCAAGAAACGCAATAACCTGACGTCAGCCCGTCGCGCATACCCCATCCTCCTCCTCAACGCGCGACTATAAAAGCCTCCAACCCTCCTTGTCCTCATATAATGCTCAGCAACATCTCTCGCACCCTCTTCAAGCCCACCACCACCACCGCATCGCGCACCATCCACAACATGACATCCCACAACAACCACTTCACCGCGCAGCACCTCTTCAGCGTCGAGGGCTGGACGTGCGTCGTCACCGGCGGCGGCACGGGTATCGGCCTCATGATTGCGCAGGCCTTCGCCAACAACGGCGCGCGCGTCTTCATCACGGGCCGCCGGCAGGAGGTCCTCGAGAACACCGCGAAGAAGTGGGGCGCGGACCTCGCGCACGAGAAAGGCGAGATCATCCCGGTGCAGTGCGACCACACGGACAAGAAGTCGATCATGGAGCTCGTGGAGGCCGTGAAGAAGACGGGGCAGGGGGTCGACGTGCTGGTGAACAATGCAGGGATCTCGGAGGGGTCGAGCTCGGTGGAGAAGGGCGACGAGAGCGCGGAGGCTCTGTCGAAGGAACTCATGTCGGAAGACATGGCGAGCTGGGAGAATGTGTACAGGACCAATGTTACCAGGTGCGTAGTCGATTGACGTCCGTCTTGGGTTTCCCCTTCGTACTGATTTACCCTCGTATAGCCATTTCTTCACCTCCGCGGCCTTCATCCCCCTCCTCAGCTCTGCAAACCGCCCGGGCCACACTTCAACCATCATCAACATCTCCTCCATCTCCGGCATCACGCGTACGACACAGCACCATTTCAAGTACAACGTCTCGAAGGCAGCGTCTATTCACCTCACCACGCTGCTGGCGCAGGAGCTGCGCCGGAATGCGGTCAACATCCGCGTCAACAGCATCGCGCCGGGGATCTTCCCTTCAGAGATGACGAGTGCGTAGTGCTTTTCTCACTTCGCAGCATTCTCCTAGCCTGTTCTCGTCTCGCTTCCCTCATATTCTCGCTCTCCCCACCTTCTCGCTCTCCCCATCTTCTCGCTCTCCCCACCTTCTCGCTCTCCCCATCTTCTCGCTCGTCCCACCCTTCTCACTTGACCCACCCTTCTCCTCCATCCACAATATTCCTAACACCCACTAACCGTGAACCCTAGCTTCCGGCTCTGACGAGCTGAACAAATCCGAAATCCCCGTCGACGACAAGTATGGCAAGGAGAAGGGCATCCCCGCCGGGCGCCCGGGTGCGGACGAGGATATGGCGAACGCTGCTCTGTCCCTGGCGTGCAACCAGTACGCATACGGGCAGACGGTGGCGATCGATGGGGGCTATTTGTTGGAACACCCGTAAGGAGGGGACTCAATTGCGTGGATGGACGGCTGATGGAAGGAATCCCTTATCAAGACGGCGCAACACAATTGTACTTCTAAACACGCACATATCCATGACATTACAGTGTATGCTCGGTCTGTCCAGTACTGACCCTCATTGGGGTAGAGCCGCAGCGAGGTACATGCGTGCTTACGGCCAATTACTGACGCCCTCTGATTCAAACGTTGTGGAAAATCAGCCTTTGTCGTCAACGCACCATGATAGTCTGCATTCGAGTACTTCTTCGAACCTTCAGAGCTTCAATCCGGCTTCCCTTGGGCTCTTCGAAGTAATATGCAACTAAGCATGTTAAATACTGCGATACGGGAAAGTCGACGGTTTTACAGCAGAGGCAAGATCTGCTACAGGAGACTACAAGAAAGCCCAAGAACGGAAAGGGAGTTTTAAAGACCGTCATCTCTGGTGACTGAGCACCGCGCGCCGACGTGAATGAGCCCGTCCGCCGACAAAATGAGCCCGTCCACCGACAATGTGAGCCCGTCCGCCGACAATGTGAGCCCGTCCGCCGACAATGGCCGCGTGAACCCGACCGCCGACGCAGATGAACCCGTCCGCCGCCTACATGACAGCTTCCGGAGGATATGCGCTACGACGACGACGCTGATGCCTGCCAGTGACGACGACGCAGATACCCAACGCCGACGCAGATTCCCAACGACGACGCTGATACCCAGCCTACGTATGACATCAGTCTCATGATCAGCAGGATTCGGCGATCTTTCTTGGCAGGCCTGCCGTTTGCGTCCAAGCCTATGGCGAAGGTCAGTTCCGTTCGAAATCTATCTCTCCATTTCGAGTTGACGCACCAAGGCTTGGGTCGCCCGTCATCTTCAGATTAGCAGAAATATTGGCCATTGTGTACGTGTTGCCCGCACCAGCCCATCCCAGGGCGTCGGGAACATCGGCCAGGGAGTACCTCGCAAAGGACTCGGGCAGGTACGAGATACTGCCGATGCCCATAATAACCGTCCTGCCGTGCTCGTCGACACCGAAGTGGCTGGGGCGTACGCTAGCCTGCGCGCAGATGAGCTTCTCGTTCCCGAGGGTGACGCGTTAAAACCCTTGTCCGCTCTTGTAAAGCCTTTTGCGGCCCTGTTCCGCATCGCATGTTAGTGTACGGTGGATATGTGAGAAGGCATAAGCACTGGACATACCTTCTCTATGTAGCGCTCGAGCGCTTGAACGCTCGCGTAAGGTTCGGATGCGTCATCGCTGTGGAAAAAGCGGTGGCGGATGCACGCGCCTCCCAAAGGTCCCAGAAGATGGCCGGGAGGAGGTGGAACCGTTGAAAGCCATTCGATGGCATTTGCGATCCTCTTGTTGAGGTCACTGGAAGGGCGTTCCACGAGATTGACGGTTCCATAACGACATACATAAGTTTTGCCCTGTCCGTCGTCAAAGTGATCGATCAACTCGGGAATACGAGGCTGCAAGTCGGACTCGTCCCCTTCTGCAGTCGATGATAGGTGCAAGCGTGTTTGGATTTGGGGGACCATGGCTGCGGTGTCGCCGTATTTGACATATGTTTGAGCCGACGGGGATACAGCCGCTGTTGCGCCCACGCGTGGCCGCGTCTGCTCGACAGGCTGCTATTATGCCGACCTGTTCTACGGACGACATTGGCGCCAAACACTAGCCGATGCAGCGAGCAAGAGTAAGATAGGGCTAGTAGATGAGACGCACGAGTTGAGAAGACCGAAGAGGGTGGACGATGAGGCAATGCCTACGATAAAAATGCGTTAAGAGAGGAGCTCAACGCCCAGACAATGTCGGAAAACGGCCGTTTAAGTGCCCACTAGTGAGCACTGGGGAGCACTGGTGATCACCGCGTCACCGCTTTGACCGGGTGGTTCCCGACACTTGGAAGTGACCACCGGTGGTCACCGTGATCACCAGTGATCAGAGTGAGGGCCAGTGATCACCAGTGCCTCCAGTGATCACTGACGCGCCCCGCCAGGCAAAAAAAAATAAACAAATCCGATCTTATGAGGACATCAAGCTTCAAGCGAAGACACGAGCAATAAGATGAATTATACTATAGAGCTGCAGTACATACTTAACTACGTAGAGTGTACTAGGATAAAGGGATAGCGGAGGGATAGCGGAGGAATAGGGACGAGAAGAGGTATGGATACAGCGCTACGGTCTGCGCGCGACTTGTAGGGCTACGAGTCTACGACTGATCAGTATGATATCTCGGGGCAAGCAAACGATCACTCACAGTCTGGTCCAGCGGATCACACCGAAGTATAGCTGAAGCGCCGTATCAGATATGGCGAAGCGCTGCTAGCGCTATACGCACCCGTCATCCAATCCTGACTCACGGCGGGCGTAGACTAGCAAACCGTCAGGCTTAGTACGTTGACAGCGCAGCGCACGCTCTCGATCGGTAGACTGCGACGATAACAGTCGATGGGCGCAGAGCGTCGGGTTGCCGTCCTATTGAGGGAGACGCATAGCCCTGGGGGTAGGGGACGTGCACAACGAGGGTCGATGGTGTGCCGGATGTGGTGGCGGGAGACAACGTCGCTTGCTCGGGCTTGCGGCGCTCATATACGTCATCCGGCAAACGCCGGCTTTGTCAGCGAGCCGAGCCCAGGCAGGAGATTTCTCCAAGTCGGACGCGCTCTGCAGTGGCGTCAGTGCACGCTGTTTCTGGCCGCTAGCACTGCATATATGTAGACTGCGGATGCATGGGGTCACTGTATGAGCTACACGGAGGCCCAAAAATGCTACAATAATGCTCGACCAGCAGCCCGGAGGCGCAAGAGTGACCACTAGTGGTGTCCAGTGACCACGGCTTGCCTCATGAGTGACCACCAGTGATCACTAGTGAGCGCCGGGTACCACTCGCCCCGCCGCCGGTGATCACCCCCTCACCCCTCGTCACCAGTGATCACTGATCTGGCCGTTTTCCGACAAAAGACACCGGCGTCGACAACGGAGGCGCAAGCAAAATACAACGATGATGGAAGTCGGAATCAAGGGAATAGGGCACTTTTCTGTTTCAGGAATCAGGATGTCTTAGGCAGGGCAAGAGTCAGAAATTTGATTTGAAAGCGAGGAGACCGTGACGAAGAGGGAGTGAGACTCTGATAACAAGGACAAATAATGGCACAGTGGGTCCCGGGGTGCGGCTTTCGGGACGGGGAGTTCCATTGTTCTTGAATCTTGTCCTGGTCCATCACTTGGAGTCTTCGACTCTGCAGAGCTTTACTGGGTCTGCAGCTTCCCTTCGGCTGTTGACATGTCATATGAATAAGATAGATATTATGATACAGGGAAGTCAATAAGTTCACTACAGAGTGCTATATGAGACTAAGCCCGAGAAAGCCCGAGAACGGACTGTAGGGAGTTCCAAAGATTGTCGTCTCTGTCAACCGAGCACAGCGCACCGCCGTGGACACACCCCCATCCGCCGCCTAAACAGCATCGGGAGCACGCCCACGATGACGACGATCACGCCGAAGCCCAGCCGACGCCGCGGCTACGCACCATCGACTCCGTCGCCCGCGAGCGCAACCGACTTGGGCAGTAGCACGTAACCTTGGCAGCGGGAGGGCGCACGACACCTCCACCACACGTCAATCTCGAGTGAGGCCGACGCCCAGCTTCAATGCCGAGCGCATGCCCGCCATGGACGCGTATCCCATGCCCTTCGTGTTCGTGACCGCCGGTGCCACAGGTTTCTCGGAGCGCTTTCGCGACCCCGCCAGTGCCCCAGCCACGCCCACGATGGGCCCAAACGCTGAGAGGTCTCGCGGTCGCTGGCTAAGCTGCCTATCCGACAGTCTCGGCAACGACCGCGATGACAACCCCTTACCAACACCCCGAGCAGCAGTGGAAAAAAATCCACTGTATCAGCCTAACGACATTCGCAGCACAGGTCGCAATGTCCGTCGCCCGAAAGCAGCAGACAGTCGACGGCCACGCATCTGGGGACTAAGCTGGTAGTTTGGTTGGATGGTGTGTCCGACGATGGGATGTGCGGAGAGATCCGCGAGTCCTGGAAGGACAGGAAAGGGTTCCAAAGATTGTCGTCTGTGTCGACGAAGCACGACGCAGGCGACGCAGACGCGGTACCGCTCGCTGAGCGCCGGTGAGGGCAGACAGCTACTAGGAACCACCTGCGACGCTCACGCCGAAGTTGGCCGACGCCACGAATCGCACGTGATCTCCGCCCCTCGCACGAATGCGTAAGGCATCGACAGCGCGCAGATCGGGCAGCAAAGAAAGAGCCCGACACGTCCACTACACGACGACCTCGAGTGAGACCGACGCGCAGCCTCAGCGTAGGGCGCTCGCATGCGATAGACACAGGCCCACTCACCGCTTCTGTGACTGGTCCCAGGCTGGTCCCAGGAACTGGAGAGCGCCTGAGCGCCAGCCACGCCCACGATGAGCCCATACAAAGACAGGTCTCGCGACCGCTGGCTAGGCTGCCTACCCGACAGCTTCGGCAGCGATCGCAGTGGCGACCCATCTACCAACACGACGCCGCACCACTGATCGTCCTATCACCATTGAACAAGGTCGCCCTGTTTGAAGGCTTCACGTCAGGCGTAAATTTTGGCAGCTGGTTGGGCGGAGCATCCGACGATGAGAGAAGCGGAGGAATCCACTAGTCCTGGGAGGACAGAAAGGGTTCCAAAGATTGTCGTCTGTGTCGACGAATCACGACGCAGGCGACGCAGACGCGGGACCGCTCGCTGAGCGCCGGCGAGGGCAGTCAGCTACTAGGAACCACCTGCGACGCTCACGCCGAAGTTGGCCGACGCCACGAATTGCACGCGATCTCCGCCCCCCGCACGAATGCGTAAGGCATTAACAGCGCGCAGATCGGGCAGCAAGAAAGAGCGACACATCCACTACACGACGACCTCGAGTGAGGACGACGGGCAGCTTCAACGTAAGGCGCTCGCCTGCGATGGACACGGGCCCACTCACCGCTTCTGTGACTGGTCTCAGGCTGGTCCCAGGTACTGGAGAGCGCCTGAGCGCCAGCCACGCCCACGATGAGCCCATACGAAGACAGGTCTCGCGACCGCTGGCTAGGCTGCCTACCCGACAGCTTCGGCAGCGATCGCAGTGGCGACCCGTCTACCAACACGACGCCGCACCACTGATCATCCTATCACCACTGAACAAGGTGTGGTTGCTGAGTCCGCCGCCAGTGGCGGTAGACCTCACATCCTTGTTTGAAGGCCTCACGTCAGGCGTGATTTTTGGCAGTTGGTTGGGCGCTGTGTCCGACGATGATGGGGATTTGGGAGAGAAGACGATGGACATTTATACATGTCGTGCGTGACACGGCCTGGCCGCGCGTCCGGGTTCTTTTGTATCCGTTTACGGTAATCGCCCATTGTTCCCCGCCGATGCCGGCGATTGCCGCTGGTACCACACTGCCTCCTGCGTTGTGACCTTGACGGTCTCTATTGTCAGAAGCCCGCGCTGCTGCGGTGGGACCAAGCACAACACAGCTGCTGGTCAGTTCTATGGCAGATTGGTGAGTAATATGACTTTCAGCCAATGGAAAGCGCGCTCAGCTTGGTCCTCGAAGGCACCCCGCAGTCATCCGCAAGTGCTTCTTGGAGCGCTCGGCGGTTACGAAGCTGTGACCTCGAGCTTCGCGAAGCCAGTACGCGCGTCGCTTTTTGGCCTTCAATTGGCCATCTCTGATGCGACGAACTGCATGCATATATAAGATTTGGGGGAGGCTCGAAGCCCGCATCGCCCAACTTTTTCCTCATCCTCTTGACTTGTCACTTCACTCAGTATCAAGATGCCGCCGGACAAGACGAAGACGACTCCTAGCTCGTGCGTGCCGGCCCCGCTGCTCTGTGATGCTGTCTTTGCTTACGCACGGCCAAATAGCAACCATCGTCTCTCGCCTTACGATCGTGAGAGCGATGCTGGTTCGACCCACAAGAGCACGGGGGATCAATGTACGTGACACCATGCCACATATTACTGTCGTTGCTCACTATCCTGATAGCCACAATCACGGCGACGAAGTCCGATCTTATCCATTCGTCGGGTCGATTGCAAGGACGCGGAACCGCTCATGAAGTCCTGAAGTGTATTTCAAAGCTGCGCCGGACGGGGAAACCCTACTCTATCGATGTTGAGATCGTACACAAGCAGCCGGAGCAGCATGGGGGCCCTTCTATCGTGTCGGCGCCTTGCCTGAAGTCAGTGAAGCTCGTCATCAAAGACGGCGATCCTTCCAATGAATCGGAGCTCACAAGGCTCTTGGACGCCCTGCAAGCACCGGACCTGAAGAAAGCCAGCATCTTGTGTCTTGGGGAATCGACGGGTGCATGCGAGAACGCCGCCTACAAATTCCTCGAAACAGCTGGCGAATCGGGAAAGCTCACAACGGTGATCCTCTCCTTGAGGTGCCGCTTCAAAGATCCCCTCAAGAAATACCTTCGATCGTCGGCTGCTAAGCACCTGACTACACTCTTCCTGCACACGAATGCCTTCTTGGAGGACGAACTCGTGCCCATTATCCCTCAGACGTGCTTTCTCTCCAATCTAGAGAAGCTTGTTCTGCGGAACGCCGTCCGTACCAACGCGGATCCCGTGATCTTCTTCAGCGCCCTTCAGCGCCGTCACAATGCTGGCAATAGCAAGCTTCGCGCCGTGAGGATTACCGTTGTCGATGGGATTCCAGCGGAGGTCGTCGCTCGTGCACATGCCATTGGGATTGAGTATCAAGCATACCGAAGGGTTTCTAGGAAGAATCGGGAGTGGTTCATAGAATAGGAATCGATATTACTGTCGCGGGTCATATGTACCACAGGTAACCACACGCATCTAGGACACTTCCAGTAGATTTCGATATGATATGCGCTTATGTAACCAAGCCTTCATTGCAGCTACATCCCTTGGTATCACCCAGCAAAAGTACTGAAGTAGATGCTTCCGTTTAGGGCGAGTCGCGATAAAGTCGCGGTCATCTGACGGTTGACTTTGCTCACACGTGAAATTCCGTCACAGCGCGTCACTTTTCCACTTCTGGACAATAGTCTAACGGAGGCGACTGCCTCTTCTTCCCATACCATCATCACTGGGCGCACGAGCCGCATATATGCGCTTCAAAGTGGATATATGCGCTGCAAATTTGATTTGTCATGACCGCCTCCGCCCAGGACGTCAACCCCGTCCACGACACTCCCTCCTCTGCCTGGCATACTCCCCATGAAGGAGACAGGCATCCCAGATACGACGACGATAAGCCAGCATCCAGCGAAGGAGACGTAGACATATTGCCAGAAGAAAGCGACCGTATATCGGACGCGGAGCCAGGTTCTGCCCAGCAGCATCCAGCAACACCTACAACAGTCCCATTTCCGACTGCCGATCTGACGACTGGTTATGGCACTCCATTCTTACTCCCTCCTGGTGCGCCTCCCCATCATCATTGATGTCGACTTGGCTAATCACTCTACAGACGAATTGAACCCTTCTTTGATCCCCTCTCGCAGTCCTGGTGCTGGTGAAGCGCATATATGACCTTGTTTTCGGCTCATCTTGTTGATTCAGCCTTCAGATTCCCTAGAAAACACCTCACCGCTCACATACTCGGACAAACTCTCTGCTTTACCAGGCCCTAGCCCCGCAAACTCACCGAATCCGAATCGCACCGCGTTCTCGAACGTCAAGTCCCCCGTATTCTCAAGCCTCAAATCCCCGGCCTTCACGAGCAGGGGCTTTCGCCGCAGCCTCGACGCGTCTTTCTCCCTGCCT
Organism: Schizophyllum amplum; assembly: GCA_007026445.1. Taxonomy (NCBI): domain Eukaryota; kingdom Fungi; phylum Basidiomycota; class Agaricomycetes; order Agaricales; family Schizophyllaceae; genus Schizophyllum; species Schizophyllum amplum. Next base: position 3,388,624 of record VDMD01000002.1, on the reverse strand, counting down.
TCCTTTGGCAGCTCTTCTATGTCGGAGAACGTACATCCTGCGACCCCGAGCTTGGGTGCATGGGCTTCGCCAGGAGGACCCGTCAGGCCGCGCGCCAGCGCGTCAGAAGGGTCTCTCGCGTCACAGGCATCGCCTCGCCGGAGGAGGTCGACAGAAGCGGATAGAGCATCTCTACCGACTGTGCACAGTCTCAAGCAGGGTGCGTCAGGTGGGATACTATGCGTGCAATGCGCATCAGGCTGACCGATCATGTAGCCCTTACCCGTGGTTTACGCGGCAGCGACCCGTATCTCACTGCTCATGCAGCAGGTCAGCACTCCGAGCCCGCGAACCGTCCACGATCTCGCTCGCACTCGCGCGGCGTATCACCACTTCGGAGCGTCATCCAGCAGTGGTCTGCTAATTTCCGCGCGCACCGTACCGAGGAAGAGCCCTTCATCCCCATCGACCCGTTCCTTCTTCGTGAACATCTACACCTTCCGACGTTCTCGTGCTTCCCGTGCTGTGCGGATGACGACCTGGAGGCGGCCAAGCATATCAACGACGGCGACGACGTACCGCACTGCTCGATCTGCGCGCATACAGCCACCTCGAACCTCAAAGCCTTCCCTGGGGGCGCGCGGACGCTATTTCTTCACGCCATACCGAGAGTGCTTTACCTGTACTTTCTTCTCCGACTACCCTCGCTGTACTTCTCGCGCGTGGCGCGCATCTTCCAGGATGCGGAGGTCTCTCGACCGGATATCGAGCGCATGATCAACAGCGCGGCGGAGGACGACCGGTCGCACCTACGCACTCCCCCAGGACAAGCGCCTGCAGTGACTCCTGGGATTGAGCGTCTTCTGCCCCTGTCGGACGCGTGGACGCCACCGAATGTCTCCCCAGCGCTTGCGCGATTCAAGAACAACTGGGAGGGTTTCATTGATTCGCTCATCCGGGAATGGAAAACGTTGAACTTGGTGTCGGCGCTGTTGTTGTCGTACGTCGCTCGTATTCCCGTGTTGTTGCAATGGGAAGCTGATATGGCGTGCACTCAGTGCGATCCTGACAATGTTTCAAATCCCGGACGCGGCGACGGATCCGGTTACGAGGAATGCGGCGTTGCTGTCGTTGATCTGCGCGCTGATGAGCTTGACGTACGGGTGCATATATATCGTCAGATTTGGGACGATGCGAAGCATGTATAGGGCGTCGAGATGGGCAGAGGTACGTCGACGACATTGTGCGACTTTGTCATAGCTGCTGACTGATCTTCGTAGGAGGCGCAGAAGACGAACACGGCTATCCTATGGAACGTCTGGGTTCTGTTGGCAATGCCGGCAGTGTGGCTGTCGTGGTGGGTGTCATCTGCGTCCTTCACGATCTATTCGTCTTACTCTCCCTTCCAGGTCCATGGTCATGTTCATCACTACCATCCTCTCGTTCGTGTGGCGCACGGGTGCTGTCGACGACCCTGAAGAACGCGACCCGCTTCCGGTACACATCGCGCTCGCCCCGCGGATTATCATTACGGCGGTCTTTGGACTCGGCATGGTGTACTTTGCGCTCATCGTGCATAGCTTGAAGAGTTATGGGGGACGTGCGGCGGCAAGGCGCAAGGCGCAAAGGAGTCCGAGGGTCCTGCAGGGAGAGCCGGCTGCGAGGCGCGGGGGAGAGGGGACGATGCGAAACCAGAGTGCGACTGCAGGTCTGCAGGGACACGCCGGTCAGAATGGGCACGCCGGTGAGAATAGGCACGCCGGTCAGAATGGGCACGTCGCTCAGAATGGACACGCTGGATTCACGACAAAGGAGGCGGTCAAGGGAGACGAGTGGCGGGGGCGGGAGCGCGAGAGGCGTAGCCGGTCGGCGTCGGATGAGTTGAAGAAGGGGGTTACGGGGGGTGTGCATATCACCTCGGAGGCGGTGAGCGGGGACCCGAATGGCTTTGAGGAGAAGCGATGAACGGGCGGCTTTGGGCAGCTTGGGGTAGTGAGAAAGAGGGAAGGTATCGAACTTCGGCGGACTTTCTTGCACGACCTTTATGTATTCTCATTCTCATGATTGCACGCATACATGTATCGCTAGGACTGTTGTACATATAGAATAAGGAACTCATGGAGTTGGCAAGTACCACTGCTGTGGTGCTACTTAGGAGCATGCTGTACAGGAAGTTGAGATTGCACGTCGGTCAGGAGATCGCGGGAAGATTACGAAAGCAATAGGCACGTGGCAAATCGAAAATGTCATCCGCCTTCGTGTCCCATTGTTCTTCTGTCTCTAACTATCATCACCTCCTTTCTTCTTCCAAGATGGCTGACCTTGCTGACGCTGACCTGTATGGTGGTGCGTGACTCACAGAGCTACTTGTCCGTATACTCAATGTTTCCAGACCTTTATGGCAACGACGAAGGCGACGTGCAAGACGAGACGGCGGCTGACGCAAAGCCGGCGGATACTTCAGCAGCCGAAGACACACCTGCAAAACCTTCCACATCCCCTTCTACTGTCAATCCACCATCTTCAACTTATGCACCTCCGACGCAGCAAATTCAAACATACGAAGAGTCCACGGACCAGTATAGGGACAAGCCCGCACGGACAGATAATGTGTACCAGCAGCTTTCTGTACCCGAGCGGAGTGTGCGGCCTTCGGAAATGAAAGACGAAGGGTGAGTAACATCCCTTGCTGACCCTCGACAGCGCTGTGATTCTGGTGGGGCGGCAACTTCAGAGGCGGCACACGATTCAAAATAGAGTTGACTCGCGTAGTCCAGTCGTGTACGCTCTAGGCTAGCCTAACCACACCCGCTTCACAGTAGCGTCCCTCTGTTCTAGCCTACGCGTACTAATGCGATGCTTTGCTCTCCCCCTCCTGCGCCCGCGCCCGCCCTGTCCGTGTCGTATGTCCGCGACTGCGCTCCACCTCTCTCTCTCCTTAGGAAAATGTTTATCGGCGGTCTGAACTGGGACACCACGGACGGTAAACCGCCCCGTATTTCGTTGCGTACGACAGTAGTGCTAACGGTCGGCCAGACACCCTGCGCGCCTACTTTGAGCAGTTTGGCAAGGTCGATGCGTGCACCATAATGCGCGACGCGGCCGGCCGGTCGCGCTGCTTCGCCTTCCTGACGTTTGACGACCCCGCAAGCGTCAACGCCGTCATGGTCAAGGAGCACACATTAGACGGCAAGATTGTAAGCGTCGAGTACTTGCTGCATGCGTGCAGGCTGTCTAATGCGACGTATATCCTTAGATTGACCCGAAGCGTGCTATTCCGCGACAGGAGCATCAACGTGCGACAAAGCTGTTCATCGGTGGTCTCCCGGGGAGCGTCACGTCCGAGAGTATGCGCGCCTTCTTCTCGCAGTTCGGCAAGGTGATCGACTCGACGGTCATGCTCGACCGCGAGACTGGCCGCAGCAAGGGCTTTGGCTTCATCTCCTTTGAGGATACGGATGTGCAGCCTTTCCTTGGATTCGGCAACCTGGCGATAGACGGCAAGCTGGTGAGTGCATTGATCTCGAAGTGCACTGCGAGCTTGCTGATGAAATGTCCCGCAGATCGATGTCAAGCTTGCTCAGCCGCGGCATCAGCGTGAGCAGATGCAGGAGGAGGGCACTGGCGGCGTGTACGGTCGTGGTGCCAGTTATGCTACCGGTGCCAATGGTGGCATGCCGGCACCCTTCGCGGGTGCTCCGCAACAAACGCAACAGCAGTCATTCGACCCTCAGGCGCTCGCGCAGCTTTACACACGCATGCTATCACAAATATCACCCATGATGGGCGGCGGTGTCGCCGGTGGTGGGATGGGCATGATGGGCGGCGCCGGCGGGATGGGAGGCGCCATGGGTGGCATGGGCGGCGGTCCCGGGATGGGTGCTATGGGCGGCGGTGCCGGCATGGGCATGGGCGCCGGCATGGGTAATCCTGCTATGAGCGCGGGTGGGATGGGTGGTGGTATGGGGCGCGGCGGGGTGCCGGGTCGAGGAGGGCACAGCATGGCGGGCGTCCCGCGCGGCCCGCGGAACATGGGCGGAGGGGCCGGTGTTGGGCCCCAGCGCCCGCAGCGCGGGCAGCACAACTTCCACCCGTACGCGCGCTGAGCGTGCCGTCGCTGGTTTCCTGGCCAGCAGCGGGGCGTAGTGGGAGTCGGCACTCCTGCTACGGATGAGTGCATGCGGCACCGTCACCGTGCGCCTCACCGAAATCGCATTGTTTTGCATGGACGTCGGACAATGTGTTACAGCTACGATGGAGGTCGCCGTCGTGCGCGTACTTGCGCCTTTATATATGTAGTTGACGTCGAACTGTTACCTCTCCCCACTCGTAACCTAGGCCCGTTTCCTCGCGGGTCGATACAACGATTGTATTGTATGACCAACATCGAATTCGATAGTAATGCACTGCATGCTGGCTTGCTGCCAGAAGAGTCGAGCTGCGATGAATAATCCTTGGACATATGCGCATATTCCATAGTACAGTGTCCGCATGCGTGTAGTAGTAGTACAGTATTACTTTCTATATATCTGGTACGCTACTCCTCCTTCACATACACGCTTCTAAAACATTCAAACTCAATCCCGATGGCGCGTGCACGTTCAACGACCTCATTCAAAAGCCCTTTGACGGCTGTGATGCGGACGAAGCCAAGCTTGCTCCTGCCACCCGCATGACGCTTCTCGAGGGCTTCCAGAAAGAACATTGGCTCGATGTTGTTAGCGTTCCGCAGGGTGAGGTCCTCCAGGTTGGCCAGCCAGTGGCGATGAGGCAGAACGCAGAGAATCTCTGCCTCCACGTCGGCATTTGTGTGCAGGCAAAGCGAGACGAGATGGCCGGCCTGTGGCGACCGAAGGTAAGCCTTGAGGCCAGGTCTGTAGCAGCATTGCAGAGAGAGCATGACCGTTTTGAGGTTTTCCAGCCTGCCAGCCCTTATGAGAAAGTTGTAGATGGCTTTCTCGGACTTTGAGCTCGAGCTTCCGGGCCACAAAATGGCGATCGTCTCCGCATTCGGCAGTTGCAGGGCGTTCATGAATCTCGTAAAGAGCTCTCGTCCTCCGACATGGCTGCTGTTTCCGGAGAGCAGTAGAGTGCGAACATGAGGGGCTTTTACGACTTCTGGGATCTCCGGCGACTGCCCCGGTTTGTGCACGACCTTGGCTTCGACTGTGGACGTGCCGCGGAGAGTTGGGATCCGGGCTGCAATTTCCTGGACGGTACCCTGGCCCGTCAAGGTACGGGAGCGTATGATATAGAGCTTGGACTCTGACTTCGCGAGTGCGGCTGGCAGAACAAAGTAGTGAGCGACGATGCGGTGGACAGTAGCCTCGAGTCACGTACACTCCTTGCCTGCGCTCTTGCAATTCGAGCCAGCATCACTGTTGCGGTCGTAGGGCAATGATGTATGACGATTGCTGTCGGGGGATGTCAATAAAGCGACGCTTGAGTAAAGAGAGGGGCGGACACTTACGAACTGATGCTCGTCTTCGTCTTGGTGGCCGGCATGCTGTCGGTGTGGCGATGTAGTAAAGATATGCAAAGGAAATGACGCGATGTAGCTTCCGGGTCGCCATGCATCCTTATATACTCAGCTGAATGGTCACAACGCTAATTTGTTGAGTCAGTATATGGGTTTTTTGGCCGGACAAACGTCACGTGCACACCTTCCATTGTTCAATGTTGGGTAGGACCAGCGCTAGAAGCACTGACGATGGACCAAGACTTCGAAGCAGCGCATGTATTGGCTTCGCGAAGCTCGAAGGTCACAGCTCGTAACTGCCGAGCGCTTCAGGAAGACGACTTCGTGCGCCTACGAGGACCAAGCTGAGCGTGGTTGCTATTGGCTGATCGCTGTATCACTAACCAATCTGCCATAAGCCTCACCAGCAGCTGTGTCGTGCTTGGTCCTACCGCAGCACCGCAGGCTTCTGACAATAGAGATCATCAAGGTAACAGCGCAGGGCAGTGTGGCGCCATCGGCAACCGCCGGCATCGGCCTGAAACAATGGAAGATTACCATAAATGGACACAAAAGGACCAGGACGCCGGCCGGGCCCAATCATGGCACGATTATATAAATGACGACCGGTCTCTTTCTCCAACCCCCATCATCGTCGGACGCAGCGCCCAACTGAACTGCCATAGTCGCCTGACGTGTGGCCTTTGATCAAGGTCGACTGGGACCTTGTTGAATAGTTGAAAGGACGAGCAGTGACGCAGCGCGTTGGTAGATGGGTCGCCCCTGCGGTCGCTGCCGAAGCTGTCGGGTAGGCAGCCTAGCCAGCGGTCGCGAGGCCTGTCATCGGGAGGGCTCATCGTGGAAGCTTCCAGGGCACCGGGACTCCTTTGGAACACCCGAGACTGGTTGCAGAAGCGGTGAGTGGGCCTGTGTCCATTGCGGGCGAGCGCCTGGTGCTGAAGCCGCTCGTCGTCCCCATCCGAGGTCGGCGTGTGATGGACGTGTCTTGTGCTCTCCTGCTGCCCGAGTCTCGGGTTGTCGATGTCTTGCGCACTTGTGCGGAGGGCGGAGATCGCGTGCGATTCGTGGCGTCGGTAGGCTCCGGCGTGGGCGTTGTGGGTGAATCCTAGTAGCTGTCTGCCCTAGCCGGCGCTCAGCGAGCGGTCTCATCTGCGACATCTGCGTCGTGCCTCACCGACAGAGACGACAATCTTTGGAACCTTTTCATGTCCTTTCCAGGACTGGCGGAGCTCCGCTCCTCTCCTCGTCGGGCATGGCGCCCAACCGAACTGCCATAGGCGCCTGACGTGTGGCCTTCGAACAAGGTCGTCCGCGACCTTGATTGAGATTTGATAGGACGAGCAGTGGTGCAGCGCGTTGGTAGACGGGCCGACATCGCGGTCGCTGCCGAAGCTGTCGGGTGGACAGCCCAGCCAGCGACCGCGAGGCCTGTCATCGGGAGGGCTCATCGTGGATGCTTCCAGGGCACCGGGACTCTTTCAGACCACCCGGAACTGGTTGCGGAAGCGGTGGGTGGGCCCGTGTATATCGTGGGCTGAGCTTCGGCGTGGTCGTTGTGGGTGCGCTCCGGAAGCTGTCTAGGCGGTGGATGGATGCGTGCTCGTAGCGGCGCGCTGTGCTCGGTTGACAGAGACGACAAATCTTTGGAACCTCATTCAGTCTGTTTTCAGGCTTATTTTCTTTCTTAGTTGTCGAGCATGTATGTAGTGGTGTATCTCAGTAGTCATTGTAGCAGTATACAAAACCTGCCTGTCTCCGGTGCTCGTCATTCTTTAAGTTCTTAAGTAGTGCCGTGCGAAAGCCGCGCCAGGATTAGGATTCGTGCGATGTCGATTTCTGCTGCCGCTATAGTCTCAGCACGACACATTCGTCAACCTCGTGAGCTGCACCGCAAGACTCGTATGTATTTATTCAGACGTGTATGTGGATATGATAAGTAACGTACTCTAGCGCCCACACAACAAGATTATATGACAGATATAGTAGGTTGAAAGCAAGACATCGTACATGGTTCATCAAACACTCCCGGGCGAAGACTCCGGACGACGCGTACTGCATCACCCACGGGAGAGACGCATCGCGATCTTCCTGTCATTCCAGTACCTAGCATGTTCATCGACGTCGGACCCCTGAGATGAATCCCACGGGGGGATGAGCGTGGCCCCTTCCTCTCCACGCGACTGGCTGCTGGAAGAAGGAACATAATCCCTCTGTGACAGCGGGAAGGGGCACTCGGCCTCGCCGTCGTCAGATGGGAACTCAGCGTGGTCCCTTCGCTCCTGCGATGACTGAGGTTCGCAGTAGTCGCTCTCCTGCGACGACTGAGAGGGGCACAGGTCGTAGCCGTGCTCCTCTGCGTCCTTCTGGGAGGAGCTCGGCCCGTGGATGGTCTCCTGAGATCCGTGCACGCCATCCTCGGCGTCCTCCTGGCTATCCTGCGACGAGGTCGGGGTGCTGTCTGCATCATCGCTCTGCGACGAGGAGTGAGAGCACTGGGTCAGGCCGACATGGCCGCAGCGCAGGCACCGTGGGAGAGGGCGATCGCGGTCTTCCGCGAAGATGAGGGCGAATTCCTCGGTGATGCTTTCCTGGCTCGAAGCTGGGGAAGACTGCTGAGAGCTGGCCACCGAGCCGGCGGTGGCTGTCTGCGACAGGGGCGGAGAGGGCAGAGCGCGAGGATGGTAGCGAGGAGTGAGATGAAGGTCGTCAATCTCTTGAGAAAGCTGTTTGGCGTCTTCGGCAAACTGAGACATGCTCGCGAGTGGCGAGAGATGGGCAAGGAGAGGGGATTGAGGTGGTGGGAGATGGGTGGCCTACACAAATCGTCGCCCGTTTATAAAGGAGCGCAGGGCTGTGCACGCAGTGGCCTGAGATCCCTGCATCTTTGAATGCATCATCTATTGTGACAGTCAACGTGCCAGGATTGTGAAAGGCGATCTGACCTAATTTCTCCATCTCTGGATGAAAGGCTTGCGAAAAAGCATCGGCACGTTCTCATCACGTGTGAATCTTCTGAGTAGCAATTGGCACTACAGGTAGCCGTTCACGCCATGAATCAAGTAGTAGGGAGAAATTCGACTGTAAAGGAAGACGCAAGAAAAGACAAAGAAGCACCTGGCAGGCGCTAGTGTTGCTGACGAGTCGAGTTAATTCGGTCATCGAGTCGAGTCGAGTTCAACTCGCCTACCTACTTAGGCAGGCGAGTTGATGGCCACTCGACTCGAGTTCCAACTCGGTGTCCGATACAAGTCCGATACACGTCACGGTCTGATATGCGATGATGCCAGTTGGGCCACGCGCCTGTGACCATCAATGCCGGGTACAATACAAGGTGGTGCACAGTGTAAACCTGCTGCTGCTCCTACGACCACTTACATACATCTTGTACTTGCAGCTGATACATCGATGTGCCCCAGTATCTAAGTACTAGCGCAATCTCCGGAGTTCTCGACGGCCCGCCTTCGGAGTCCGTGGAAATTTGGCGACCGACACGGTGCCTTTGGGCCAACGCGCTGTGGCGACAGTAGAAGTATAAAATGCGCTGTAGCGTGCAGCCTCACAGATTTGACATGACCACGCACTGGAGGGGTCATTGCTGGCGCGCTGACTCCAATGCACATGCACCCGCCGTTGGCAGCTCAGTGCATGGTGTCGAACGGTGTCCAGTCATCTGGAAAAGGACCTGCACTACAGAATGCTATGGTAGGACCGGGCTACTAGATAGACCTATGTAGGAGACATGATCCTATCCAGCCTATATAGTTGGCATAGTATACGTAGCTCTGTAGCACTGCAGGTAGGTCACACTGGACGTGCGGATTCCAAAAATAATACGGCCCGACGGCGTCAAATTCGACTGATCGATCTTTGTCACGAATCTGAGAGCAACTGCCCTAAATACCTGGCGGCGCTTGACTTCGTGAAGTCGCAGCTTGTCCACTACACTGCGCAGGACCCCGTTCTCGAACGCGCTTTCCGGGAAGACCGGCGGCCTTTCCGTTGTCGAAGGATCTTCTGTGGTACGTCATAGCGACATTCAAACCGGCCAAGCTTTGGCTGATCGATTCCTGAAGCGTGTCGCCGCCGTTGCTCGCAGTCGCGACTCCTCCATTTTGACGCGGACGACGCTGAGCACGGCGTGACCGGTGACCGTCCACCTCCTTGAGACTGGCTGAAGCATTTTAAGTATGGCAGCTCTGACTGTGCTATCCAATAGACACATGCACTAGTATTAGATACATACAGTAGTCCTAGTCAACGCGGTCGTCTGTCCGACTTTGAATGCATACATTTTACACAATCGAATTCTGATCCTGAATAAGATTCAAGCAACCAAAGCGCGGTGAACCAGCGGCGAGCGCGGCGGCGCGACCACGTGTTCCTTGATTGCTGGCATCGTCCCAGCTTTGATGGGTGATCGTGTAGTAGCTGTAGTGGCTGTAGCGCTGCTACAGCGTGCTATGGTAGGAGGGCCCCTTCTACAGAGCAGTATGTAGCGAGACTTAAACTACAGGCCTACTGGAGCTATACAGGCTATGTAGCGCTACATAGTATGTATGCATTTTCCAGATGCACCTCACATCTTTCGCGCCCAGTTCGCGCTCACAGTCTACGTCGAGCGTCGAGTGCCTGCCGCGACTTGATTTTGAGGGGAGCGATGCCCTGCCGCCTTACTTACTTACCTTAGAGTCAAGAGCGGCATGACGCTTTCCAAGCTCGAGGTACTACTGCAGCCCGGTTTATTCACCCAGAACTATACCCCCGTCATCGGCGACGACGCCTTCTGCGTGCAGACGGCGGCGTGCAGTGAAGCTTCAAACAGCCACGCGCAGTACACATTTAGCGGCCGGGCTCGCTTTCATCGTGCTCGTGACGGGCAAGTCCGTCCTCTGCAAAAGGTCGACAATCTACTCACGAGGCCCATGCCTGCTGAGGCTGCTTACTATCTAAGTCCCAGATTTCAGACGGCTTGACCGCCTCCATCGCCGCGCGCACAAGAATATCACGTGAGTGGTTGATGTCGCGTCGGGTGATCGACGTGGGGCGGGAATTTGATAACGGGGATCGAGTTCAACTCGACTCAACTCGACTCGACTCGATCTATTATTTCTAATTTCTAACTCGACTTGAACTTGAACTCGACTCGTCGGCAACACTAGTGCCAGGCGCGGCGGCACAGCGGACCGATGCCCGTGGGAAGATAACCCTATGCATCGCCCACGTGATCGCGGCCACAATGGCGCGTCGTGTTTCTGACACTCATCTTCTCTTCAACCTTCACCTTCACCTTTGCTTTGTCCGCCATGCCATATCTTACCCCAGCGAATACGAACTCCCCGCCATTTACGACACCAGCGGGGTCGTATAAAGCGGGTATCGCGATGGTCATTCCCCCGCAGTTCGATGAAGAGACGGAAGACCCGCCGCGGATACCCACAGTATCTCTGGACGTGGACGCGATCGTGGACGAGATGGCGGCGCGGATGGCAGTCAGCCTCTTGGGACATGTCCTGTTTCTGAAAGGCCAGATCCCCTTGTGCGTGTGACACCTCTCGCTGGTGCTTTGTTCGTTCTGACCGATCTATAGTCCAGTGGGGCAGCTGCCCCGACTTCGTGGCAAGGTACGTGGCATGAGGTTATCTATCTACAATTATTGACGCGCTCCCCAGTCGAACCCCCGAGCGATGAAACTACGACTAGCATTCATGGATGCCTTCGATGTGCTCACTTCGCACTTTGATTCCTCATTCTCTGCTCTTTCAACCGCTTTTGCGAGATATGGCAGCACCGAGTCGACCCCACTATCCGAGCTGCGCAAGCCCAAGCGTCCGCGACGGGCGTACCTTGCACTTTTAGTCGGGCCAAGCGTCGGAACGGCGAAGGCCAAGGTTATACTCGGTCTGGACGGCCTTCAGACAAAGGTGTGGGGGCTGCGGGATGATGAGGAGGATGATGACGATGACGAAGAGGGCGAAGAGCAAGCGGACGGAGACGATGACGACTCTGCTGAAGAACCAGACGAGTCCGAGAGCGAGGAGGAGGACGACGATGAGGACGAAGGTGACGAGAATGAGGGTCATCCCCCTGCACCTGCCTCCCCTCCACCGTCCTACGCACACTCGCAGACGCAGCAAGTGCTGCAGAAGGCGGATCGGTTGCTCTCTCGCGCGCTCGCTGGCTCGGACGCTCTTTCCACAGAGCTGGGTGAGTCCTGCTGGTCCTCCCTCGTTCCTATCGATCTAACGCATCTCGCAGCACCAACACAGACGCATATACTGATGCGCGCTCCACGCCGTTTCTCTCATCCCGCATGGCTGCCGCAGCAGAATGTGACCGGGGCTCTCGAGAACACGCTATCCGAGTTTCTTGTGGAATCCGGCGTCTCTCCTGCGCCCACCGATACCAAGAAGAAGCCCAAGAAGGGGTCGAAGGTGGAGGGCGTGTGGGTGGCCGCGCGCACTGGGCTCACGCCCGACTACGTCGAGCCTAGTGGTGGTACGGAGGACGACGACATGATTTGGTATGCTTGGGATGGCAAGCTGGTCGGTTTCTCGGATTGGTAGTCCATCTGACACGCCAGCCTTTGCATGTATAAAATCATATCACGACGAAACCGGCGCATATATGCGGTGTATCCGAAGACGCACGACATTGGACAATTGCTACAGTTCATAGCACACTCAGTACATAGCATCCGACCGCACTTCCAAGGACAAACGTAGCTATACAGACTAAAGACTCGCAATACATAGGACAATGTACCATAACTTACCACATATGCATGCCCTGATCAGGCCGGCATACGCGCAGTGCCAGTCGCGGAGGCATGGCCCTCGCCCAGGGCCTGCCGCATCAGCAGCTCAACACGCTGCCGCTCCTCGCTCGTCCGGCGCAGCTCCTCCTTGAAGCGCGCCTCCCGCTGCTCGTACATGCTCCCCAGCGCGCCCAGCGACCCGAGCGCGGTGCCCAGCGCACGCCGGAGGTCCTCCTCGCGCGCCTCGGACGTGTCCGATCCGGCGTCGCCGCCCATGAGGGGGGACGCAATGTGCGCGAAGAGCCGGTCCGCGAGCGACGAGGAGCGCGAGTGTGTGCGGACGCGGCGGCGCTCGGTGGCGAGGCGGGCGAACTGCGTGCGGAGGGCACGCATGGTCTTCCCTTCGCGTAAGGCGGCGTTGCGCCGGATGGCGCGCGAGCTGAGGCTTTGCAGCTTTGTCGTGTGCGAGGGGGCGCAGAGGAGGACCATCGTCGCGTCCGTCTGTCGGTCGAGGGCTTGGAACTGCATGGAGGGTCAGTATTTGTGCATGGGGACCAGCGAAAAAGCATGCTTACCGCCTGTTGCAAGGCATCCCAGCGCGCGTCGAAGCGCCGTTTGCGCTTCTCGATGTTGGGCATGTAGGACGGATGGAACTCAAGCTCGAGTAGATCCTCTTCTTCCTCGTCATCCTCCTCGTCGACCCACTCGCCCTCGTCTTCCTCCTCGGGCGGAGCAACAAAGGCAGGGACAGGAGCCGCGGCAGGAGCCGGCGGGGCTGCAGGCGGGGTGGTACGCCCGTTCGTCCAGCCGCGCCCTTCGTCCTGTACAGGGAAACGATCTTGCTCGCCTGCAGTTTCCTCCCCTGCCGTCTCCTCGCCCGAGGAGGACGAGGGCTCCGGGCTCGTCTCCCTGGGCTGCGTGCTCGCCACCCGCGGTGGCGGCTTGCGCGGCACCTTCGGCTTCATGGGTTCCTCCTCGCCGTTGCGTCGACGGCGCACGCCGACGCCCTGCGGGGGCGGCGGCAGGGGCAGCGGCTCGTGGCTCGGGCTGCTCTGCACGCTCGCGGGCGGTAGCCGGCCGCCGAGCAGCCGCGTCGTGTGCAGCAGCGCCCACGGCGAGAATCCTGCGCCCTGGAAGGGCGTGCTGCTTGTGGTCTCGGTGGTGGAGAAGGCGTCCTGGTTGTTCTGCGCGTAGACCTGCCACTGTCGCGCGAGCTGCTCCTGGATGGCGGCCGGGTGATTGGGGTCGCGGGGCGGGGGCGGTGCGGCGTATGGTGCGCGGCGGACGTGGGTGAAGGGGTAGGGGTAGGGCGAGCCGGCGGGGACGACGGGGCTGAACGGCGCGGGCTCCTTCTCATACGGGTTGGGCACGAGCGGGGACGGTGCGGCGGTCTGGCTGTGCGGCGTTGGCGGGATTGGCGCATCGGGGCGGGGGGAGGAGAGGATCGCCTGCAGGTACGCGGCCGTGGGACCGTCGACGAGGAACGAGCCGTCGTCCGTGGATGGGGTGTAGTAGCGCGCCGCCGTACGGGGGTCGTGGAACGCGGCGGGGAACGTGTGGTACTGCGGTTTCGGCGCATGCCGACCGTCGAGGTACTGTGACGGATGGGTGGCCCCGTTCGCCTGCGGGTCGGACACGATGCCGTCGAGGCCTTGCAGACCGAGGAGATCCGTCGCACCCATACGACCGCGACCGCGGGTAGGATCGCCGCCCTGGTGGTGTGCGCCGTATGGGGCGCGCTCTGGGAGGTCTGCAGTGGGAGAGCGGGGCGTGTACTCGTCCTCATTCGTGAGACCCTTCTCGCTGTCTTGCCCGACGAGCGTGGACTCGTCGCCGCGACGTGTGCGGCTCGCCGTCGACGAGCGGCTCTGGTTGCCATCGGGGTGAAGATCCGACGACGGGGTCGGGGAACCCGAGTCCTCGTCGTCGTCCCGGTCGTGGTCCTCCTCCTGCACGGGCAGCGAGCGATCAGACGTGCGCGTGCTGTGCGGCTGCAGCGGCGGCGTCTGCTGGTTCGAGATCGTCAGCATCGGGCGCGTGTCGGAGAGCTGCCCGGTCACGGTGTTGCGGCGCATGTTCGTGTTGGGCGAGAACTCGGGCCGGTACGCGCTCGACTCGCCCGGCGAGCTCATCGGCGTGATGTACGCGGGGGATCCACGACGCTCGGGGGGAACGGTGGACGATGGCGAGCCCTGGTGGCTTCCGCGGGGCTCGGGGCTGTGGGCGCCCTGGCGGGGGCTGCCGCGCTCGGCGGCGCGAAGCCGCTCGACGGCGGGGTCCTTCATGTACGACTCTTTTGGGTATGACGACGAAGCCGTAGGCGCAGCTCCGTAGGCGAGCTGCTGCATGTCATGCGCACGTTGAATGTCCGCCTCGAGGCCAGGCGTCATCTGGAAATGGCTATGTTCGCTCGCCTGGCCAAAGCTAGGGTTGCGGGTGGGAATAGGGTGGATGACGCCGCGGTTGCTGTGGACGTTGGGCATGCTGTTCGTGTGCTGTGGCGCTGGGGGGTGGGGGATGCCGTTCTGGTCGATCGGCGGGTGAGGAGGGGTGGGGAGGAGACGCTGGACCTGATTGGATTGGAACGGACCCGCGCTCATGGTGGGACTCGGTTGCGAGGGCTGGCCTGGGCTGCCGTAGTTCTGCATGACGGGCATCGACTGCGTTTTCGCAGATCGCGCCTGTCTCTCGCGCACTGATGGGGATGCGGAGCGCTCGCGCGCCTGGAGAGAGGCCACACCTAAACATCGATCCAGTCAGCTCGCGACTAGAGGGCGTTGCGTAACAGCATATAGAGTCGGCACGACATGGAAGGTGACTCAAAAGGGCAACACGGACTCCGCTCCATCCTCGCTTCGCGGCTGTGATCTCGGACCATCCAAGAGGATCGAGGATGCGCGGGTACCACGTCAGACAAGGAACAAAGGACACACCTGGGTTCTGCGGAGCCTGCGGCTTGCGATTGCGCACGGGAGAGTGGCTGGCCATGATGAGCAAGTTCCGGCTGGTTATCGTTCAGCTCGCTGCGGATCGGTGCAGCAAAGGGAAGACAGAGGGAGGCGTGTATGACAAGACGCGAAGGTTTGAGTGGGGGCCAGTGTGTCCTCGCGATGCCAACGTGGCGCAGGGCAGGTCCCGACAACGAGGCGACCGCCGGGTTTGGCAAGCAGCCTCGAGGCTGATGGCCTACATACGGCTTCATTGATAGGCGCTGATCGTGGTAATCATGGTCTTTTCCCGTCTACCATGGTCGCCCGGCGACCCCTGGGCGGCGTTCAGGTTTTAGACAGTGGAAGAAGCTTCCCAAAAGAACAAAGCAGCGTCACAGTACTGGTCAAGACTCAAAAAGGAATTTATGCGTGCTCAGCACGTGACATGTTCGTTTTCTGTGCCATCCGACCCGGTATCTTCTCTTCAACCTTTATTGCGCTTCCCTTTATCGCTGAACCTTCTGCTGCTCAGAAGATTTACACGCGATGACAACAGCCCGTTACTTCTCCCTTTCACCATCCCTGAACACTGACTGTCACGATAGAAAATGTATTGAAAGACGCAGGGAGCACTGCTACATGCGGCACGATGATCTGTGCAGGCCACCCATCTCTCACCGTATTCCTGTCCTTTCCCATCTCTCGCCACTCGCGAACATGTCTCAGTCTACCGAAGATGCTCAGCAACTCTTTCAAGATATTGACAACCTTCATCTGACTGCTCGCTACTATGTAGATACACTACTACATACACGCCCGACAATAAAGAAAGAGAAGAAGCCTGAAAACAGACTACATACACGCCCGACAATAAAGAAAGAGAAGAAGCCTGAAAACAGACTGAATGAGGTTCCAAAGATTTGTCGTCACTGTCAACCGAGCACAACGCGCCGCTACGAGCACACACCCATCCGCCGCCTAGACAGCTTCCGGAGCGCGCCCGCGACGACCACGCCGATGCTCAGCCGACGATGGACACGGGCCCACTCATCGCTTCCGCAACCAGTCTCGGGTGTTCTGAAAGAGTCCCGGTGCCCTGGAAGCATCCACGATGAGCCCTCCCGATGACAGGTCTCGCGTTCGTTGGCTAGGCTGCCTACCCGACAGCTTCAGCAGCGACCGTGATGTCGACCCGTCTACCAACGCGCTGCACCACTGCTCGTCCTATCATCTATTAGACAAGGTCTTCGTCAACCTTGTCTGAAGGCCACACGTCAGGCGGCTATGGCAGTTCAGTCGGGCGCCATGCCCGACGACGAGGAGAGGAGCGGAGCTCCGCAAGTTCTGAAAGGACAGAAAAAGATTCCAAAGATTGTCGTCCGTGTCGACGAGCAACGATGTGAGCATCACAGACGCGGGACCGCTCGCTGATCACCACCGAAGGCAAACAGCTACTAGGAACCGCCTGCGACGCCCGCGCCGAAGCCATTCGACGCCACGAATCGCACGCGATCTCCGCCCTCCGCACACAAATGCGTAAGACATCGATAGCGCGCCATTCTGGCAGCAAGCAAGCGCAAGACACGTCCACCACACGCCGACCTCGGATGAGGACAACGAGCGACTTCAGCGCCAGGCGCTCGCCCGCAATGGACGCAGGCCCACCCACCGCTTCTGCAACCAGTCTCGGGTGTTCCAAAGGAGTCCCGGTGCCCTGGAAGCTTCCACGGTGAGCCCTCCCGATGATAGGTCTCGCGGTCGCTGGCTAGGCTGCCTACCCGACAGCTTCGGCAGCGACCGCAGTGGCGACCCGTCTACCAACGCGCTGCGCCCCGGATCGTCCTAGCATCTCTCAGTCGGAGTTGACCTTGCTCGAAGGCCACACGTCAGGCGGCTATGGCAGTTCAGTTGGGCGCTGCGTCCGACGATGATGGGGGTTAGGGAGAACAAGCGGTCGCCATTTGTACCGATCGTGCGTGACTCGGCCCGGCTGTCATCCGGGTTCTTTTGTGTCCATTTATGGTAATCGCCCATTGTTTCATGCCGATGCCGATACCTCCTGCCGGCGATGGTCACAGGCGCCGCACCGCCCTGCGCTGTGACCTCAATGTCTCTATTGTTCGAAGCCCACTCTGCTGCGGTAGGACCGAGCACGACACAGCTATGGTAGATTGATGAGTGATGCGGCAATCAGCCAATAACAACCACACTCAGCTTGGTCCTCGTAGGCACAGGAAGTCATCCATGAGGACTTCCTGGACCGCTAGGCGGTGCGAGTCTGTGCCCTCGAGCTTCGCGAAGCCAGCACATGCACTACCTCGGGGTCTTGTTCCATTGCTGATGCTTCTAGTGCCGGTGAAGCACTGGTCCTACCCGACATCGAACAATGGAAGGTGCCCACGTGTTGTTTGTCCGGCCAAAAAACCAAGTTCTGGCTCAACGAATCGGCTTTTTGACCTTTCAGATACCTATATAAAGACCCAATGACGGCCTCAGAACTGTATCGCTCCATACCCTCTACTTAACCTCGCATCGTCAAACAACAACATGCCCAGTGCACTCAAGACGAAGTCGAGCAATAGCTCGTGAGTGTCGATGTTCTCTTTACACCAATTGATTTCTTTGTACTGACATCGTTTGACAACAGCCGCCGCGCGTCAGGGCCCTACGATCGTAGGGGTGATGCTAGTCTGAATCGGCGTAAGAACGCAGGTCAAGAGTGTAAGTGGCTCAAGGCTGCTATCCGCCGCATTGTCGCTCACTATCCTGCTCTTTCAGCCGCTCTCACGACGTCGAACACTGAGCTCAAGATTACACGCTCTCGTGCCCTCAAAGGCCACGGTACCGTTCAGGAAATTGTAGCCTGTATTCCAACCCTCCGCGGCAACTCCTCCGTCGAAGTCAAAGTCATGTACGAACCGGGGCAGCCGCCGGTCATTCCCAAAGCTGTAATTGCCCCTCAAATCCGTAGCCTAGTGCTCTCCGGCAACAGCAGCCATATCAAAGGACGAGAGCTTTTTATGCAGTTCCTGAATGCCCTGCGAGTGCCGAATGCGAAGATGATTGCCATTTTGTGGCCTGGACGCTCGACCTCAGAGTTTGAAGACACCATCTACAGCTTTCTCACCAAAGCGGGCAGTTCGGGAAACCTCCAAACGGTCATACTCTCCCTGCAATGCTGCTATAGACCGGGCCTCAAGGATTACCTTCGGTCGCCTGAGGCTGAGCATCTTGTCTCGCTTTCCTTGCACACGAATGCCGACGTGGAGGCAGAGATTCTGTGCGTCCTGCCTCATCGCCACTGGCTGTTTAACCTGGAGGACCTCACCCTGCGGAACGCCAACAACATCAAGCCACGGTTCTTCCTGGAAGCCCTCGAGAAGCGTCATGCGGGTGGCAGGAGCAAGCTTAGCTCAGTCCGCATCACAGCCGTCAAAGGGCTCTCCAAAGCGGTCGTCGAACGTGCACGCGCCATCGGGATTGAGTTTGAGTGTTTTAGAAGCGTGTATGTGAAGGAGGACTAGCGTATCGCGGATATAGGAAGCAAGTGTACAACTACCACACGCGTCCGGGACACTCATGTAATATGCGCCTATGTAAACAAAGAATCGAATACTTTATCAATGTTCAACAAAGAACATTGAAAGCAGCGTCACAGTACTAGTACTGATCAAGAGTCTTATACTACTTATACTGTAGATGACCTTAATAGATGACTCTCTCGAACCTCTTCGATTTGCTTCATCTACGCCTCACGCGCATGAGCAGAACCAATATCCTGTGGCCAAAGAACTTGGACTGAGGAGACACTGATTTATGTGTCTTAGATATCGAGGAGCTAATGCAGATCTGTAGTAGTAGTACATCGCAGGAGAAGGAACGTATATACTTTTCGCGATACTCACAGCAATATTCGCCTAGATATGGGCTCATAGGAACGGCACAGTGGCAGCCATCGTTTTACTACGTAAGATCAAGTTTCGACTTACAGCTGCGCTAGCGGCAGAGTCGCAGTGCGCTTCAGCGCAGTGTCAACGATCTGGCCCATGGCCAGTACAGCCTCATCCTCCATAGATCGCCCTACTATTTGCACACCAATTGGGGCGTTCGCAAAGGTCTTTGGCGAGTCGTCTATATCAAACATTAGCAACAGGTAGAGTCGACTTGGGATGGGCCTAACGCACACAGCTTGTACACAATCTCGTCCAGAGGCCCGTAGAATTCGTGGCGCTCTGACACAGTCGCATCCTTTTCAAGGTCGACTCGCGTGACGGGGATCACCAGGGATGGATAGTCAAGGCCGTTGAAGACACCGGTGTATCCGAACCATCTGGAAGAATATATTAGACGAACCGCCACCGAAGAGTCGCAGGAAACAGCGTCCTCACAGATTTTTTCCATGAGGTGGCGCAGCGGACGGCGCCACCGGGCAGATGATTGCGTCGACTGCGCGTCCTGTACCGGTCTGCGCCACCGTTGCGTTCCAGTGGTCCAGGTACTCCTCGGCGATGGTGCGCTTGAGTAGCTGCAGCTTGTAGAGATCGTGTGAGGATATATCGGTGTTCTGCCGCGGCACCTTCTTTCCCTCGACATCGGGGCTCATGCTTGCAAGGACCGGTTCGCCGGACGCGCTGGCTTCGCGGTTGTATTCCTCGAAGGATCCCGCACCGTATATCTTGCGCTGAGAGACAGGTTATTGCGAAGTAATTCGATCAAAGGCTATGAGGAGACTTACCACAATTGTGACCATCTCCTGGTGTCTATGGGGCTTCCATTCGATAACTGGGTCATTTGGTCAGTCTGTTCTCAACGATATGAAGCATCTCGTACCCTTATGCCCCGCCGCCAGCAGCGCGTGGCGCACCTTCTCTAGCCCGCGCACGACGGGAGGGTGCGGCTTGACGACTCCATCGTCCCACATGATGGCAAAACACAGCGGCTCGCGACCACCTCCGTGCTCGCGCAGGACGTCGACCGTCTCCCATGGCTTTCTGATACACAGAGGATCCCGCGTCCACGGGCGCGCGTCAATCATCGTCTGCATGAACAACTGCACGCCGTCGAGGGAGCGGCTGAGCGGGCCGTGGACGATGCGTACGCTGTCCTGACCTTCGAAGGAGGTGACGATGCCACGGAAGGGAATCCGACCGGCAGTGGGGCGGAGGCCGTAGAGGCCGTTGTAGCCTGCGGGATTGCGGATAGACCTGTAGGTGAGTCGGAAAAGTGTGAAACTGACGATATGGTGTCGGTCATGTAGTGCGGCTCACCCTCCGATATCGGTTCCTCCGCCTGGGCAAGGCTATCAGCAACAAATTTCCGAAGTTCATAGTGCGCACTCACCCAGAGGCGATCCCTTCATGGCTATGGAAGACCATCAGCCGTCTGTCCAGCTCGAGGCCGGTGGCATACCTATGAGCGCACCCTCTCCGCCGCTCGATCCTCCTCCAGTCAGAGTAATGTTGTGCGGGTTCTTGACTCGTCCAAATATGTGGTTGAACGACTCGGACCACTGGATAATATCAGGTATGGCGCACAGCACTATGGTGTGAGCAGCGTACCATAGCGGTCTGCGGGATATTGGTCTTAACGTAAAGGACGGCGCCAGCTTCTTCGAGGATGTCTGCGGAGACGGCGTTCTTTTCGGAGATGTTTCCTATGCGGGATATCCAGCCTGAGGGACTCTGGTCAGGGACATGGCGACAACACTGCAACGGTTGGGATACCAACTTACCCATGGTGGTCTCGACGCCCTTGATGTGGACCTGATCCTTGACGGAGACCGGGAGGCCATGCAGAGGACCGATGGTCTTTCCTGTGTCATGAAATATGCGGTCAAGCTCGCGAGCCCGCTCCAGAGCTCGCTCGGGGAAGATCTCGGTCAAGCAGTTCGTCTGTCATGGGGTTATAAGCTGGCATCTTGCAGCGGCAGAAGAAAGTGATTCTCTCACCAGCTCGTTAGCTATAATTGCCCGCTTCAGGAATGCGGTCGTGACGGCGACAGATGACCATGTTCCGGTACGGAGATTCTCGAGCAGAGGAGACAGACTGCTCTCAGTGATGTCCAGCTCATGGGCGTTGAGAAATCCCGAAGCAGCCGGTATTCCCGTCACGTCTGTCTTGCCGGCGAGCAGGCGAGGCAGAGCCGCAGCAAGGGCGTCCATATCGATAAGAGAGGCGGGGATTCCAGCTCTGACGCGTAGCCTCTTCTCCGCCGCAATTTTGGTCCAAGCGGCCATCGAGCTAAAGCAAGATATTGTCGAGGGGGTTCAATAGTAGATGTGTTGAACGCTGATCAAGAAACACAAGCCTTTATTTAGGCAGCTCACGGGCTCTATGTATGAGGGCCGAACGTGATTCGTACCGCCAGCGTCGCGTGACCACGGAGGATTGCATCTAATGCATAGACTATACATACTTACACACGTCGAGTGAATAGCAGTATAAGCCGAGAGTCAGCGGCCAGTCAGCGACGAGTTGGGAGTCACTAAGGAAACAACGCTGAGAGAGCAGTCAGAAAGTCGACCAAAAACGTCGCTTTGGGCACGTGACCGCGGGAGCCCACTTTGCCTGCCGGATGGCGACGAAGCTGAACTTTGCCGGCTCGTTTGCCGCAAGCACTATCGCGCCTCTTGACTTCGTTCCACCATGTCTACGCTGTTGGATAGTTGCCGGACAACTTGCTCGTCGCCCCAGGAGCTCGACGGCAGCCGCATTCTTCGGCGACGAGATATGACTCAGATCTCCGACTTGCCCCTACCGGATAAAGCTGAATAACTGTTGTACTTCTTGTGATCGGCTCGAGTTGCATCTCAGACCTCGACTATTTTGCTGCACGCTATGGCTCCAGATGACCTCCGCGAAGTTACCATTGGCATACTTGGTGCGTCGTTCTTGCGTCCCCAGCCAACACACATACTCAGTCAAACGTCCAGCCATGCAAGGCGCATTCATCGAGCACGAGAAGGCGCTGCAACGACTACGCTCCCCCCGCAAGATCGACGTCCTCCAAGTCCGCACGCGAGAAGAGCTAGCTCGCTGCGATGCGCTTATCATCCCTGGCGGAGGTGCGTTGCCCTCTGTCCGTCATCCTCCGTCTTCACAGCCCCTCGCTAGAATCCACAACGATCGCTCTGCTCGCCCGTCTCGAGGGCATCCTCGATCCCCTGCGCGACTTTCGCTCGCACAAGCCGGTGTGGGGGACGTGCGCGGGGGCGATCTTGCTCTCAGAGAGGGTCGAGAACACGAAGAGGGGCGGGCAGGAGGTGCTGGGCGGCGTGTCGGCGACGATCGCGAGGAATGGGTGGGGGTCGCAGGTGCGTGTGGGGTGGAGCGAGCAGTGTATTCGGCTGATGTATGTTCTGTGCGTTGCAGGTGGAGAGTTTTGAGGCGAATCTGGAGGTGGAGGGGCTGAGGGATCCGCAGGAGCCGTTTATCGGGGTGTTTATTCGGGCGCCGGTACGTGTTCTCCATCGCACGGTGTTCAATTACTAATTGTACCTTTGTAGGTCCTACTTGAGCTTCATCCCTCGCACGACGACCCCCCAGTGCAAGTCGTCGCGCGCTTACCACCAGGGCTCCTTCCCCCATCCCTCGCGTCGGACAACCCAGACGATGCGAAGGCAATCGTGGCACTGCGGCAGGGGCTGCACCTTCTGACGACATTCCACCCTGAGCTGACGCCGGACGACCGATTCCACGAGTACTTTGTGCGGGAGTGCGTGTTGCCGACGATTGCAGCAAAGGCGTGAATGATGTTTACCGCCTGCGTAGTATGGAAGAGCAGGCGTCAGCGAGAGATATACTTGACTTACATATCACATATCTACATGATTGTATATAGTAGGTAAGGACAGTGTACAGGACTCAGAGCACCTCAGGTACTTGGATAGATAAACTCAAGAGGCGGGCGATCCTAGAATCGGAGACATCCTCCGGCTCGCGTGAGTCTCGCGTGCTGATGCCTCGTGGCTGGCGGCGGCGCTCGCCGAGTAGGGCGCGGCGCGCGCGCCCGCGAGCAGCACGATTGGAATGTCAATGCACATTGTACAGCAGTGAAAACAACAGAAAGACGACTCAAGCCAATGGTGTGGGCAGGCCGTGCAAGCCTGGCCTTCAGTCTGGCTGGCGTGAAATTGCCTCTCGGTGGCACACTGCGCTCATACCGCATGTTGAGGGGCTCGGAGCAGGGCTCAGCAAGCCAGCCGCCTTCACCTCCCCGTTTACAACGTGGTTGGGGTACCATTGAGTGGTGGCTAAGGCGAGAACAACCCTGCTCCGAGTGTTGCTATCCTTCACCGACGAGCTGGGGCACGACCTGGGCGCAAGCGGCAGAAATAAAACAAGTATGCCCAGCTTCTACGATGTACTTTACCGCTGAGAGCCGTGGGCTGAGCATTCAGCAAAATTTGGGCTTTGCACATCGAGGTCGAGAAGTCGAACGCCCACTCGGCGAGCGCCGCCGCCAGCCACGAGGCATCAGCACGCGAGACTCACGCGAGCCGGAGGATGTCTCCGATTCTAGGATCGCCCGCCTCTTGGATAAACTTGAACAAACCCAGTATCACGTGAGATTATCCCGCACAATCTCGGCATTTGCCGGAACTTCAGCCGCAACGCGCGCGTTTTGCGCATTGCTTTGCCAGACGGGCTCTCACATTTCTGTCCGAAACCACGACGAGGCTTTGCTGGAGGATGCATCTTCATCGATCCTGCGGCTTTCCGGTCGGATTTTCTTCATTTGCTCATGCCAGACGACCATCTCGCGCAATTGCGACATATTCCATCCCTCCCGGAGCATGGACGCATAGCGGAAGATTGTTCGAGAGTCGGATGGTGTGGCGGGAACGGGAGATGGAAGAGCGGGCGAACATCGACAAATAGTGGCTGTGCTGTCACCGCTTTGACATACACAAGCTTGTACAAACAAGGGACATCGAGCTCGACACCGAAGACGGCGAGCAGCATATTCCCTTTGACGCCGCCGACGCCCGCGCCGCAAATAGTACATAGCCGGCCGACGCTGTGGACGACGACGGCCACCACTTCATGAGTCATACTGGCGCGGTCCCAGCACCGGACGTGTCCAATCCCGCCTTGCTATTTCACGACTCCGCCCCGAACACCGCGCCCGGCACGCCACTGCCGCTGACGGACGCGACGGCGGCCACCCCAGGACGACTTACGATCAAACTCCCACCATCGAGCGCCATGGCTCAGCCACTACGCCGCTCAACGCGCAATCGCACCGCGTCCGCCAGCGCCGGGGCCTCCGGCTCCGAGTACCAGGAAGACGGCGACGCGGACGTTGATGCCGTTGGCGAGGACGACGATGAGGCCAACTCCCCGCCACCCACCAAGACGCGCGGCGCATCGCGCCGCACAAAGCCGGACCCCGATGACGACGCGGACGCGGACGCCTTCCAAGAGCCCGAGCCCGAGATCGAGACATACCAGTCCTCGCGCGGGCGTCGCGTCCTGCGGCGCAAGGTCGTCGAGAGCAGTGACGGTGAAGCCATGGATGACGCGCCCCAAGCTGCGGGCGATCTCTTCGCGAGCGACGCGCACGTCGCGCGGACGCGTGCGTCCAAGTCGCGTCAAGACGAGGGCGACGATGAAGGGCCTTCACGGCGCTATCAGACGAGGCGCGCGGCGCCGAGCCGGCAGATGCAGGATTTCATAGTCTCGGACGAGGAAGACCACGAAGGCGGCCGGTACAACATGCGCGCTCGTAAGCAGCCCGCGCGCGCCAACGGGACCGCGGCCAAGCGCCCACCAGCGCGCCCGAACACGGCAGCCGGCCGCGCAGCACGCGCCGCGCGACGCAGCCAGGTCAGGGATCACGACTACATGGACCACCCGACATCGCCAGGCTCAGCAGACGCGGATGGCGAGATGGACATCGACGACGGACCCGATGATCTTCACATCGACATGGTCGACCAGCCCGACAAGGACGAGGATGACGAGGAGGACGAGACGAATGGAAGGACGTACTCACTCCGCCAGCGGCAGAAGATTAACTACGCAATACCACCTCCGCTCGAGGAACTGCCGCGTCCGCCGCCGCGGAATCGCGATGCGTTCCGTAGCAGAGGCAGACCAAAAGCGAAGGGTCTTGGATGGAGCGCGAGTGGCGCTGAGCTTGGCAGGTGGATGGGAATGGGCGGAGACGACTCAGTGCGTGCTCTACCTAAACATTTCGACACTGTCTAACAATGCTTAGGACTCGGACAACCCAACGAGGACGCCCGGCAAACGATTTGGGGCAGCGGCACCTGCGGGCTCTTTTGGCAGCGCTGTCGCTGGCACAAGTGGAGGATATCTGCCAGCCGATCTGGCAGCAGGCACACCGTCAAACTTTGGCAAAGTAGGCGACGCTGGTGCGTTTCCCAATCGCTCCATATACGCGCATATACTTACATTTCACAGCTCTCGCGGACGCAGACCCCCTCGGGGTCAATCAGAACGTGACATTTGACGAAGTCGGTGGTCTCGATGACCGTGCGTGCATACATCTATCCCATGTGTATTGGCGGCTGACAATTCTTAGATATACATTCGTTGAAGGAGATGACGCTTCTACCATTGCTCTACCCCGAGGTCTTCCAGCAATTCAAAGTGACCCCTCCTCGAGGTGTCCTCTTCCACGGCCCTCCCGGTACCGGCAAGACGCTCCTGGCGCGCGCTCTCGCAGCAAGCAGTCGTACAGGTGATCGTCAAATCACTTTCTACATGCGCAAAGGCGCAGACATCCTCTCCAAATGGGTTGGCGAGGCCGAGCGACAACTACGACTTCTCTTCGAGGAAGCAAAGAACACACAACCGTCGATCATCTTCTTCGACGAGATCGACGGCCTTGCGCCGGTGCGCTCGT
Source organism: Schizophyllum amplum (assembly GCA_007026445.1). NCBI lineage: Eukaryota > Fungi > Basidiomycota > Agaricomycetes > Agaricales > Schizophyllaceae > Schizophyllum > Schizophyllum amplum. Next base: position 3,362,609 of record VDMD01000002.1, on the reverse strand, counting down.
CGAAGCAGGATCAGATCCATGCGTCTATCGTCAGCACGCTTCTCGCCCTGCTAGACGGTATGGACGGTCGCGGACAGATCGTGGTTATCGGCGCAACGAATCGGCCGGACGCGTTGGACCCGGCGTTGCGTAGACCAGGGCGGTTCGACCGCGAGTTCTACTTCCCTCTACCTGGACTAGAGGCGCGAGAAAAGATTCTGCGCATCATGACGAAGGAGTGGAAGGGATGGGACGGGGAGGAGGGGAAAGAACGGCTCACGGGGTTGGCGAAGTTGACGAAGGGCTATGGTGGTGCTGACCTGCGGGCGTTGTGCACGGAGGCCGCGTTGAACGCGATTCAGCGAAAGTACCCGCAGATATACAAGACGAAGGATCGGCTGCTGCTCAAGCCTGACGAGATCCGCGTCGGGTTGAGGGATTTTATGATTTCGATCAAGAGTGCGTGGTTTACTGGGCTTGCTGCTCTTGATTGCTGATATGATTGTAGAGCTCGTGCCGTCGTCGCAGCGTTCGTCGGCCTCTGCTGCCCAGCCATTGCCTCCGCAGTTTACTTCCTTGTTGGGCGGTGCTCTCGACCAGGTCAAGGGCGCGATCAACCGTGCTATGCCTCTGGACAAGAAGCTTAGCGCGTTGGAAGAGGCGGAATTTGAGGACTATCTTGGCGAGGATGGCGACCTGGAGCGGGAGATGAACATGCAATGTAGGTTTCCTAGAGATTTCTCTTTGTCAGAGGCCCCTCTGATCTTTTCACAGCCATGCAAACATTACGGGTACATCGACCTCGAGTCATCGTCTATGGTCTGTCGGGGATGGGTCAGAGATATCTGGGTGCCGCCGCCTTGCATCACTTGGAAGGCTATAATGTGCAGAGTCTGGAGCTGGGGACGCTGATGAGTGACTCTACGAGGGTAAATCACCAGCTTCGATATGCGCGACGCTCGTTCTGACTATGCAAACAGACCCCCGAAGCGGCCATTGTGCAGCTTTTCGTTGAGGCGAAGCGGCATCAACCCTCTGTCATCTACATACCGTCTTTGGAGGTGTGGTCCGCCGCTATCAGCGACACCGCCAAGGCCACCATGCGTGCCATGCTCGACACGCTTTCGCCCACCGACCCTATTCTACTTCTTGGCGTCATGGACGGCAAGTGGAAGTCCGTACCTCGGGAAGTGCGCGAGTGGTTCGGGCCCGCAAAGGATTTCCGCGTGGAACTTACGCATCCCGGCCCCGAGCAACGTGAGGCCTTCTTTACTGCCCTGCTCGACGATGTGCGGCGCCCGCCAAACAAGTTTGCGGACGGTATGCAACGCAAGAAGCGTGTTCTGGAGGAGCTGCCCATCGCGCCGCCTTTGGAGCCGCGGAAACCGACGGAGAACGAGTTGCGGATGCAGGTGGAAAATGATAACAGGGTCATAGCGTTGTTGAAGTACAGGCTGGATCCGATCTTGATACAGCTGAAGCGGAAGTTCAAGCGGTTCACGAAACGGGCGACTGTGAGTGATATTCACAGTGTTGCGGGCGTTGTCTGAGTGTATTGCAGGACGAGTACGACTTTAATGCGCAGATCGCCCCGCAGCCTGTGCAGCGGATTGAGCAAAGCGTCGAGATCCACCAGCGGGAGAATGGTGTCATCGAAATCACGCAGGAGCGCGAGGAGGTCCAGGCCGTCGCAAACGGCATGGAGGGCGTCGAGCAGCCTCCTGCTCCGCCTCCTCTTCCGAAGCTCTACGATATCGATCTGGAACGCATGCATACCGAGCTGTATCGTGGGCGCTATCTTACGCCGCAAGACTTCCTCGACGATGTCGGCCGGATCGTACGTAATGCCAACTCGCGGCAGCACGAAGACCTTGAGCGGCTGCACAAAGCGCAGGCGATGTTCACCGCTGCTGAAGTCAGCTGCCAGGAGTTCGAGCCTTCCTTCAGGATGGAGTGCGAGCGGATGGCAGCGCGCGAGCGGCAGCGGCGGAAGGAGGAGCGTCGTGCGAGCAAGGAGAGGGAGGAGCGAGAGAAGCCTGCGACGCCTCCGCGGCGCACCAGTGCTCGCACGAATGGCCTGCAACCGGAGGTGGAGATCACGGATCCCGTTCAGCTGGAGCGGCGACTGAAGCGTGCACGGAATAGCGCGGAGATCGGGGCCGAGGAGGACGACGCGGAGGGGGAGCATGGAGGCAAGCGCGCCAGGACAGGCGAGGAGAGCCCAGACGAGCTAAATATGTTGCCTGCGGCTACTTCAAGGCCGGGTGTACGATTTGCTGGAGAGGGTCCTATGGCGCCCGTCCCGTTCCATATCCAGCAATCGGAACAGTCATATCAGCAGCCCCAGGGATATCCGTTGCAGTCCCAGCCGTACGAGCAACCCGGTTTCGGCCAGTCGTCTTTTCCTCCGCAGGACCAGTCATACGATCAGTTTGGTCAACAGCCCTACCCCCAGCAAAACGTCTATCCTCAAAACGCACAGTATCCTGACCACCATGGAGGCTACCCGCAACAACCCCATGTACAGATCAATTCTGCGACACCGAACGGGTTCGTGGCAGAGCCAGTACCGCAGCGTAGCAGCCAAGGCTTCGACCCCGCCTTGTTGAACCCGATGCCCAACTACCGCCCTCATCCCTCGCTGCAGCCAACTTCTGTTCTAGATCCTCAGCTCTACCAGCAGCCGATGTACCCCCAGGAGAACCAGTACGGACGGATGTCGGCGAGCAATTTCGACCAAGCACCTTATCCGCCACAGCAGGGCTTCCGGCATCCGCATGACGCGTACATGCATCCCAGCGCGCATCCATCCTTGTCCACAACGCCGGTGGGTGTCATGAATGTCGACCCCGCGGACCCGTTTCAGTCGCAGCCGATGCCAGCGATGCACTCGAGGCATGCGTCTGCAGCCCCGTCGCCGATGGCGCATGCGGGGCCCTCCATGTCCAGGGTTTCACCGATGTTGCATGTGCCGTCGCCTATGCACTCGGGAGGGCCCTCACCACGTCCACCGGTATCTGAGCGGACGCCGTCGATCCCACGGGAAGCGCCGACTACCGTCGCGTCGCTTGTTAACGGACCGACTTCGCGGCCTGGTTCTGTTCAAAACCCAGAGCCACGGGAGGCGTCGAAGCAGCCATCCCCCGAGGCTATGGTCGTTGAGCGTACACCGACCCCGCTGCCAGACTTCGTGATTGATGAGGAGCGCGTTGAGAGGTTGAAGGACGAGCTGCGCGACCGCACGGATCGTCTCAACGTCGAACAACTGGATCACCTCCGCGCGGCTTGCCTGCGCGTAGTCTGGCAGCATCGGACGGAATGGAATCGTGGCGCTCTTCTGGACGAGCTGGATGAGCTTCTCCGCAGCTATCTGCAGGATGTCCTCGATGACGAGGATGACTACGACGGACTCGGTTGATGGGCGCCGTAGCTCTCGTTGTTTCCCCCTTCTTGTCCCCATACTAAATCACAACTTGTATCTGACAGCTTACTGTATACTTAATTCATCGTACATAAGGTTCATCGCATCATCACTGCTACTATGGTGTGCGAATATGTCCACCTCGCTCGTCTCGCGATGCATGGACGGGAACAAGACGGGAAACACCCAGAAAGCTCCCCAACAAGGGTTGTAGATGTCAATTTCGACGCTGAAAAGTAGACAAATGTTATTAGAGATGCTGAACGCGATGGCGAAGGTCTCTTAAGCTTATGCGTAGCACGTTGTCCGTATTGTGGCTGCTGCGAAACGAGGCAATTGATGCGATCAAAACAGGCTTGCTGGTGCTCTTCGCAAGCTCTTCGGGTGCTCTCCAGGTTCCCATACTTATCGTGATAATCGTTGACCGACTCACCATACTCAAACGGTCCCCTCCACTGCGCTCGGCGTCCATGCACACGTCTACCTACTTCTTCTAAGCAGCGAAATCGTACATTCAAGTACAGGGGGGCTTTCTGATTGTTTTCGCCGTTTCGCCTGCGGAAACACTGGCTGCACCACCCTGTGCAGTACGACTACGCTTGCCACCCGATGAGTACCCCGCGGTTGGTAAGTAACATGATTCGCGCCCATGTATGGCCACAGCGCATGGACAAGGTGCACCATACGGAGAAGGTGACTTATCAATGTCATCACACGGCGCGGCGAGCTTCCATGCGTCGCTTCGTGTGCCGCCTCAGGCCTGACAGGACGTCCAAACAGAGGAGGATGGTGTGGTATAACTTCTTTCCGTTTGTATGTCCGCGTTAGGGCCGCTCGGTTGACGGGCCGTACGAGATATAAGAAGGCAAGCGAGTTGTGGCTTTCTTCCTGCTCGCATCACGGCTGAAAGCCCTACAGGTTCAATATGTTGACTCGAGTGCTTGTGGCAGGGTTTGTGCTTGCGCTTGCGGGCGTGCAAGCGCTGAAGATGACGCCCTCCGAGATGCGTGAGCGCCAGCACGCAGCGGTGAAGCGCATGCAAGAGGAGAAATCTCCGGCGCAGCCTGTGCAGCGCGCAGAGCCCAAGAACATCACGTTCGCTGACCCAAGAGCTGCTGGTGAGTCTTGCAATGAATATGGGAAAGGCGGCTTACGTCGGGAGCGTAGAGTACTACGTTGACGGCACCTCCATCCCGGAGGTTGACTTCGATGTTGGCCCCAGCTGGTCAGGATTGATGCCTATAAGCAGCGACCCGAACGAAACACGCCAGGTTTGTCGAATACTTGATAAGATCCTGTCGCCGCTTATTCTGGCTCTCTAGCTTTTCTTTTGGTTCTTTCCACCGGGCCCGGACGGCAGTCTGGACGATATCATCTTTTGGTAGGACTACATATCTTTTATTTGGTACCCGCCTTTGACCTGTCCTGCAGGACGAATGGTGGCCCTGGATGCTCGTCTATGGAGGGCTTTTTGCAGGAGAACGGGGTATGTTATCCCTGCACTCGGCGGCTTTCACCTTCATATTGATCATCCACAGCCCTTCTCTTGGTCTTGGGGACAGGCCAAGCCTACTCCAAACGAGTACAGCTGGACGAACCTTTCTAGCGTGCTTTGGATTGAGCAGCCCGTCGGTACGGGCTTCTCGCAGGGCACGCCCAATATCACGGTAAGCCATGTATCTCCGTAAACAATGTGATTGCTGAAGACGTTCACGTGAAGGACGAGGTCGACCTTGCCGCTCAAGTCGTCGGCTTCATGCAACAGTTCTTGGATGTCTTCGCAGAGCTTCAGGGGAAGAACCTGTACATATCGGGAGAGAGCGTAAGATTTCTCCTGCTACAGATGCGGCAAGTTAGCTGACTATATTCAGTATGCCGGCTACTACGTTCCTTGTAGGCATCGACCTGATTTTCGTTGCATGTTGCACGCTGATAAAAAGCAGACATCGCCAACTACATCTACGAACATCCCGAACAACTGGCGCTTTCTCTGAAGGGTGTCTGGATTGGCGACCGTAAGCCTCCCTTCGCTTTAACCCGCTCTGGCACTGACCGCGCGAGCTAGCTGTTCTCGGCTGGGACGTTCTCCAGACGGAGGTCCCCGTCATGGATTTTGTGCACAAGTACGAGGGCGTCTTCGCCTTCAGGTACTTCCTGCCTTGAGCGTTGTTATGTATCCCGCTTACGGGCTCCCTCAGCCAGAGCCTGCTAGCCGAGCTCGACCAGCTCGCCGCTGACTGCAACTATACCGGTTATTACGACCAGTACATGGTATATCCGCCCGCGGGTCCGCTGCCTCTCCCGGGCAACTCGACGCGCGCAGCTCGCGGGTGCGATATCTGGGAGCGCGTCTTCGACGAGGCGCTCAAGATCAACCCGGCCTTCAATATCTACCGCATCTTCGACACGTACCCCATCCTGTGGGACGTGCTCGGCTTCCCGTGCGTTGAACGATACCCTTCCGCATTCATATGAGTACTGAAGGCTGACGCAACTGCTTAGCGGCTCCTTCCCTCAGGAGCAGTCGCCGCTTTACTTCGACCGCGAGGACGTCAAGCTGGCGATCCACGCGCCCGTGGACGTCGAGTGGTCCGAGTGCTCGAATGTGAATGTGTTCCCTACCGGGGATGCGAGTTTGCCGAGCGCGTTCACTGTCTTGCCGAACGTCATCGAGAGCAGCGAGCGGGCTATCATTGCGCACGGTCTGGCGGACTACATCCTCATAGCAGAGGGGTGAGCGTGGTCAGTATCTCTTGATTATCGGTGCTGATTCTGCGTCAGTGCACGACTCGTCCTTCACAACATGACATGTGAGTGGTATCTGTCAATGATGACCTCTGATTTACTGATCATGCGGCTCATAGGGAATGGCGCTCAGGGCTTTGAGACACCGATCGAGAATGACTCCTTCATTGTCGAGGGAATGGGTCCCCTGGGCACAGCGCACACCGAGCGCGGTCTGACCTACGTTGAAGTCGCGCTGAGCGGACATATGTACGTGTTGGTCGATTTCTCTCCCTCCTATTGACTCATCAAACTCGGTCCCAGGATACCGCAGTTTTCTCCTATTGTGAGCTTTCAAATCACGGTCTTCCTCCATGACACGCGACTGACCTGCCCTTTATAGGCCGCCTTCCAAACGATGCAATACCTGATGCGATTCCGTGACGACATATCTGCCTAGATCTTCGGAACGACAACACTGTATACGGAGACGTGTAGTAACCTTTGGAACTAAGAATGTACAAGAAAGCTTGAGAAAGAGTGAGAGGAGCTGAGTCAGGAGGTAGAACTGAGCTGGATAGATGCCAGTGCACGGTGACGATGCATCACCTGTGAAAATGCTATCGTGCAGCTGAGTTGTCGGAGGTTAAAACGGGTGAGGATGGGAAGGTCTCTCGCGGGGTGCACTCAAGGTCACGTGCACTTCTAGTGACAAGAGAAAGTTCAACTTGCTGAGTCACGTCACAATCAAGGAACAAAAGAAAACTTCCGCACACGTGTATGATTGGCGCCTTACTTGAAAGTTGATCTTGAGTTGATCTCGAGTGCGACGTCTCTTGACTGCAATCCAACTGCATTATACCTTTGACCTCACCGTGTCGCTTGCTTTGCGCCTCTTTACTGCTGGTATGCTCCAAATCGGTACAGTTCGCTCTCAGTGTTATCGCGGAGTCATTTTTCGGCAAACCAATCGACCGCACGTTATGAAATTTTTTTTCTTGCGCGGTGGCGGTCGGCCTGCGTTCGGTGACCGCTGCACGCTCCCTGCTTGCGATCAGATACAAGGTCCGTCCGTTAGGCAAGCTCCGTTCCGCTCCCGCCTATAAAGCCTCGAGCATCCATTCTCCCTCGTCCCTATACCACATCCCTTTTAGACAAGCATTCCCCCTTTCATGGCACCCTCCGTCGATATCCGCACACATGCTGCGCAGCCTGCGCCTGCCAAGACACATGTACCGCTGAAGGCGGCGCCTCCTACTCTGAGCCCGGAGGAGGCGTTACGCGCAAAGTTCGCGCATCTTGAGCATCACATCAACAGCCTGAGCCGCCAGCGCGCACCGAGCCCCCTAAAGGATATCCTGAAGTTTATGCGCATCGACGGCATGATCAGTCTCGCTGGAGGTACGTGGTATAGCGCGTCCGTCCTTTTTGAGAGGCTGACGCGCGCTCAGGTCTTCCTCATCCGAGCCTCTTCCCCTTCGATTCCATTCACGTCTCGACATACGACTCTGCTACGCGTATGGCCGAGAACCCCACCGATATCGCTAAGGTAGACGTGTGTGTCGAAAAAGACCTTGCGGGTCACAGCACCGACCTCAGCACGGCGCTGCAATACGGTAAGCAACTCACTGGCAGCGCGTAATCATCGTTACCAATCTTCTTTTAGGTCCCTACAACGGTATCCAGCCGCTCATGAACTGGATGGCAAAGTTCATCGAGCACGCCTACCATCCAGGATACCCTGACTGGCAGATGATCATGGACGGCGGGAGCACTGACGGATGGGCGAAGGTCGCGAACTTGTTGCTCGAAGATGGAGACAACTTGCTTGTTGAGGCGCACACCTACCCGTCAGGACAGGCTTTGTGGATTCCGATGGGCGTGACTGCGGTCCCCATCGAGATGGACATGGACGGCCTCGTACCAGAAGTCCTCGCACGCATCCTCGACTCATGGGACGCAGAGCGGCTACCGCAGCGCAAGCCGAAAGTGCTCTATTGCGTCCCAGTCGGACAAAACCCAGTATGCTTTGAGCACTACTATCGCTCGTCAGTGTTGAACGCTGACTTCGATTGCAGACAGGTTCGACGCTCACCGCTGAGCGTAAGCAGCAGATCTACGACATCTGCGTGCGCCACGACATCGTCATTGTCGAGGACGACCCATACTACTTCATGCAGCTCCCCACTTATCGCCCCGGCGGCCCCCACGCCCTTCCTCCTCCCGTCACCGACGCTGACGCGTTCCTCACCTCCATGGTGCCCACCTTCCTCCACCACGACCGCGACGGGCGCGTCATCCGGCTCGAGACTGTCTCCAAGACCGTCGCGCCCGGCTTCCGTACTGGCTTCATCGTCTGCAACCCGCTCTTCCAGGAGCGCCTCGCGCGCGCGACGGAAGTCGCCACGCAGGCGCCCTCTGGCTGGTCGCAGGCCATCCTCTGCGAGCTTCTGCACACGTGGGGGCACGATGGCTACGTGCGCTGGCTCGCGGGCATCCGCGAGACGTACGCCATGCGCCGCGACTGGATCTGCGACAGCATCGCCACGCACTTCGACGTTGACTGGGAGGATGCGAACGCGGACGGCGTGGCCGTGTACAACAAGGACCAAAACCGCGCTGCGCTGGTGTTCCGCTTCGTGCCGCCTGCGGCGGGTATGTTTTTGTGGCTGAAGTTGGATCTGGAGGCGCATCCGGCGTATAGGAGGCTGTGTGCTGCGCGGGCGCCGGCGCCGGAGGATGCGTGGGCGGCAGCGTTCTGGCGCGAGCTGGTAGTGGCGCGCGTGCTGCTGACGCCGGGGACGTACTACAAGCCGTGGCAAGGGGCGAAGGCGGCGGACGTGCCGGCGGCGCCTGGGCATGCGTTCTTCCGACTTGCGTTCTCGACGACGCCGCGGGATGAGCTGGACGAGGGTATCCGGCGTATGGCCGAGGTGTTCCGTGCGAGCTGGACGTCGGTTTAGGCGTTACGACGGCTGTGTATTGCTGACGACCCGACGGACTTTTTTAGACGTTCCATTACGATAGAGTTAGAAGCATTGTTGTATCATTATCACACAACCTTTGTATATTCTACATAGAGCACTACTTATATCATACTTTTCGAGGAGCAGAGCGAACAAAGGGGAGTCCAAAGCTTTATAAATCCGAGAACGGGGTGGAGGAAGCTCCAAAAATTGTCGTCTGTACGACCCAGCATGGCATAGGCGAGCAAACCCAAGACCGTTCGCTGAGCGCTGATAAAGAATATCGATAATCAGCGTTGACGGCAAGCGATGCAGGCTACGAGTGTTTACGACTGAGCACCCTCGATGCAGAGCTCCGAGCTTCGGCGGAGCAGCACCGACGGCCTCACGCAACGCCCGCGATGGGCACAGGCCCACTCACTGTGGGTCTCTTGCATATGGCCAGATATTCCCACAATAAGCCCAGCGTAGGTGGGTCTCGTCGCTGGATGAGGTGCCTAACCGACAGCTTCGGCGTCACCCGCCCTACCACCATGGCATACGAAGTTGTTAAGCGGACTCACATTCTTGGGCTGGTAAACGTGAGGTCTAGGCGGGGTCGCGACACCGAGAATCTCCTGCATCCTGCGTATACGCTCTTCAGGCCACGGCAGCGTCTCCGGACGATCCGACTCTGAGACGATAAACCACCATTCCGAACCTTTGGACGTGGGAACCAAAGCGAATCCGTTGTCGTAGCCGACATCGAGTTCTCTCCTCAGCTTGTCACACAGGTAGGCCATGGTCGAATCGTATTTCCCTCGCAGGTCCCGTCTGACGCGGACTAGGTGCTCAAAGAGGACCTTGGAATCGTAACGCCAGGCCAGGATGAATCGGATTGGGTATCGATAGTAGTCGCGGCCTTTCCGGTCTTTGAGACGTGTGGGCATCATGTTCGGTAGGGCTTCCGGAGGGCATGCTACTTTGCGTATGTCATACTCGGGCATAGCAGCTTGAGCAGCGCGAGCGGCCAGGAATGTGGGGGTCACCGCTTTTGCACGGGCGAGTGGATCGTCTTCGGGTGAGACGGATACCGCTTCGAGAGGCTCGTCGTTGGCGAAGCGCACAACGGGTTTAGAGCCCTTGAGAACGAGCGCATCCGGCGACTCGTTCGATGTATGGGCGCTAGCAGGCGGCAATGGAGAGGCCTACGATAGTTGAGTATCTTCTGAGACGGACTGCAGATCACATTACGCACCTTCTTCGCTGGCGGTGCTTCGTTCTGATCATCCTCAGAGATTATAGCCTTTCGCTTCCTTCCAGTAGAATTTTCGGCTATGCGAGCTGGATCCTGCGGCGGCTTCTTGTTCCGTGGAGCGACATGAGCCGCATCGAGTGGCTTGGTCTGCTGTTGCTGCGCTTGTAGACGACACGAGCGGCGCAGAGGCGGGGGAGATTTGATTAGACCTGCGGGTTGTGGCAGATTGCGAGGCATGTCGTTGACGCGAGATAATGAAGACGATGATGGTCGAAGACAAGGTGGTACTTATATCCACCGTTGATAGCCGGGGTAACATGATGTTGCAAGCGGCAAGCCGGGCCGTTTAACACGTGTACTTATTTATCACGTGACTGAAGTCGAACACCGCAAGTATGACGCTCGGGGACGCTCTTGTTTCCCTGTCGGACAAATGACACAGTATTCCTGTAAATTACATCGCCTGCTCATTCTCTAGATACTATGGTGCACTTCGGGGAAACCATTGGTTGCTACTAGTACATAGTACATATATCGAAGGTTCAACGTTCAACGTTCAACTTCTATCTATTGTAAGTACGAGCTTCGAACGCTGCAAAGAACGTTCGACTCGCAGTAGGTTTCCGTGTGGGATGCTCGTACTTCAGTTTGCACAGGGCCCAGGCTGCAGCCGTCGAAGCACATGACGGTCATCCAGCGAGCTCACACTGGCCAACGGGTTCGCTCACCAGGACGAAGTACTTCACGAACGCCCGACACAGTTCAAAATATCGCGTCAAAAATTAATCCATAGAAGCCAGGTCTACGTGTAAGCACCCCTATGCTACAAAGGACTGGCCCTTCGCAATGTTCTTCTTCAAGTCCGGCAGGCACGCGTCGAGCAGCTCCTGCTCCGCGGCCGTGATGTCGCCAATGGGGTGGATCTTCTCCACACCGTTGACCTACAAACGCGTCAGCCCATGCTCACACACAGCTCGAAAGATAAACATACACCGAGCTCGACCTTCGAGGAGAAGAAGTCGATGCCCTGGTCCGCGAACAGCGGGCTCTTGACGAACGTCGGGGTCACGACACCCTTCTCGCCGTTCAAGCCGCGTAGAAGCGCGTCCGTGAACTTGGCGCCCGCGTACGCCATGGAGAGCGTCGCCGAGCCGGCACCGTCCTTCGCCTTCACGACCTCGTCACCGCCGAATTGAATGCGGTTGATGAGGGCCTTGTACTGCTCGCCCGAGATACCCTTGCCCTGCGCGGTCTGAGAGAGGAGGGGCACGATGGTCGCGCCGGAGTGGCCACCGACGACGGGGACGACACAGTCCTTCGGGTCGGCGCCGGCGATGCCGCCGAGGAAGCGCGCGGCGCGGACGACGTCGAGGGTGGTGACACCAAAGACGCGCCTCGGGTCGAAGACGCCGAGCTTCTCGAGGGTGGCGGCAACGATGGGGACGGTGGAGTTGACGGGGTTGGAGATGATGCAAATGTGAGCTTCAGGGGCGACGCGGCCAATTGCTTGCGCAAGGTCGCGGACAATGGAGGCGTTCGTCTTTTCAAAATTTTAGCAAGGTGATATAACGCAACTCGTCGGCAAACTCACGTTGAAGAGGTCGTCACGGGTCATCTTGAGGGGGATCATTCAGCCAACACAACTCGAGAGTGTGCGAAACGTACTCACACCAGGCTGGGAATCTCGTCAGCATAAGCACAGGCAGGAGAGCAAAATCTGGACGCACCTTCCGGGGGACACCAGCGGGGATCACCACCACCTTCACGCCCTCCAGCGCAGCGTCGAGCTGGTCGGCCTGGTAGCCGTTCACCTGAAAACAAACACGCTCAGTCCACGTCACGACCCCACATTTCCCACCACGCGCACCTCGCTCGCCGAGTCAATGTGGCTGACATCCGCGCCCACACCCGGTGCGCCGCGGATATCGTACAGGCTTAAGTTCGACACGAGGGGGTTCAGCTTGAGCAGCAGAGACAACGGCTGGCCGATTCCTCCGCCAGCACCGAGGACCGCGACCTTCGTCTGGCGCGCGGCCGAGGACGAGAAGAGGCGCGTAGAGGGCGCGGCAAGCGCGCGAGCTGCAGAGCGGGCGAACATTTTGAGAGGATAGTGATACAGTGAAGATGGAAGTTCAGGACAAGACGCGAAGCAAATAAAAACGAACGCGCCGGGCGCGGTCGGAGGCCGCCGACGTCACCGGATTTGGCCGGGCCGTCTCTCCGCATTTGCCCCGCCAATCGCTTTGCCAATCGCTGCATACGGCGCCGCCGCCGCTCTGCTCGTCGTCCGCGACGATGGCGACCGATTTCTGGGAAAGCTCACATTAGTGAGACTAGACTCAAATTTCTTGGCTTACTTTCTCAATACGCAAAATAGCAAACGTTGGCTAGTCGACCACGCGACGCTCAGACAAGCGCGCACTGAAGACCTCAACTACGTGGAGAACTCTGAGCACATCGAATTCTTCTCCATATATTTTGCCAACGGTAAGAGAAGAGTCTAATGCTTTCCTGACTCTGAACAGACGCTGTAGCAATTGCAAAGCTGGGCAAGAAACTAGGCTTCAGGCAGCGCGTCATTGCGACTGCAACTGTCTTCTTTCGCCGATTCTATTTGAAGAATTCATACTGCGAGACAGACCCCTTCATTGTCATTGCGGCATGCTGCTATGTTGCAGCAAAGGCGGAAGAGTCACCCGTGCACATCAAGAATGTCATCTCGGACGCCCGTTCCGTCTTCAGCCGTGAGTGGCATCGTTTATTCGCCAGCATTCGTATCTTTCCATGACCCGATCCTTACGTTGCTGGAATCGGAACGGACCGTGCCACACACTCCTTCTGCCTCGGGTTGTCCGTCTTCAAGCGCTTTCAAGACGCTGACTCCCTCCAGATGACTACTACGGCGTCAAGTACTTCCCTACCGACAACACCAAGCTAGCCGAGATGGAGTTCTACCTCGTTGACGACCTCGAGTGCGACCTCACCGTCTACCACCCCTACCGCTCCCTCCTCGCCCTCTGCACCAAGGAATCCGCCACCCAGCTCGAGCGCACCGAACCCGAAGCCGGCGAGCTCGGCACAGGCATCGGCCCCGAGGACGGCCAGCGCTACTGGGGCACCGGCGAGGGCCGCCTCCAACTCGCCGAGGGCGCGCTGCAGACCGCGTGGCTCATCGTCAACGATACGTACCGCTCGGAGCTCTGCCTGCTCTATCCACCGCACCTCATCGCCGTTGCCGCGATCTATCTGACCCTCGTCTTCCACGGGCCCACGCGCGCGGCGCTCGAGCTGCAGCTCAGTCACGAGGAGCCGCTGCCGCCGAGGCGCTCCGCGCGGCACGCGCCGCCGCAGGACCCCGTCGCATTCCTGGCCTCGCTGAACGTGTCGCTACCGACCGTCGCCGCCATCACGCAGGAGATCCTCGCACTGTATCGGCTGTGGAACCGGTATAAGGAGGACGCGCACGCGGATGCAGCGTTTGCGTTTGGCGCGCAGACGTACGAGACAAGCGCGCCAGATAATGCGATCTCGCCGACGACGCTGTCGCAGGTGCTGTTGCGGATGCGCGAGCTCAAGAGCACGGATACGTCCCATCCATCGAATGGGCGGCCGGTTGCGCCGGTCAACAAGATGCTGGAGCGGACGCAAGCGGCGGGATAGCCGAGTGGGCAGGCGGATTGCGCGTCGCAGGAGACTCCATTGTGTTTGTAACTATCTAGTCCATTGTAGGTATCCTCCGTTGTTGTACAGTACTTCTATGCCACATTTGTGGTAAACCGATGCCGAATCCGTGTTCTACACGCTTCCCTTCCCTCCGTGCGCTTCCCTTGCATACGGCAATCGCCCAGTGCCCTTGCCTCAATCCGAGTCCACGAACGTCTCGATGTCAATGTACTTTGGCACCCTGCGCATGGTGACCTTACGCTCTTCAGCCTTGTTCTCCTTGGCCTTGCCCTTCTTGGACTTGCCCTTCTTGGTCTTGCCCTCCTGGTCCTTGTCGCTCTTGCCCTTGCCCTTGCCTTTGCTGCGCCGAGTCTTGCCCTTCCCCTTCTTCCCCTTGCCACCCTTGACCTTGGCCTTGCCGTCCGGGCCGTCCAGCTCCCCGTTCGCCCGCAGATCCTGCCATAGCTGAGCTACCGCATACTTCTGGTAACTTGGGCCGGCAGGCATCTCAACGACAGCAGGTTTCTCGGACGCATGGTCGCTGAAGTGGTCGTCAGTATATAGTCGCACATTTTGTTAGGACACGTACTGCTTCGACCTCTTGACCGGTGCCGCCTCGGTGTCGTCATCGGACGCCCGGCGCTTGCTGGCCTTGACTGCTGGCAGCGGCACCCTGTGCTTGCTCAGCACGAACGCCTTCGGAAGCCCATTGGCAGCTGGCTGCTCTGGGACGTGCGTGCTGCAGAAGCTGTCAGCTCGAGCGCATGACGAGCGAGAGGCATGAGCGGACGTACTACTTCGAGCGCTTGACTGAACCCGTCTCCGAGTCCTCCGACACGGATGACCGACGCTTGTTGCTCTTGCCTGCTGGCAGCGGCGCCCTGTACTCACCCAGCGCAAATGGCTGCGTGGGTTTCTCGGGGATGTGAGCGCTAGTAAACTGTCAGAGCATAGCCAATCCCCCAGGAAACCCGCACGTACTGCTTTGACCGCTTGACCGAACCCGTCTCGCTCTCCGACTCGTCGGACGACCGACGCTTGCCCAAGACCTGCGAGCCGGCATCGGCGTCGGAGACGCTTGACTCGGCGCTCTCCGTGACAGCTCCATGTGCGCTCTCCGCCGCATCCGTGACCACGCTCTCCGCTACTTCTACAGACGCGCTCGTCGCGACATCAGCGCTCTCCATTTCTACGTCCTGGACTGCCGTCGAGTGCCTATGGCCAGACATCAGTGGTGTCAAAGGTTAGGAAACAGACCGACTCACTTCGCATCCATGTGCCTTTGCAGCGCGTTCGTCCCAACGATATACCACTTCGCCGACTTCGGGCAGTGCGGGCAGCGCTGCTCGTCTTCGCCAGTCTCTTTGTTGTGGCGCGCCATGGGGGCGATCTCGGGATGACTACGTAGTCGCTTCAGCACTCGGCCGTGGCGCACAATCTTCGCGCCCGTCCATCTACCAAGATTTACGCACCGGTTGATCGTATGGGCGAGCCAGATGTCCTCCGGCACGAATGTGTCGCACACCTCGCAAGGGAGGTGCCCCTTCTTCCACGCGTGCTTGAGCGACTGCTTGGTCAGGCAGGTGACGGTGTCGATGTGCGCCTCCATGGCGTGCCGCACGGAGGGGGCCTGAAGGATGAGGGCGGCCTTGATGCCGTTGACGCGGGCAAATTTGCGGACGCTGCGATGGATGTATCAGATACAGAACCAGTGAAAGGAATGCCGCGACGAGGTGCGTTGCCGCGCTTGCTTACAAGCGTGTGTTCATCATATAGGCGCGCTCGTGATCGTATTTGATAGAGCGCACCCATAGGCGGTACGCCTTCCTCAGCTGGAAGACATTAGTTGGGTGACATGGAGGAAGATGAGCGTTGCTTACACTGAGCATAGCAGCTAGCATGCATGTCCTCTCATGATAAATTTGAGGCACTGAAGACAGCATGTGTCAGATGAGAGGCATCTGACAGTATGAGATGGCGTACATGGCGTCTTGTCTTTGATACTCGCGTACTCCGCTCGCGCCCGCTTGAGATCGTGGACAAGCACGAGCTTCTCGCCACGGCCCTTCATAAAAGGCAGCCAAGAGACGATGTATTCATCTTCAGGCCTCCAGCGGCCAATTCTGGGCTTCTTCTTTTGATCGCCTTCTGGCGTTGGCATCTCGACAAGCAAGTTCTCACTGCGAGCGCGGATGAATACAACATGGTCAGAAGTTCGGGAAACACGACGTACTGATGCAGACGCCGGTTGCACTGGGGCTAGAGATGGTTCAGTGATCCGCGAAGAAACCACGATGATCATCAACTTACGGAACAGACGCGGACCAGCGTCACTATATCGTGGACTGGTCTGGCGGTCCGATCGCCACAAACCTAAACGTTTGAACCATCGTCAGCGAGCAGAAAACACGAAGTGCGTCAGCATACTTACTGTGCATTTGCCCGCACTGAATAACAGTGCGACATAACTAGCGCCGAAATAACACGTGTAACGACGCTTGCCACAAGAGGCTGGCTCCAACGCATACTTGTGGAGGAGACGGATGCCTTCGGCCTCTGCTGAATTGTCCTCCTCCAAGGGGAGTTTGAGCCTCGGGGGAGCACTGACCCAGTCCGGTTTGACTTCGCTGGACCCGTCGACGAGGCGCCCGTCGCAGGACCAGACGATGCCACGAAACAAAGGACAGACACGTGCAACGGTGAATAGGGAATATGGGTGGAGATGCGAGAATATCTGTTTGTAGCATCGGTCAGAGATTACATGTGTGGGGGTACAGGGCACGCACGATGGTCCACAGCTCTACGGGCAGCACGTTCTCGCCAGAGTCGTCTGACATCTGGCCCGGGTGCATCACCTTCCTCTGCTGCTGCAGAGCGCGCGAGTAGGGGAAGCGATACATGGTAGATGAATGACGAAGTCGGGGGTTGGCAGGGAGAAGGTGGGGGTTAGAGACAAGAAGTGTTTGGTGTTGGGACCATCGGTCACAGAACAATAAGTACTAGATCAATCAGGAAGTCCGGGCCGATAAGCGCTGTGACCCAACCATGCATGCACCTGGCATGCACTGCCTGGTAAACATGAGGCCACATTGTCCAACGTCAATGACTAACTCGTTATTGGCCTGCAGCAACGCTGCACGACACAGCTCTTCACGAGGGAAGGTCAAAGACAGAGATGAACGTAAGGTTGCAGAAGAACAACCAGGACTTTTCTGCCTTCCAGGATTGCTGCAAGTCGGCGAAGCAAGCGTGTCGGCGGCTTGAGCAGGCCCGGGGCGCATGAGTCCGCCACAGCTGTGACGGCTTCGAGCAATAGAAGCATCACAGCCTGATCACAACTGTGGTTACAGGGTGGGACCCGGGTGAACACGAATTCCGAGTGACAAAAGAACAAAGGAGTCGCTGCGAAAGGAAACAAAAGAATCCGGCCCGACGCCGGATTTGATCACGCATACTACTACGTCACGGTCACGCATAATGTGGGCGCTGCGTGGCACGGCCGCCTTGCTTCCTGAACACCCATCCTCGTCAAACACAGTGCTAAACCGACTGCCATTGAAGTACGCTGGATGAGCTCCCCTCCAGGCAGAGGACCTCCTCTGCCAATCTGACCACTGCGCGGCGTATGGTGGTAGGGGCGGGGCGACACTGCCGTCGCTGCCGAAGCTGTCGGTTAGGCAGCCTAGCCGGCGGCGGCGAGACCCGCCTACGTTCGGGCTCACTGTGGGAATATCTGGCTATATGCAACGGACCCACAGTGAGTGAGCCTGTGTCCATCGCAGGTGTTGCGTGACGCTGTCGATGCTGGTCAATCGTTCGGTCAAAGGGCTGAGTTGAGGGCGTTGCGTGGACGCTTGTAGCCGGGATTGCTTGCTGTTGAAGCTGATCGTCCTCGGACGGTTAGCGGAGGCGGCTCGCTTTTGTGGCGTCGGCAGATTGTGGCGTGGGGCGTTGCGGGCATTGTCCTAGTAGCTGTTTGCTTTCATCGGCACTCAGCGAACGGTCTTACGTCTGCTCGTCTATGTCATGCTCTGTCGTACGACAATTTTTGGAACGCCTCCAATTGCAATCCGTTCTCGGACTCAATCGCGAGCCTTAAAATCATCTCTGCATTTGTTTAGCTTGTTCACTTCACGCATGGAGTGCAGTCCACTTCAAAAGACGCATGATATATCTGGTGCCGAAGGTGCAGGGTAGGTACGTGGTGATCATAGAGGTTCATTGTATGCCAAAGGAACGATATCTGCTTGTAATGCATCTGCTTGTAACTCGTAGAGGTAGTTGATCAGTAATTGGGAAGCACCACCAGCCGTAAAACATAAGTACGTAGCTACGTTTTCACTCGCATGCAGTTGGTTTGTTGGGGGAGAAGACGACAAGAGGAGGCAGCGACGATGTACAATGTGAAGGCAACGATATCAGACGTGAGCGCCACTCCATTCGGCGATGAGACGGGCGTCAGTAAAAGCGAACAACAGTAACAGTCGCCGGCGACACGCTTCACGCAGCACAATCAAGAATACGTCTCAATGACCACGCCTGCGACCACTGGTCGGTCCTTGGTAAGGACCGTAATCTGGAGGAGGGCGTCCACCTGAAGCAAGCACTGTTAGTCGGTCACGCTCACGCCAATGTAGGGGGTCCAACAAGAAATGCACGCGGGCGAAGAACCGGGGGCAGCACCACGCAAAAGGTCAGGACTGCCCCAGCGCGATCACGGACGGTCCGCATCACGAGCGTGGAAGGACTCCTCGGCAGAGGACGGGGAAGCGTCCGGTTCCGAGAAAGCTCACTCCTCAGGTGTGTGGAATGCAAGAAGTTCGACCGACCGCCCGGTCTTGAGAAGGGAGCGCACGGTCAATAAGGCGGGGGTAGGAACTGGGACTCACCCCGAGGCGACCGCGCGCGCGGTGCCATCCCGGCACTTGGAATATCGGCATTCCTGAACAGGTTCACCAGGTCGTCCGTGCGGAAGACCGGGCCTGCGGAGGCTTGCAGTCAGCCCACCCGTGCCCAAACCTCGAGATGAATGAATTACGCACCATCGAAAGCAAGCGGCGGTGGCAGGCGGCCTATGAAGTCCTTAAGCTGCATCGGCGGGATCGACTTGTCTTCCTCCCTGTCCATCCAGCGAGTCGGCCGGTCCCGCGGGGGAGCATCCCGAGGCGGCGACCGGCGCCGCGGCGGGCCCTCCCACCGATCCCTATCCCGCTCGCGCTGCTCCCTCTCCCTGTCGCGCATCCGCTCCGGCGACGGATTCGCCCGCATGCGCTTCGCGCCGCGCTCCTCGCGATGCCGCTCGCGCGGGTCGGGCGACGCGCCGCGCTTGGTGGACGGCGCCGCAGGGGCTGTCAAGGTGGGCTGCTTCTGCACGCCTGCCGCTGAGCGGCCCGAGCCCGAGGCGGTGGGGTTCCAGATGGCGAAGCCGAGGTCGCGCTGGGCGATGACGTCGTAGGAGCCGAGCATGTAGCGCTGGGCGAAGCGCTTGGTGGGGTTGTCAGTGGGGAAGACCTCGCTGTAGCGCCGCTCGAAGGCGAGGGCGTCCTCGAGGGTGCCGTAGGTGTATTCGTACCGGCCCCAGCGCTCCCAGATAATGCGCGCTTTCTCGGGCGGGATCGCTCCCACCGCGCGCTCGAATAGGGACCGGGCATCTGCGAGAGGGGACGGTGAGCGAAATTGCGGACAACGGCGGGGCAGACTCACTGTTGATGTCGTTGATGTTGAGCAGGTACACCAAGTGCCGGTCGACGAACTCAGCGTTGTCGCCAAAGAGCTCAAAACCCTTGTCGAAGATACGGCTTGCGATCAGGTGCGGCGACTTCTCGTCGTCCGCCTTGGGCGGAGCCTGAGCGTTGTGGTATTCCGTGTACGCCGCCGCCTCGTACACCTCCCACGGTGTCCAGCGGTCCTTGCGCGCCTTGCTGAAGAGGGAGCGCCCTGCCTTCTCACCCTCTGCACGGCGCGCAAAGCGGATGTACATGACGTACGCATGGCCGTACTCCTTGCGGCGCAGGGCGAGCGTCGCGGCGGTCTTATTGTCGGGTAAGTCAAACGGCGCGGTGAGGGCTGGAAGCCCGTCGACCTGCATGGCGCCGTTCGCGCCGTTAACGGCGTTGCCGTTCAAGTCGGTCTCAGCCTTCACTCTCGCTTCGAGGTCTTCGAGTTCAGCCCGGAGCGTGTCGAGGAATTTCGTATAGAGATCGTGCGCCTCGGTGAGATTCTTCTTCATCTCCAGTGCTTCGCCGTACGCGAAGTTGAGCAAGAAACTTTGGGCAAGAATGTGAGACGGGACGGAAGGGAGGGGACAGCGCGAAAGGTACATACCTGGCCGGGTTCGCCTCGACGCCGGCTTTGAGCAAGGCGACTGCGTCATCGGGTTTTGCGTTCGTGTTCGTCCAAGTGTAAGCCATGAACCAGATCTCAGGGTAGTACCTCATGCGAATCACGGCTTTCCTATACACGGCTTGAATGCGAGATACAAGCACAGCGCGGTCCTTGTCTTCAATCTCGAGCGGGTTCTTCTCTTCCCACTTGAGGTACGAGCGCCAGCGGCCGATCAAGCTCAGATCCGAGTTATTGAACGTCGGAGGCATGGGCAAAGTCATGTCCTCGCGAGACGTGACATGTGGGAATAAGCCCTGGGTAAGTTCCTTGAGCTTGCGGAGGGTGGCGCGCGCTTGCATGTAAGCGGGGTTGAGGTCGGCGATGAATTTCTTGGCGACGTTGGGGTTGTTGAGGCTCTTTTCGAAGGCTTCGTACGATGACCATATGGTTTCGAGGCTTTCCATTGGTACTTGAAGAGCACGGTGATACACTTTGCGTAGCGAGTCCATGCGCTGTTGCTTGTCCCATGATGGATCCTCCTGCAAAGACGGCGTGAGTTAATATTTCAGAGACGACTATGGGACCACGCACAGGTTTGGAGCCAGGCCCCGACTCGATGAAGTGAATGTAGTCGCGCCAGATCTCGCCGGAGTCTTTGTCTTGGCCGATGTGCTGAAGGGCGAACTCGTACGACTTGCGTATCACATCGCGGGAAGGGGGATTACCATCAGCCTTGGGACGCCTGACAGGACCATGAACATCACGTCGAAGAATGAAGGACGGTACACGCACAGAACGTATTGCAGATAAAATCGCCACAGGTCGACCATCGGCGAGCCTCTCAGGTATCTCTTGAATAAATCCTCGGCCTCGTTGAAGCGGCCGTGCTTCATGAACCAGTCAATGTAGGAGACTTGCGCAGCGGACTGAACATATGTATATAGTATTCAGAAGTTGTTCACCCGGTGCCACAAGGCTCACGCACAGTATTGGGATATTGCTTCAACAAGGCGTCGTATGCCGCGCAAATTTTCGTGTCCGTGTCTGATTCTTCAGCGAGGTGGACTAGTCTCTTCCAGTTGCCGACATCTTGCGAGCGAATTTGAAGCTGCTGATAGAGCGCGTCGAACTCGTCCAGATGGCCGTCGTTGAGGGCGTTCATGAGTTGATCAGTCGTTGGCTTGTCTTGGTCTTGCTGTTCCATCTTGACATCTTCAAGCATTAGAGAGGACTTTCCGGCGAATGTTGTGGTAGAAAAGAAGATGTTATAAGAGGGAATGGCAGACGAACGCGATGCCCAACGTGATCGGGGAACAAGAGGCGGCGAACGGGACTTTTCGCACGGTGACGCGACGCACGTGGCCAAACAACAAGCGCGCATTGGCCAGCGCCTGCGCCTTGACCCTTGCCATCATCTTTCATGTTCAAATATCCACCAGGCAAAGACCTACAAAGGCTGATTCGAACCAGAAAGACCCTCAAGCCAGCCAAAAATGAACAGTAAATCTGCAAGGTGCCGCTAAGACTAGTAACCTTGGGGCTCGAATCGCTCGTGGCAGTCCAACTATGAATCTTCAAGCTTCACAGCCAAAAGAATTGTGACAACGCACATTCGATATGTGGTTGACCTGTACAATACTTATGGGTCCGCGTGAGCCTAGCGTCTTGCAAGAAAGTGAGTTTCCCTGACTTCCCTCTCGCTCCTTTCATTTTCTCCCCTTTCCTCCCCTTTCCTTTCCTTTCCTCGCCTTTGCTCTCCATTTTCCTTGTTTGCTCTTAGTTCACGTTTTTTCCACCTCTTGCTCTTTTCTCCTCTTCTTCCTCCTCCTGTATTCTCCTTATTCTCCTTTTGCGTCGGTTTTACGCCGCACCATTCTGCTCCGGTATAATGAACCACATTCTCGGCGGAGAATGCAGGGAGTGCGGCGAGGTGAGGGCTCTTTTGCGAGCCCAAGGCTTGTCTGACGCTTCTCACAGCACGGCGGCTGACAAGGAAGCGAAGTCTTACGGCCATATATTGACTGCGTATCACAGGGGAGCAGCTTCTGAAGGAGTCTTTCGCAGTGCGTACATCTGCTCAGATTGTGGCCACCTCTGCGGCTAGCTTGTGTAAGTGCTGCTGAGAGACGCCGTGTTTTCACGATGAGTGGGTTCCGCCCACGAGGAGTGGGTTCCGCGCAAGGCCCCAGGCGGTCAATCCACACACTCGAATTCCTATTATCATGATCAGCGTGTGACGGAAGCTCAGGGCGTCGGTCCATCGCCAGACCGAAATCGATGTCCTCGCAGAATATGTGACGACAACCTTTGTTGGCGGTAGAAGTGGCGGACGGTGAGTGGAACCCATTATCCTTCGAGCACCTTCGTTTACCGAGACTATTCCGCTCAGCCTACCAGCACGACGCAAATCGTACGTCAAGCTCCCGCCGTCTATGTCCACGGGAGCCTGGCTATGCCTACGGGAGACTAGCCGTCCACGACTGATCGAGGCAGATAGCCTCAAGCGACATCATCGACGGGGCTCTCCTGAATCCCGGGTGTTGGTATGTCGAGTTCCTGCTTCGATCGTCAAAGCTCTCCGTCGTTCGCTGAATGCCTCGCAATGAGCTTCGATATACGCGGCACCGACATTGATGCGGGGGAGGTGGAGACGCGGAGGAAAAGGTAGGCCGTCTTGGAAACAAGCGAGCGAATGCGGCTCCTCACATGGTTTGCAGCGCCGGCTGAGCCTTGTATGGTCTTCAACGCCTCGCAGGGTCGTCACTGGCTCCATTCCCAGGGATACAACCGAGAAGCAGGCCACAGATGCTCGTACTTACATTCTTGAAGCCCCGAAGCAGCAAGCCTGGAGGCTCGTATGTGGCACGCTGCGACAGGCTGCGGACCCCGAGAGCCTGTGCGGTCCACCGAATGGACGACTCAACAACAGGGGTCGCATCAACAAGAACAAACCTCCTAAATCAACAAACACGCACGCTCGGTACCGCCAGGCACCGTGATTGACGAGATGAACGCCGGCGGCATGTCATGAGAAAGTTCAACCGTGGGAAGGCGATGACGGCGAGCAGCAAGCTCACTTCAAGCCTGGCTTCGAACGCACCTGTTCAGCGATGATTCTCCGACTGGATCCTCCAGCTGGGGTTCCTTAAACTGCGGTCGCGCCACACAGAGGATTCCAAGGGGCATTCAGACGTTGGGGACGTTTCCTCCATTCACCGCGCGCGGGTGAGTAACAGACGCTGGGGGGCATCACCGCGTCATCACGACGGAGATTCAGCTTGCCCTGGGGAGCGCACCACGCCCGCTGGCCGACATCTCTCCGTGTCATAAAGGCGCCGACACGCGGGAGACTGCCACCGACCTGGCACCGACGCGCCCTCCCTCCGATCCGCGCTCCCTGTTAAGTATCTCCCGTCGCGCCGGCCATCCCCCGACGCGTCTATCACCATTTACCGACGTGTCTAATTGCTCGGCGTCTATAGGTGCTTAACCTCACTTATACTCTCTCTCCTCGACCCTCGATCGGCATCTCTCGCCTGTTCCGACCCTACTTACGTTCACAAGTTCACCGTCTGATCACCGACTGTAGCCGGTGCTGTATACACCGCAAGACGGTACGTGCGCGCTCGCGATCCGTCTGATGCCGCCTTGACACTTGCTCCCAGCCGCCACCAACGAGCCCGACCGCTCTACTTTTCTCTTGCTCCCGTCCCCCTCTTCGGCGCGTCCCGACGCGCTGCATGGCCGTGGAGGTGCCCAACGGCGACCTCAACGCTCGATCGCCCCGCACGCAAGGATGTCGAGTGCCGGCCTCACGATCGTGCTCGTATCAGGATGTGTCGCGTCGCGCGCGGCGCAGGACGCGCTCCCCATCTCCTCCTCGTACCATAGGAATACCCATCAATATATCTTCCCCCACGACCTGTCCTGTCCGGTATTCGTCTACCTTAGCCTTCTCGCCTGAAGTGCATATGACCATCGTCGGCCACGTGCGCGCCCGCGGCGACCTCGCGCGTCTCTGCCGCGTCTCGCGCGCGTTCCGTGCTGCGGCCGAGCCCGCGCTATACAACACGCTCGCACTTACAGTCGGACGCGAGCCGGAGGAGGACGCGCTCTTGCGCACGCTTGCGGGTGCTCCGGCCTTGGCCGGCCTGATGGACGCACTCTCCGTGCGCATCCTGCCCAACGCTGCCCTCGGCGCTCTCGCTCGCGTCCTGCGCGCTGCAGATCGTCTGCGATTCCTTGATATCACTGGTGGTGGTCTGCCGCTGGCTCCGGGCGAGCCGCCACCCGCGTCCATCTTCGAAGACACGTCCTTCCAGCTGCGGACGCTGACATGCGACATGCCGCTGGACTTGCGCCTGTTCTCATTCCTTGCGCGACAAGACGCGATGGAAGATCTCACGATTACAGGGGATGACGATCTCGAAGGAGCTACGGAAGTACAGGACCTCAGCGCGTCCATATACCAGCCGATTATGCAATTAGGTGCTCTTCCTGCGCTCCACACCCTGGAATGTGCAGCGCGGACGGCAGCCATATTGGTGCGGGGGAGGTGCATTCGTCGGCTGCACGCGTGGGTGGATGCAGAGGGCGACTTCCCAACGCTCACACGGGCACTTCGCTCCATACCTGTCCGCCCCGTGGCACTCGAGGTGCTGTGTCCGGACGATGCAGCAGCTTTGTCCCTTCTCTACGCTGCAGGTCCGGAGACGCGATACATGGGCACAATTGCCCTGCCCGTGGATGGTGACATAGTGAGTGGCCTTATACCATCTGAACATGCTTGGCTCACCAGCACCAGCGCTCGCAAGCTTATGCGCTCCTCTTCCGCCTCAAGGCGGTGGAGACACTCGCCTTCGACGTTTCCTGCTGGCAGCCGCTGCCCACATCGCATCGCGCGCTACGCGCACTGGCAAGCGAGATACGCATCTACGCGACCCGCGTGCGCCGCGTTGTGTTTCACGGCTTGACGGCCCCACGATCCAACGGATGGCTGCCCAGTGCGGGACGTGCATCACGCAGGGTGTCGCGCGCGCTGTCATCTCCCTTCGCTTCCCGGGCACCATCTCCCCATCCTATCTCGCGAGCGTCCTCGCCACGGCTTCCATCTCGCCCTACGTCGCCACACCTTGGGTTGCGTAGACAAAGCACGCGGACGGACGGCCAGCTGGACGACGAGGGTGACTATGCCGAGGCAGTCATGCTGACGCTTGTCCAAGGTCTGTGGACGGTCGAAGAGGATGCGCTCACTGAGCAGGTATGGCGAGAGCACTAGAGATGAAGAAGATCGCAAAACGAAAGACATGTCCGAAGGCGGAGGCGCTCCGCATTCCCTTCCGCAATGACAGTGCTCCCGGTTTAACGCCCACCTTCTTTGGTACATTCCCCGTTCTCGCATACCCATACGTACTCAACTTCTTGCGCTCCCTGTGCAGTGTGCATGCCCTTGTATTTTTATATCTCTTGTGGCTTGGACGCTCCATTGAACACTACCTATCATATTCTATCTTCGTACTTCACATACCCAGTCCATACTCACCGTTCCTGGCTTTGTCCTCCTGAGAGACAAGTTTTACCTTCAGGAGACTGTTGTATCACCCCTTCCATACCTCAGGCCCCATAGTATTCGAGCACGTAGAAACTGACTTCTAGTCACTGACGGCCTCATCGATCATCCTCAGTACATCGAGTCACTGAGGTACTGCCATTCCCAAATAGAGAAAATAACATGGTGCTCACAGGCGCAGACAGAGGAAGTGGGCGGCGTGAAGGGTGGGATCTGGCAGCGGCAGTTGCCAGTTTGGTTCCGGCTGTACAGCCACCGGCATATGCCGTTCTCCTGATGGTCAACTGATGGCTGACTGGGCTTACGCTGGCCTTGCTGCACGCAGTATTGGTTCTGTACGCCAGGTGAGTCGCTCCGCCTCACCAAGTAGGTTTTTTTCTGACCTAGTGCATGTTTGCTGACTCTGAAGCGCCCGTCCGCGTTGCAAGAACTGGGGTAGGATGAGGCACATGCGCATGCGGAAGCCGCCGGCGGTAGGGACCTGGGAGACGAAGTTCTCAAGTCCATGCTCGTGAGTAAAACTCGTCGTATGACCAGTCTACGTTCAATTACACTCAGGCCAATCATCGAGCGAATTTGCTTTGGCGAGCTGGTACTGGAACGTGACAGAAGTCGAGCTCGCCACTGCTTATCAGGCGTTGACCCTCGGTGCGTAGAAGTGACTGACATGCCCATGCATGCGCGAACAATGGCTTGGGATGTGGACGACAGGACATGACTGTCGATCAGCCCAACAGTTGTGGATTTCTGCCCGGAGTAGGTTCTACGGCCATTGTTCCATGATCAAGGAAAGCTTCCATACAGTATGGAAGGCTACTCAACCATACTCGCGCGCCGAACGCGACGACGCGGATCCCGAGGAGCATAGGAAGGTGCGTCCTCCATCTGCCAGCTGAACAATGGGCTGCTCGACTGTAAATGATTTCCTTTTTGACAGGTGCTCATGATCGCCTTCCTTCAAACTTCTCAATTCGTCGATAACGCCCTTCGAGCCCATTGTTCCCAGCCACGATCGCCGTCGCTTATCAGTCCGGCGATGATGACTCGAGACGGCTCCGGCGCAGGCGCAGGGTGCTAGCTCTCCCCAGGATACCCGTTTGGGATACCACAGCACCGCCTGCCCGAGAGCGCCGCGCTCTGACGCAAGACTGCGTGGTTAATTGCCAGGCTGTTCTTCACCTGCGTGTCGAAGGCGTCCCGGCCCCGTATAAGACGCAAAACGAGGATGGGCTTTCATTCATCATGCCCCGCCATCGCACTAGCAACATGGACCTGCGAGGGAGCGCGCAGCCGCCCCTGTCGAATCCAACTCGCCCTATACCCATCGCGCGCGGTCGATCTATGACGCGATACAAGTCTGGAGATGGTCATCGTTGTCCTGACCGCAGCGTCCGCCCACCAGCTCGTGCATCGCAGTCAGAGAGTCCGCCCCTCATCCTGGGCGAGCTTGATGGCATTAGTCGTCCGTCGACTCCAGCCGCTCAGACGCCTATCATCAGCGCTGCCAGTCCGCACCTGTATCTCGCGAACATTCACGCCCGACGCCCGGCAGCGCCGTCGATCGAGTGCAGGTTCTGTCGGCAGTGGTGCTACAAGGAGTCCCTCGAAGCGCACCGACGATCGTGTCCGGTGTACCAGCGCCAGCGGAGGCAGTCAAACTCGGATGCGTTGTTACGCTTCGTGAAGACTGCTTCGTCGGTGCGGCCGCCTCCCATTCCGACACCTACCAGACCCCAGCCTCCGCCGCCCCCGCCGCCTCCGTCGCCATTCCGTCGCAATCGGAAGACAAAGGTCGATCGATCCCTTTTATAGGCCTTTCGTGAACCTGACAGTTTGCAGCCATGAAGGATGTCACCGACCGCCTTCACAAGTGCTTTCACATTCGCCGCCCCTCCTGAGTAGCCGAAGAAGCCCATACTCGACACGCATAGCAAATTTCGCAGTTCCCTCGCGATTGAAATCTTGGAATCCCGCTTTCACCATCACCATCATCATCCACTCTTGCATTGTACTCGCACATATCGATCCACAACGTTCTCGAAACTGTATTTTATATTGGACGACCTGAATGACTTCAGATCTCATAGCACGTCTGCGCCCACGTTAGACATTGACTCTTGCCTGTATAGACGATGATAGACTGTATGCCCATGAATTGTACGCTACTAGAGCTCAGTAAATCCGTTCATAAGAGCCGGTGGGCCCCTTCCTCGAGCATAGTGCCGCGCCGCCTTGGAGGTACCGCCTTGCAAGCATCGTCTACGTGCACGGTGAAGGCGCGGAAATGGAGCCGTGCTGCGAAACATGGATAAGCTGTAGCACGCAGCCTAACGCGCAAGCTTGCTCACGCCGAGTGAGTCCTGGGTCAGTACCACGGATCGGGGAAACCACCTAGACACTTGTTTGGCGCTGCGGCGGTGAGTGGCGGCGCCGAGGCGTTCCTGAGATGCAGACTTACGAGGTGAGGGAGGCGACCGGATCTAGGAAGAATCACTAAGAAAAGAAATACAGAGAGACAGAGAAGCGAATCGGCGGTGTTTCCAATCCGAATCAGGAATCTGGTATTGGCGCCTACAGGACCTGCTCCACGTGCGTTGGACATCGTGGTCGTCTGGATTCATCTCACTCGCACCTCGAAATGCCCGGTATCATATATTCAGACTGCCGACCGAGCTGTACTTACATGATGACAGAGAGTTGCGGCGGCCACGGAACGTGCCGAATCAAACATCACGTGGATTTCCCACGCCACCGGCCCTCAACGTTCAACTGGCAGTCACCCATGTCAAGGACCAAAAAAACTGTGTTACTGTAGCACCTTGATTTACCTCCCACGTGAGTCATGCGCAAGGAGGACCTCGATGAACGACACTGCAGTGACCACCTCCTTACCTTGTCTTCGCACCATCCACACCCAACGACGCCCTGCATTTCTTTATCGGATTATAAGAATATGTGCAAGAGTATACAGTGTGCCAAGTGCTATGGCAGGGAGCAGTCCACGAACGTGTAGGTACGCAAGGACATCAGGTCTAGTGAGTAATCGTACAATATTTGCTGAATTACTGAATGTTCGTCGTCGTCAAGAGCCAGTCTCCAGAAATAATAACGGCAGGGAGCATAGAGAGACGAGACCATGTCCGAGAGGAAATAAATTAGGCGTGGGATGATAGGCCAACGACAGCCCACCCGCTAAGTCACCAAAGGCTAGAAATCCCCTAGCCTTGCAAAAAACTCGCGCGACGTCATGAGTAGCCGCTCCTGCTCGTCCGCCCACAGCACCAGCACCTCGGCGCGCACGCGCTGCCGCATCTCCTGCTCGATCCTCTTCACCGTCACCTGGAACCCAGCCGAGATGGGCCGGTGGTCGCTGACGTTCGCCTCATACCGCGTATACTGCGTCTGCCGCACGCGCTCCGGGACGCGCGACCGCCACAGCACACGATCGCACCACGCCGGCGAGCGCCGCTTCTCCGACGAGTCCCATTCGTCCGAGCGGCGGTCGTACTTGTATGTCGGCACGAACTTGAGCGGGCCCTCGGAGAAGCCGCGGAAGCGGAAGCCTCGGTTGAACTTCATCTCTCTGAGGAGCTGGTCGTGGTTGTGGAGGGACTCGACGTCGCCCGCGTTGATGGCGGCAATGATGGCCTCGCGCCGGTTGTCGATGCGATAGTTCATGTCGCCGTTCACCTGGTGGACGTTAGCAATGTTGTACTCGAGGAACACTGAGCTCACGAACCAAAACTATCTCGTGATCCAGGACGGTTGTGCCGTCCCCTCCGCCGATGTACGCGAGCGGGAAAGATGTGCTCGGAAAGAGAGTCTTCTCCTCCAAGAAGCTCGCGATATCAGCATTGCGTGCCCTGATGCTGTTCTGCCCAGCCGCGAGATGGCAGTTGATGAAGCATATCGACGAGTCCTCAATCACAAAGCGCGAGATGATGCCACCCTA
This sequence comes from Schizophyllum amplum, assembly GCA_007026445.1. Taxonomy (NCBI): domain Eukaryota; kingdom Fungi; phylum Basidiomycota; class Agaricomycetes; order Agaricales; family Schizophyllaceae; genus Schizophyllum; species Schizophyllum amplum. The sequence goes on along the minus strand of VDMD01000002.1, from coordinate 3,332,774 downwards.
TATACCGTTAGCCACCAACCGCATTTCACAGGTACACTTTACACACCTTGTTGCCGTATCTCCCACCCATGCCTCGCTTGACCGTGGTAACCGCGATATCCCGCAGCGCCACCCGCTCGCTGTGCTTAACGAACGTCAAGCTGAACAGGCCCACCAAGCTCTCCGTATGGATCACGCTATACGGACACTCCGCCGGCATCGCCAGCCGCACCGCCAGCGACAGTGCATCGTGCCAGCGCCGGTACGCGCCCGACACCTTGTCCGGCACCGGCATCACCTCGTCGTCGCGATCGCGCTCCCGTGCCCCTGCGGTCTTCTTGATTCCGTTGATCAGTACGCTCTTCGCGGCGACGCGGCGGTTCTCCAGGTCGACGACCTCCTGGAAGCCGAAGTGGATGATGTCGGGGGAGTCGACGGAGGCGAGCACGTCGGCGAGGAAGTTGCAGTTGGCGGCGCTGCCGGTGAGCTGCTCGGGTCGTGCGGAGTCGACGTTCCAGGAGACGACGAGGACGTTGAGATCGCGGAAGGAGCTGAAGGAGGATTCGCGGGCCAGGAGTTCGTTGTCTGGATGGGGAACGTCAGTGCCGTACGTAATGCCTGAACAGTTTGCACACCTATCCAATCCTGAGCTAGCAGCCCATCCCACAGCTTCAACGTCTCGTCGCGCCCAACAGATGCCACAACAAGCCGCTTCGTTTCGTCCATCCCCAGGTAGTCCACCTGCATATTCAACACCGATATCGTCGGGTGCGCCAGCCACGCATTCGTCACCAACCACGGACGCGGCACCACATCATACACACAGATATTGCCACCACGTCCTCCAACCCACAGCCGCTCGTTCACGCCCTCGATGCACAAGATATCATTCGTCGACACCTTCATGATCTCCGTGCACTTCGGATGGCCGTCCGGCGTGTTGAGGTCCCAGATGCTCACGAAGCCCTCCTCGTGCCCCATGAACACCGTATGCGGCTGCGACGGGATGACCGTCGCGCTTGTCACCGCGCCGACGTGCTCTGTAGGCAGCAGGCTCTTGCCCGCGGCCGCGGACGGATTGAACACGTCGTACACGCGGATGATGGGGAGCCGCGCAGGTGAGCCGTGGTTATGTTGGTCAGCGCGATTGGCAGTCCATAATTTGCCGTGCAACAGCTTGACGAAGTCCTGCTTCTCCGCGAACCGTACCACGCGCGGGTTGGCACCGCCCGCGAGGCGCTCGTTGGCTCCAAACACGAGTAGCTTGCCGTGCGTGTCGGTGGTGACCATGCGGCTCCCGTGCCGGAAGATGTTCGTGACGGCGTGCAGGTGCGCGGCCATACGCGCTCCAGTGAGCATACCGCCGCGTACATCGAGCTCGAAGAGGTGACCCTCTTTTGTGCCGATCCATACATGTCGGTTATCTCGGAAGGTCGCTGCAGTGGCCTTGAGCTCCTTGACGTTGAAGTCTTTACTGCCGAGGTCGAATATGGGGATATCGGAGACGGCCATGTCGTATACGCGGACATGATTGCCGTTCGCTACGACGGCCAGCGTACCAGCAAGCGCCGGTTGACTATATGCGGGTACGGTCACGCGTAACGGGTGCGCGCCTGGTTCGCGGAAGGACACTACAGGCGGACGTCGCGACGAGCGACTGCTGTCAGGCAAGGAGTCGAGGCCAGGGTCGACGCTTGCTCCTTCCTCCTCGCTCGATTCCTCATCCTCCGATGCAGACGGCGCGCGTCGTGGGGCAGGCAACCTGTCGCCAAGAGCGATGGTGCGAGTAGGAGGAGGCTGCAGTTTGTGTTTGCCCTTCTTGTCGAAATCGACGGCCTCCGTCATAGCTGCTGCGGCACGAGATGGACGAGGGGGTAGAGCGGGGGAGACTGGAGGTCGTTGCGGTGTTTCTTCTGTTGGTGCCCCCGCGGTCGCTTTGCGCACGGGGAGTGGGGGTGGAGTGTGCGATGAGACTTCTGTATTCTGGACCGTAAAACGATGTCGAGGAGGTGGTCTGGGTGGTGGTGCTCGAAGGGTCAAGAGGCTCGGATTGGACGCGTCGCCGGAGTCGCTTTCGCTCGAGGCAAGCGACCCCTCTCTGCGCGAGCGTGTGGGAGGTATTGGGGGACGGACTCGTGGTGGCGTAAAGGGTGCTTCGTCACTATCCGAGGGGCTGGCATTTGGTGAGGTGCGCTGAGGTGTGGGCGGAGGCTTGCGACGGGTCGGCGGTACTGGCGGCTTCTTGGGCGAGATGGGCTGCATTGCGGCAGGCAGAGAAGTAGAGGTCGTCGGAGGAGAGACGATGGTGGTAGGTGTAGGTGTAGTCATGTCCGCCATCGTCGTAATGGTGCTCCTGGACGCGCGGGGTGACGAAGGCGTCTGTCTAGATGGGTTGATCAGTAAACCGTGCGTCATCGAGGCAGAGCACGCACTCCCAGAAGCTGCGCACCGACGCCACACTGGGTGAGCGCACGATCGGATCGGACTCGGCGTTGACTAGCGGGGGCGGTTGGGCTTCTATCACCACCGGTCTGAGTAGGGGTGATGGCGCGGGCGACGGACTCGGAGACGGAGTCGGATGTCTTGACGACCTGCTTGACGGCGGTGGTGGAGGGGGGCGTTTGAGAGCGCGCGTATCCGGGGAATGGGACAGACTCCGCACGTGTAGGCCACCCGGATTGGGGCTTTCGGCAAGGGTCGCATGGAGAGGGCGCGCTGTCGTCTGTGTTTCGAGTACGGGTGTCCCGAGCAACGCGCCGCCGTGAAAGGACTGTGGGCGACTGCTGGTGGTAACTACAGCAAGCTTCTCGAACCTCGATTTCAGATTGCGAACGCCCTCGGAAGGCGTTGTTTCAATGTCCTGGATCATGGCGAGCGCGCGGCGGGGCCGAAGGCGCTCAGCTCGCCACTGGACGGGTAATGGAGAACGTTGTCAACGTTGAGGACGAGACTTCGTCGTCGTCGTCGACGGCGATGCCGACGCGCAAAAGCGGAGATGATGGAAGTAGAAACTCAAGTTTGAAAGTCACTTTCATTGACTGCGCACTCGACGTCACCTGATTTTCGGTCCGACGTGCCGTCGTGAAAGCCTTCCTAGTTTGGAAATCCCGCTACCGGTCACCGAACCAACACCGAACAATCATCACACGCAAATACAAGTCTACGGACGTTTGCAATCGCCAGTGCAGTTGCCCAAATTCCCTGTATCACTTCTGGTGCTAATCTCCTTGTCAGTGAACGTATCTGAAGAAGTGCAGATTTTGAAAGGCGAGACCGGCTCGCACTATCGTGGTCTGCGATGAAAGCGGATCTGACATGCGCATCCAACCTAGACGCGATCAAAGAGTACGGGAGTAAGGACGCCAGCGGAAAGCAGAGTGTCCCTTACGGTGTCCTCTTTGAAAAGACAGCAAACACATGTAAGCATCTAATTGTCAACTTGGGATCGCCGAAGTAAACAAATCCCGCCCTCAGTGGAGGCGCTGAACGGCACTCTACGAGCAGCGAAGAGACAGAAGAAGGTACTATTGATCATCCACTTCCACATCGTCACCCATCGCCGACATCCGAATCTCTGAACAGGTCGACTTTGCTGCAGAGCTCTTGATGTTCCCCAAGGACAAGGACGTGATGGTCACGCTTCTGGAAGACTGATTCGCCTCGGGATATAGCATATCTGTACATTACACCATAGGGGGACTCATACAATGAACAGAAATACATACAGGCCTTCTGACATCAGGTTCACGCTACCGCCACCTCCACATACGCGCACTGGTCCCATCCGCCTACCTCCCCATCATCCGTGACTCCCTGCACATAGAATCTCGCCATCGGCGCACCGCCCGCCAGCGTCCTCACCTTCTCTTTCGCAAGCGTGAAGCTGTGCTTTGTACCGTCCATCCCCGTCGTGCCGATCCACTGGGCGCTGTCGGGCGGCCCCGCCGTTGCGCCGTCTGCGTAATATTGCACGTAGATGTTGAAGTAAAGAAAATCGGGAGACCGTGCTTGAGGTGCCCAGGCCGGTCGAGGGTCCTCGGGCGATATGGGCGGTATGAAGGACGCGTAAGGGAGCGCGGCGGCTGTTTCCCATGTGAGCACGGCGGTGTCATCGGAAGGGGAGTTGTCTGCCATTGTCAGTGGCGCGTAGTCGACCCAGAGAACGGTGGGCGTGGAGGAAGCGCTGGAGGCTGGTTTTTGCAGGCACACATTGAGCTGACCGAAGATGATAGTGACATCGAGCGGCTGAGAGGTGTCCTCGGCCACGAGAGCGACGACCAGACCGGCTTCGGCAGAGCATACGGTGGAAACGCTTACAGCGAGCCTCAATCGCGTCCATCCATGCTGTAAGGTCTCCTCGCCTATGGGTTCCGCGGTTACATCGGTGCCATCAGTGGCCTTGACCGCCACGCCAATCTCCAGGTCCGGCGCCGCGTCCAAAGAGGTGAGCACCTTGTACACCACAGCAACCTGATACGCATGTCCTGGGGTCAAGCTCAGCGGCTGCACCGGCACCCACACACACCGATACGCCGCATCCTCCGCCTCCGATGCCGGGAACACCAGCTCCACCTGCAACGCCGACCCCGCATTCCACGCGTCGTCAAAAGTCACGTCCGCCGTCGCCGCAGGCAGGCCCTCCTCGCCCTTCTCCGCGTCCTCCCACGCCACCCTGGGCCGGGGCCACACCACACCGAGGGACGTCTGCTTGTCAACGTCCGTCCACGGCATACGTGCCGCGCCCGACGCCCGCCGGCCCTCCACGAACCACGCCTCCCCGACACCGGGGCAGAAGGTCGTGTGCAGAGGCAGCCGCGCGGGGTTCGGTGGCGCGCTGCGCTTGAAGAACTCGCCCACCGGGCGGAAGCGCCCATGAGGGCACTCGGGCTCGCCCTCGCGGCGTGGCGCCTCGGGGAGGTCTATGAGTCCGTTATGCGACGCGCCAGCCCACAGGAGGCGCTCGCGCGCCCACCACACGGCCCACGACCAGCCCGGGTCATCCTGCTGGCTCTCCCACGACCATGCTTGGCCGAAGACGGCTGCGCTGAGCCCGAGCTCGCTGGGCGCGATGTGTTCCAGTGCGCGGAAGCAGGCCAAGCCACCGCCCCCGTGCTGCCCGCGGCCCCATACATCGACGCCTACATAGATGTCGCGCAGGGTCTTGCCTTGCACGAGCGGCGGGTCGAGGCTGAGGAAGTACGCCGCGGTGGCGGCGGGCGCATGCGGTCGCCAGGTGTAGTTTGTGAAGAAGGAGTCCGCGGGGAGGAAGAAGGGGACGTTGTGCGCGTTGAGGCGGTCCTGCCATGCGAGGTGGCCGGTGGTGACGACGGAGTCGTACCAGGATACGTGTGCGTGGGGGCCGACGGCGCGGATGAGTTCGTTGCGGAGGATTGCGATCCAGGTGGCGAGGGCGCGCGTTTGCTCGGGGCCGCCACGGAGAGGGCATTCAAAGTTGAGGAGGTAGCCGTCGAAGCCGCGCTGGGCGGCGAGACGCGCGAGAAGCCGGGCGTAATGGGGCGAGACGGGAAGCGAGGCGCGGGAAGATGGAGGTGGTTGAGCCGCAGGACCGGACGTCGAGGTGGGTAATTTGCCGACGAGAAGTTGAAGGCAGTCTTTCTCACCAGAATCCTCAAAAATGAGAGTTCCTAGCATTTTCACGCCCTGTCTGTGGGCTGCATTCACCCATCCTGGTGGAGGGATTGTTACTCTGTGATGAGCGAAGCTACAGCGCATATCAGTACAACAGACATGACGCTTGAATTTCGGAAAGAGAGACGTACTAGACGAATATATTGCACGACGACCAAAAATTGAACGTGTACGACAGATCATACGGCTCTTCTTTGTAGCCTCCCTAGTCCAAAGTCAGCCATATACCCCGCTCACCAGACATAGAACCTCACCTTGTAATCGTGACAGACCTTGGGGAACCGGTGCGTCAGCGTTTCCCGATATCCCACTTTGTGAGTAGATTTCTGACCAAGAGTTGGCCGTTTGTTGACGCATCATTTGTGGATAGACGAGGCTCATACTTCAGCACGCCGTCAAGCGGTTGTGGCCTGGACTCTTCCCATTTATCGAGCTCGTGAAGGGACACGAAGTAGGAGGGATCTGGTGGCTTCGCGCTAGACGCCGGATTGAGCGGCATGTTCGTGCTTCTCAAAGATGCTTAGTATCACTTGTGTGCACACTATGTCGTGCGATGTGAGAGGGATGCACACTATAGTGGACTGCGAACATACCTACCATGCACGTATCAGACAAGGGTGTGACAAACATTCGTCACGTCGTGAGCAGTGTCATTTGCTTTACACGGTCACGTGAGCAGGTCAGTTTGTTCACGACGCTCCATGGAACTTGCTGTTCCTGTGCTGTTCATACTGCCACTGGCCATAGCAGTCGTGATGTGCCACCTCCAAAATATCTTGAAAGCAACCAAAATCCCTTTCCTTCGGATAAATTTACTGAATATATAGATTCCCTTGGCAGTCGCCTATCGATTTCTCCATTGCAGCCGATTGGCAAGCAAGGATAGGCCTCACAACAAGAGCAGTCACAAGGTACGCCCATGCAAGTACACGGAGGCATCAGAAGACCTTGCTCGCGCTGCAACACAATGAGATACAAGCGTGGAGCATTCGGGATGAACACGTACGCGAACTCCCACAGCTTCTGCGGGCTAATATACGTCTCGTTGGTGTACTGCAGGCGCACTGTAGGCTATGTCAGAAAGTGTACGTAGGTGAATCATTGGTGCAGAGCGTACCTTGGGGAGGCTCCGCGCGGTATGCTACGGGTGAGTGGGATGCGGTAAGTATTTGAACGCCTGAAATATAGCGACAAGGACTGACCGATGGGCAAGTCCTCATCCAGCCAGCTCCACGCCGTCCGCCAGTTGACTCTGCGAATTCTCTCGCGTTAGCATGAAGCACTGTCAATTTTACTAGGGCACGAGCCTCATGTTGCCCGAGATCAGCAGGTCGGGCGGCGCGAGCGGGTCCTGCGCAAGGTCAGCGATTAAACAGGAAAAGCGACATCCGACGCACATTCTCCAAGTCCGCCGTCTTGATCTCCGACGCCAAATCCGCCCACTCAAGTACTTGGTTGCCCGCCATGCCCTTGTACTCGATGTGGCCGGTGCCGCCGCCGAAGGTAGCGACCTTCGTGTCGTAGTGCTCAAACATGAGGGCGCTGAACATTGCACACGTCGACGCGCAGTTGCCGTTGTTGACGATCGCAACCTGGTCGAGGGCGAAGGGCGGCTCGGCGGGAATGTCGACATAGTAACTGGAAGCGCAGGTGTCGTAGAAGCGTTCTGTTGAGGGTTTGTTTTGTTTGAGGTATTTAAGAAAGTATTAATGATTACGCACGCGAAGTAGGGTCCTCGACGCCGTTAATAACGAGAGGCTCGGTTGGGTCCATGTAGTCGTATGTTGACGGCATGACGGTGTCGTTGGATATGAAGGCCCCTGCGAGACGTCAGTGGCATTTGAGGCGTAGCCAGAGGCCTTACAGTTATCCGGTGCATAGAACGTGTCCGAGGAGGTCAACCCGAGCTTGATGTCGTTCGCGACGATCTTTTGCGCGAGCTCGCCTGCACGCATGGACGAGACAAATCCACTGATCCGTGAAGTCATGAGCAGACCATCTCAAGCACACGAGTGTATGACTTACGGATTGTACGAGATGCCTGCGCCGGCCAGATAGTTATGAAGGAATTGCCCGAGGCAGACATAACCGCCGCTGAACTGTGCGTGAGCAGATTTTTTCCGTTTTGCGGCTGAAACGTACCCGTTGTTGGTCAAGTCAATTAATAGACGGGTGACGCCCGCGGATTTGAACTGCTTCACCGCCGCAGCCGTATCTCTCTGGAACTGGATGAAGTCGTTACTGAAGGAGCCGACGTACATCTATGCGAAATTTGTTAGACAGACAACAGAATCGTAGCAGCGCTCCACTTGCCACGCCAGTGATGCCATCCTCAAGGATGTAGTTCTTGAAGATGCCAGTGCTGCCATCAGCCAGCGTGAGATTCGGGTAGTATTTCTCGGGCAGCCCGACCGCAGTCGAGTTGGACTTGTCCACGATTTCGCCCTTGGCCATGTGGCTCTTGCGCATGTTACCCGCGGCCTTGAACGAGGCGTCCTTGTAGTCCTGACCGTTGGTCGCGTCCGTAGCAGCGCAGTTGTTCGCCCAGCTAGCCTACTTTCAATAGTGGTATACGATGAGTAATGTCACCACTCACAATGACGCGGAGTCAGTGAAGGCGTTGCCCACGAAGCTCGAATAGTACGGAACATCGACAGTCTCTTCCACCCCGGTGTTGGCGGGAATGACGGACATCTTCACGCTCGTCAGGGCGACACCCGTAGGGCCCGCAAAATCGCCGAAGCGTTGACTGTAGTCTATCCCAGAAATGCGGTAGGAAGTGAAGACAGAATTGACGCGCACGCCGTGATCGAGGTAGTTGCCCGAAATGGTGCTCGCGAGGTAGTCGACGTAGTCCCAGGGGTCCTGGTCCTCGATGGAAGTGACCTTGGCGCCAGCTAGACGCTTCCAGTCGAAGCCGATGGAGTCGTAGTAGGACGTATAGTTAGAACCCAGCAGGGAGATGAACTCCACGGAATCCGGGGACACGTAGATCTCGGGGTCGCTCTCGCCATCGGCAGACAGGGCGACGATGGGTGTAGGTAGAAGGCTGCGTACGAATTAGTCTCAGTCAAGTTAGCATCGAAGGACGATTACTTCTGGTAGGACGTGTAACAGTCAGGGTACCAGCGGGTATGACCATCATTCAGCTGAGTTGCGAATAGGAAAAGATCCCAGTTGAAGTCGTAATCCGTCTGGCGAAAGTCGCCATCAATGCCCGCACATGCGGGCAGTATGGTTGCGCACCTCGTAGTCCGTAGTGTTCATACGGTCCAGCTCAGCCCGGATGTCAACCGTGTCTTCCTCGAAAGGCGGCGGGGAGTCCAGGTAGTAGTTCTCGAAGGTGAAGAAGTCGAATACGCGCGCAACGTTCGTCAGCACGTTCTGCCGAAGCGTCTCGTTGAACGGAAACGACTTCAAACAAGCCTGAACGTCCGCGGGAGGCGCGTACAGCTGACCAGCGATCGCTGCGCACGGGTCCTCCGCAACGGGGGCAGCCGCAGCGAGGAGAGGGAGCGCGAGCAGGGCAGTCCAAGACGCCGACATGGTCGGGGGGGGAGGGGCAGCGCGCGGTCAAGCGGTATCGGATCCGCAGGGCTCTTTATAGGACGGGCTACGGGCTGTCGCCGCCTACCGTCCGCGTTCCTTGCGCCCGGCGCGCGACTTGCTTCTTCGCATATATAGCCTTGATCGCGTCGTATGCGCGTCCGCCCCTGCGCGTCGCGCGTCCATGTGACAAGGACAATGAACTGAGATAAGGCTGATGGTCAGGGCCTGCGATCTGGAGCTCAGACGCCTCAGAGCAGCCAGCATCTCTTTGCTAACCAGTCCACTGTTGACGGGAGTATGAAAGGTGAAAGCAGGGTAAAGGAGGTACTTACTGAACGAGTTGAAGTCTGATGATGAATGAGTGCAAGATTCATCTGAAATCAATTGAGTGAACCGTGGCACGTGCGATATCCGGCCCGAGGGTCCGTTTCCATTGTTCTCTAAAAGTAGTTATACAATAGCACCTGCTGAGCTGTCACCCTCATCCCCCGAACGCCGTCAAGGTATATGTCCAGACAAGTTGAAGGAGTTCTCTTTAGTCAGGACCGCGCCGCCTATCCCGCCTCTCGGAGTCCAGCCGCAACAAACCCGGAACGCCAAGTCGTGCGCCAAGTCAAAACTCGCATGACCGTTGTGCGGCGCGTGCCGCACTCGTTGGCAGTACCGGTAAGTTACCCAGACAGAAGTCAAGATGCAGCGCCAGTAATCGCAGCTGCTTCATGTTCCCACCCAGTCATCGCTCATACCGCGCTTAGGGACGAACGCATGCTAGCAGTGGTGGACGCGCCCAGGATCGCTGCGGCTGAGCTAGCGCGTCCGCTGCGCAGTGCGGTTACTGGGAGTGATTCTCGCACAGAGCTCCGGTGTAGATGTCTTGGGGAAACTGATTGACGGCATGAGTTCAGCATGCCTTCCGTGCGGGTCAGTGAAAACGACGTACCCCGCCAACCTCCCTTTCGTTGCAGACCAAGATCAGGTCTCCCTAAGACTTATAGCGACACTGTCAAAGTTTTGTTATGAGCAACAGTTGTTAATTACTACACATTCACTCACGTCTCTAGGTTCGAAGGGGTAAACTTGAGGCATCATCCTCTTGAAGCCGACGATCTCCTTGAACTTGCGGATCCGCGCTTCTGGCCATGGTAGCGTCTCTGGACGATCCGACTCCGAGAGGATGAACATGTATATTGGGCGGGTCACATCCTTCTTGTCATGAGCATAGGCAAATCCTTTCCCATGCTCTATGCCGAGCTCCTTCTTGAGAGTGTCGCAAAGGTACAGTGCATATCGCCACTTCTCGACTGCCTTTTTGGGCGGGAGCATCATTTTCGACCAAATCGCACAAGACATTATGCCAATACTTCCGTAAGTGCTGGAAACGTTACCATTAGGCTAGTAGAGTCGTAGGGCATCTCCCGATAAAAAATCTAAGCCATAGGACAACTTTTGACTTTTCAGTCTCGAGAAAAATGAAAAAGGGGCTGAAAATTCACAAGAAATTCGAATAAAATATTCATTTAACGATCTTTTTCGTCTAATTTTGGTTATTCTTGATGCCAAACGGCTAAAGATGGCTTATATCTACCGCAGTCTTTCAGAAATCAGTGTCTCCGGGTCAGCAGCGAACACAATGTTTCGCAGGGAGCGGTGCTCGTGACATCACTTCGTCTCGGCACTTGCCGATATTGTCGGCAAAAGCCGGCAAGGTATGCGACCCGCGTCTAATGTGGCTTTTGTTGTGACTGTATATAGTTCGGGAGGACTGTTGGCAGATGTAAGGGGTATAGTTACAAGGTTTGGGCACCCAACAGAGGCCCTGAGACCACCAGAAAATGCCCTCATGTCGCACCTTTGAGCTCGAAAAAGTGAAAAATATTCGATTTTTGGGGGCATTTATTTTTCTCTGCATAGAACGCATTCTTTTGGCAGGTTTCACGCCTTAGAAAATCGGAAACAAATCTCAGAAAAATCCTTTATGGAGAAAAACAGGTGTCGGAGAGGTGGCGATATGCACTGTAGAATATACTCATATCCTCATCATCTCCGTAAGGACGCCGTTTAGCCTTCAAGTGCTTCGCGAGATCTTTGGGGTCGATGGCGTATGCCAGCGCAAAGCGGAGAGGGTAGTGATAGAAGGGGCGGCCTTTCCTGTCTCGACAGAGTGTTGGTTGAATATTGGCTTCCGGAGGGCAAGCCACTGTGCGAATATCGCCTTCGGTGAAGTTGGTAGTTGAGGCTTGCGCGCGGAGAAACTCGGGGGTAACGGCCTTCGCTCGGGTGAGTGCCTCGCTTTCGCGCAGAATGGTGACTGGTTCAAGAGGTTCGCTATCGGCAAAGCGCACAACGGGTTTGGATCCCTTGAAAACGAGCGCATCCGCTGAATTTTTCGATGTATGCGTGCTGGCAGGTCGGGATGAACACGGCTACAATAGTTAAGCATCAGAAGAGACACATTCCAGATCGCACTACGCACCTTCTTCACTGGCGGGGCTTCGTTATGATTATCTGCGAAAATTTCAGCCTTTCGCTTCCTTTCAAGAGGTTTCTTGGCTATGCGGGCAATGCTCATTGTGTCCTGCAGCGTTTTCACGTCTGGCAGAACGCCATGAGCGGGTTCGAGTGGCGTAGTCTGCCGCTGCTGCCGTGGCTGAAGACGACGCGAGCGACGCAGAGGCGGGGGAGCCTTGGTGAGACTAGCTGACTCTGATATTTTGCGAGGCATGTCGTTCGGGCTGGTTCTGAAGACGATGATGGTTGAAGACAAGGTGGTTTACTTTGCACGTGCATCATGAACATCTCACGTGACTCAGTTTTCGCTCTGCTTCCGCTTGAAAAGTGCAAATCGCAACGGCCAACAAGTTACATTTGTGAGCTGCTTCAGTGACTTTACTACATTATCCAAACAGATATGGACTTCAGGAGACCCTGCAGCAGAAGATAATGGCATCCTCGTGTGCTCCCGACAAAAAATCTTTGTCCGCCGCCTATCTCGCCACAACCCGCTATAGAACGCAAAGTCAAAATTTGCGTGATCAATGTGCGGCGCATGCCACGCTCATTCGCAGTGTCGGTCAGGCGCCGATATCCAAAGGTCAGCCAAGCTGCACCACCACCACCACCACCCCATTATCGCGCATAGCGTGCATTAGTGATAGTTGCATGCCAGCAGCGATGGATGCGCTCAAGATCGCTGAGGCTGAGCTGGTGCGTCGAGAGGTACTGGGAGTAGTTCTCGTATAGAGTTCCGCTCGGGTTCGCCGCCCAGGCCCCCGACACTCGGTCTCTTCCGCTTCCCACTGCGCGAAGCGGCGTACCGGCCAGAGTTTTCAACACAGGCGCGTCGGTAGCACTGGCAGCGCTCGTGCTTGCGCCCGGACATCATGCATCATCTTGATGTCTCGCACAGCCGTCGCGTCGTTGAGGCCGAAGGCGCGGTCGCAGTCGACGGATCGCGGGGAAAGTATCGGTGAATTGAAGTTCGTTCTTGGGTGTGGATGTCGTTCAGTAGGTGAACTGGTTGACAGCATGAGTTCAGCATGCCTGACGTGCGGTTTGAGACGACGCACCATGTCAACATCCCTTCCTTGCGTTGAAACGGAGATTAGGCCGCTCTAGTACATAAAGCGACTCTGTCAAAGCTGTATTAGAGCAACGGCTGCTAAAAACTGAACGTCCACTCACGTCTTTGGGCTGGTAGGGGTGAACTAGAGGCATCATCCCCTTCACTCCGACGATCTCCTGAAACTTGCGAATCCGCGCTTCAGGCCATGGTAGCGTCTCTGGACGATCCGACTCCGACATGATGAACATGTATGTCATGCGATCCTTGTCCTTTTCGTCAGGAACATAGGCAAACCCTTTCCCATGTTCTATGCCGAGCTTCATCGTAAGAGTGTCGCAGAGGTAGGCTATGCCCATATTCTCATCTTGTGCGCGAGGGTGCCCGTTATCCTTCAGGTGCTTGGCGAGATCATCGGTGTCGAAGGCATAGGCCAGCACAAAGCGCAAAGGGTAACGATAGAAATGGCGACCTTTCCTGTCTCGACGGCGTATGGGTTGTATATTGGGCTTTGCTTCCGGAGGACAAGGTACTTTACGAATATCGCCTTCGGGAAAGTCGGTAGTGGAGGCTTGCGCGCGGAGGAACTCGGGGGTGATGACCTTCGCTCGGGTGACTGCCTCGCTTTCGCGCAGGACGATGACTGTTTCGAGAGGCTCGCTATCGGCAAAGCGCACAACGGGCTTAGAGCCTTTAAGATCGAGCGCATTCGTCGAGTGGTCCGAGGTATGCGCGCTGGCAGGCGGGAGTGGAGAAAGCTACGCTACTTAAGCATCAATCGGAGACTGCAGGTCGTGATACTCACCTTCTTTGCTGGTGGTGCTTCGTTCTGTTTATCCTCTGAGATAACAGCCTTTCGCTTCCTTCCAGTTTGAGGTGTCTCGGTTATGCGAGCATTGCGCGTTGCATGCTGCAGCGATTTCACGTCGCGCGAAGCGGCATGAGCCGGACTGAGTGGCCCAGTCTGCGCCTGTAGACGACACGATCGGCGCAGAGGCGTAGAAGAATGGGTTAGAGCTTCGGTCTGAGAAGGTTTGCGAGGCATATCGTCGAAGACCCGAATGGTGATGCTGAAGACGATGGTTCAAGACAAAATCAACCGTTGATGCACGTGATGGCGTGATGTGCAGAGGAAGGCGGTCCGGCTTGCCGCTGGAGGTGCCATCTTGTCTGCGACCATCAAGCGACCATCACTGTCTTCAGCGTCGCGCGTCAAGACATGCCTCGCAGACCTCCCCAGCCCGCAGGACTAACCGAGTCTCCCCCGTTTCCGCGCCGCTCGCATCGTCTACAGAGCAGGCCACTCGATCTGCCTCAAGTCGTTGCGCGGAACGCGAAAATGCTGCAGGAAGCGGCGTGCAGTGACCCTCAGGCTGGGGAACCGGCTGGGAGAAAGCGTAAGACTATGATCTCAGAAAAAGTTCAGCACAAAACACCGCTAGCGAAGAAGGTGCGTGAAGCGATCTACAATCCGTCTCGTTTGATTCTCAACTGTCCTAGGCTTGCCCATCCCCGCTCACCAACGCACGTACATCAGACGACTCTGCGGACGCGTTTATTCTCAAAGGCTCGAACCCCATTGTGCGCTTTGCCGATAGCGAACCTCTCGAGCCCGTCTATGTTCTGCGCGAAAGTGAGGCAGCCATCCGAGCGAAGGCTGTCACCCCCGAGTTTCTTTGCGCACAGGCATCCGCTGCTGGAATCGCTGAAGGCGATATCCGCAAGGTTTCTCGTCCTCCGGAAGCGCTGCCTAATATGCAGCCCAAACGCCGTCGGAGCAGGTATGGGCGTTATACTGTCCGGAAAATCAAAAGATTAGAGCACAGGTGCAACACACGAAAAACATGGTAGCCGGATTCGAATCAAAACTATAGAGCATAGCCGGCTATAGATCAAACAGCATAGGTGATCGGATGACTGTGACGCTGTGTGACGATGACGCATTCTCGTGATCTGATGCGTAACTCGGCCGTTACCGCGCTGGACTCACACGGTTCGACTTTGAGCGACGAGTGCGGGGGAATGCTCGCAGTGGTTCTCCGGCCCCCCTGTGCGTCAATTTGCATCATCCCTGGGACACCCATTTGATTAGTTGGTTGGATCTGAAAGAGGCGTAGAAGGCAGATCTAGGGGCGGGGCCACGCCGCGTCGCCTGGCGGCCTGAGGCCTCCCGCCAACTTACTTAACCGCGCGGAGTGCTGATGAGCGCTCAGATCCGTCCGTTTTGCCTCTACGTGAAGGAGGTTCAGAGTGTATGTTATTGAAGAGTCAGGGAAGGGGTGAGCAACCTCGACCGCGCTGAGTGTGGTTGCCGGCAGTTCCACACCTGTCGCTCAAAGTCGAACCGTGTGAGTCCAGCGCGGTAACGGCCGAGTTACGCATCAGATCACGAGAATGCGTCATCGTCACACAGCGTCACAGTCATCCGATCACCTATGCTGTTTGATCTATAGCCGGCTACTATGCCTCACCTGGTCTTTGACGATTCTGCTCAAATCGTCAAACTCCCGGGAAACCCCCTTCATGTGGTCCAATTCTGCCCGGAAAAATCTGTAGTGCCCGTTTTCGAGTGCTGGCTATCCAACGGTGCTAATTTTGTGGCCGGGAACTCGAAGGATTGTGCTGAGAGCCGCGGGAGGACGAATTGATGGCCATCAGCCGCGTGCTGGCATCACCTCCCACTTGCTGTCGTCTTTCTCTCATTTTCACGCAGAAAAAATAGCACCATCGGATAGAGGGAGTATGAAAACCTAGCCTAGATTTTTCACTAGAAGAAAATCGGTCCATATAGGGGGGTTTCCCGGGAGTTTGACGATTCTGCTCAGAATCGTCAAAGACCCGATGAGGCATAGTATGCTCTATAGTTTTGATTCGAATCCGGCTACCATGTTTTTCGTGTGTTGCACCTGTGCTCTAATCTTTTGATTTTTCGGACAGTATAACGCCCATAAGCAGGCAAGGCTACCATTACTATCGCTACCCTCTCCGCTTCGCGTTGGCATTCGCCTTTGATACCCAAGAGCTCTCCAAACACCTGAAGGCTACAGGGCAGCCCTACGGACACGATCACAAGAAGGGGATCAACTTTCTCTGCGACACTCTCACGATTGAGCTCGGCGTGCGGCATTGGAACGGGTTTGCCTCGTTTCCCAACGAGAATGACAAGACCCATACAGTATACATGTTTATCATGTCGGAGTCGGATCGTCCAGAAACCCTGCCGTGGCCGGAAGCGCGTATTCGCAAGTTTCAGGAGATCGTCGGCGTGAAGGGGATGTTGCCCTCAGTTCACCCCTTGCAACCTAAAGACGTGAGTGGGATACCCAGTCCTGCTAGCAGACGTTGCTGACTACACAAATTGAATAGACCTACCGTATTGTATAGTGAGGTAGGAAAGCGCCCTATCATGGGGACCGGTTGTCAATGGTGGGTAGACTTGTGTCACGGTTTGGGCGGCAATGTACGCTGGTTCGTCGGGCGTGGCGGTAGTTCTGTACGTCCAGGATGTGAAACTTTGTATACTGTATATTTGAGGAACCATCCGAAGCCGTAGATCATGTTGTCTACGAGCGAGCGCGCGCAAGACTTGTAGCGCACTCGAATGGTACGACTGGATTGCAAGCTGCGAGAACACTGTGCGGTTAGCATTCAAATCTCACGTTAATACGTAGTCTGAAAAACATTCTACTGCCTGTCAGTGTGTATCGAAGAAGGCAGGAGACAGGTGCAGATTGGCGCGTCGCGCGTCGCGCGAGCGATCACGTGATCGAGATGCCGGTCCGCTATTCCGCTCTCAACATCATGATCATGTTACCCCGGATCCGGACCAGCGCCTCTTGTCTTTGTCCATCATATCATCCTCCGTCATTGTCACCGCTTTGCGTTTTCGACATTATGCCTCGCAAAGCCCAGACCCCACAATGCATCAGCGCCTCGCCGCCGTGTCTGCGCCGCTCGTCTCGTATACGAGCGCAGCAGCAGATCAGGCCACTCGAGGCCTCGTGTAAACCTCCACGGAGCGTGAAGCCGTTGCAGGACGCAATGCGCAATATTCATATCACGGATAGCGTGCAGGGAAAGAAGCGAAAGCTTCGTAATACGCAGGAAAATCAGAAAGACCAACCGCCAGCCAAGAAGGTGCGTGAAGCGATGCTTTGGCCTGTATTCTATCTGACGTTTCCCTCCGCAGCCTACCCCTCCTCCTCCTTCCCCCCCTCCAGCGGCTCGTACACATGTCACAACTGACAGTATGCGGCCACGAAAGACCGGCAAACGAGCTGTGCACTTCGAAGACGGTGAACTCGAACCGATAGTCGCGACACCTTCTCCAATGGAAAGGGCCCAGGCCGTCTCCGTTGAATATCTAGCCAGTCAGGCGGCCAAGTCGAACGAACCGGAAAGCGACATCCGCAAGGTGGCCTGCCCAGAAGAAGCCCAACCCAGACTAGAGCCCATACGCATAGAGGGTCGGAAGGGCGACTATCTGCGCTATCCACCTATCTTTATTCTTGCCTACCCGTACCCCATCACGAGCATCTTCCAACATCTCCAAGCGCGCGGGCGAGATGTTGAAGGCGATATTGGTCTCACGCTAGCCGCCCTTCGGAAGCGAGTGCAGGCCGAGCTTGGTATGGAAGAGGGGTCTGGCTTCGTGAAAAGCACCAGCGACGAGGGGTGCACGGCTTATGTCTTCGTCGCGTCATGGTCAGATCGCCCGGAAACGCTGCCCTACCCTGAAGCACGCATCCGCAAGATCCAGGAGATCTTGATGGTCAAGGATTTACCCTCAGTATTGCCATACCGCCGCAAAAATGTAAGTGCGCCATTCTCATGGACAACTTGTCGGACTGACGACGAACCTTTTAGAAACGTCTCTAAGAGCAAGCGATCATCATCGTATGTGATCAAGTGTTGGTCCGGATCGCGTTGAAGAGCCTCAGTGCGTAGTTGCCACACTGCATAGGGCGGGCGGGCCTACTAGCCAACAATATATATCATTCAATTTTCATGTTGTGTCTCATTCTATCTGCAGTGAAGCTGCATCGACGCGCTTCGGCCGCGTGATGCTCTTCCGTCATACCCATTGTTCCCGTATGAGTAGTGTCCAGTATGTCCATCGGCCTGTGCTCAGACGAGCGAGCGCTTTGTTCGACACATGCGTCGTATTGTGATCCCCTTTTTTCACGAGTGGGTGGTACTCAGTAGGCAGGAGTTCGTTAAGAGTTGGGCGGTGTCCGACTCCTTCAATAGTATGTGAACGCGCCCCTATTCCCACCAGCACACCGAATCGCTCTGCTGGAAATGTGTAGACCGCGAAACTAACGTCGCGATATTACAGCTCGTGCGTTCGCCTCTGGCGTCTTGGTACTGTAGGGTATGGGTCCGCGCTGGGCTTGGAACGCGCATAGTGTAGCTCCGCTTAGACGATTAGGCAGTCATCGTGTTCATTGTCTCTAGCTATCTCCGTATACATCTCAGTTCTGACCCTCGCCGCTGAGACGCGTGTTCGGTCTCTCAGCCTCGGAGCTCACAGCACGCTACAGTACATGAGCCAACATATGTGCGCCGCAGGTTACAATCCATTGATTTTCGCCGGCACAATTATGTACATAGGTAAGCAATACTGGTCTACTCAGCAGCCTCTCGCGCTGTAGCCTTCCGCGCTGCAGCCTCGGCTTTTGCACGCGTCCACGCCACAGTTCTGACCGGTGGAGCCTTCGACGCCGCCTTCGTGCGGCGAGTGGTTCTGGCTTTTCCTTGACCAGTGGAAGTTTCCACCGGAACTAACACGATCGAGGGCTTTCTTGTCCTTCTGCGTGCACTTTTGGTAGCGGGCCCGTCTGCGGTTGTTGGAGATGGAGCGTCACGTTTCGCAGCGCCGTCATGCGCATCGTGATCGTGTTCCGGGGCTTCCTGCGACGCGACCTTCACCAACTGGGGGTCCAATTCAGGCGTTTTGTCCCGTTCAGTATAAGTCGCGCGGCGCGCAAGCTGGGGAGCAAAGTCCGCCGGGAACGTCTTGTTGATCCAAGCGATAAGCACGTCTTCTCGCTCGTTAGACAACGCAGATCCGACGATCACAGGCTCCGACCATTCTTCCATCTGTATCTGGAAGGCACGAGCCTTGTCTTCCGACGGTACTGGGATGCGGCGCATGATCGTGTGGGTCCAGTAGTCGCCCACAGTGGCAAGCAAGAGAACCTCGTCCTGGTGCGGATGGTAGCGTATGTTGCTCAAGTATACGTAGCCCTTTGCGAAAGAGTAAGTAAATATTAAGATCAGTCAAGCGGGAAGAGTGTAAATACCTGCAAGGCGGCGTCGTCTTGACCCTCTTTCTTGCGCGCATGGAACTCGATAAGCCACAGCGCGGCCTCTAGCTGGCGAGACGGCAATCCTTTGTGTTCTGCTTGAAGGAGTATGCAAGCTATCAGGCCCGGAGGCAAATGTTGAGCGCGGAAGAATTTTATCGGGTTATTCAACGGATCGCCACGAGGTGTGTTGGAGCCTGTTGCCGCGTCGAGTTCGCCGCCTGATAGTATACGGCGGTTCAGGATCTCTGCAGCCGCCTCTGGAGTCAGATCAGGGACATTGAAGGCGACGATAGATGTGTCGGGTATTCTTTGCACGGTATTGGCTCGCCCGGACTCCGTGTGTTGGCTGGCGGCCGATAAAACCTCCGGCTGGGGAATTTCGCGACCCTTGCCCTTCTGCTGAGGCTTGTTGAGATGACTGCAAGGGACTGAGGGGGCCAATACATACCTTAGACGAAGAAGCTTCGCGCCGAGATTGCAAGTCCGGGGATGCGTTTCCCTCTGGCATCTGGTCGTTGTTCTCGACAGCTGTCACAAATCCCGCCTTCAGCATAGCAGCCTCAGTTTCGGTGGGGGTTATTTGCGGCACTATCCAGTGATTCCGTCAGTAGCTGCTGCTCTTTCATACCAAGACACTCACCTTGAACAGCATCACCGTGCTTGCCCGAAACAGCAGGCACAATCTTGATATTTTTGTATGCATCTTCGACCTTGACGTCCTTCATAGCCCATGATGCGTCTTGCGCCGTAGGTGTACACTTGCAGACCATGTAGAGTGACCAGAGATAGAACACGCGCAGCCAGAAAATGTACCACTTGTCTTCGAAGTTGCGAGCATTTCCATCGTGTCTGACGGCAACGGCGCGGGCCTCCTCGACGGCGAAAACAAGGTCCGCTTTCGTGGGCACCCTCAAGAGTTCCCCCGACGGCATGACGAGAAGAAAGGTGGGGGAAAGAGGGCAGAGGTGGGTTGGGTAAATTAGAGAGAGAGCGCCGCGCTTATATACGGAGCGCGCCTTGGCCCTTGTGCGCGCCCATTGTGCCTAAATGGGGCAATTTCCGCTCATGACTCGAGCGCGTCGGCCTATGTAGCTGCTGCTCCCATTGTGTGCAGATGTCATACCATCACGCGGGCGCCGACAAGACAATGGGACCGCAGAGCGGGTATGCCTCCGTGTGCCGAAAATGCCAAAAAGACGCGCAGCGAACGGTCGAAGCAAAATGGAAGCCTGATTTGTGTTTGATTTGGGACTCGGAGAACAAAGAGAGGATGTGGGTGTAGCTTGGCGCGGGACTCACCTTTTGTGTCTTGGCCCATTTCATAGCAGCGGACAGCAAGCGGACAGTGGCTTGTGAAGTTAGCCGAGGAAAGCTGACGACGATTATCTTCGTCGTTCGCCGAGAACTGACGCAGCGTCCTTCATTGACAAGGCGGATCAAGTGGGCGTTGCGTCCACTGTCCGTGCCTCTCGCAGCAGAGAGATAGCTTGGGCAAGGAAAAGTGCTGAATTGCGCTGTATGAAGGGCCAAGGCTCCGACGAGGAAACTTTTACTACGACGGCACGTTCGGGATGTAACGCAGCGGCGTGACACACGTGATTCGGTCAGACTGAGGGGCCGCCGCAGCGAGCTTAGGGATCTCGTTTCCGACCATCATTGCCGTCTTTTTGTCCACTTCGCTCAGTCCCTCCTAAAATTCCATCACATTATCTCAACAAACCACCCACAAATGCCTCGAAAAGCTATCTCCGTCTCCGACTATAGCGCCCCAGCGACGGCTTCCAAAAAAGTACTGCGCCGGTCGCGACGTATTCAGGCAATGCGGCAGAATCCTCCAAACGCGGCCTCTGAATGCGATGCTTCAGGCGCGAGGAAAGTGAAGAACGACCTATTTGCGGATACGGAACTTGTATATAAGAGGAAGCGTAAGGTCAAGAACCTTGAGAGTGACTTGGATCAAATCACCGTGGCACCGGCGAAAAAGGTGTGGGGCCTTGTGTTCTCGTTTGTCCCTGCAAATTCTGACCCTCATCGCTTTCGATGCAGCCTCGCACCTCTCCGAGAACCAAAGCGGCTGTCTCTCCCGCAACGCGACCGTCAGGATGTGACAAACGTCGTGTACATTTCGTCGACGGTGAACTCGAGCCACTCGCAGTCACGCCGTCTCCACTGGAAAGGGCCAAGGCCGTAACCGTCGAATACCTGATTAGCCAGGCTTTCAAGTCGAAAATTCCGGAAGGCGACATCCGCGAAGTTGCTTGCCCAGAAGATGCCCGATCCAGAATCGCACCCATACGCGTAGAGGGCAGGAAGGGCGACTATCTGCGTTTTCCACTCGTATTTGCTCTGGCCTATCCCTACGCCGTCACGAAAATCTTCCACCACCTATACTCACGCGGGCAAGCTGTGGACAGCGGCATTGGCCCCACGCTGGCCGCCCTCCGGAAGCGGGTTCTTACCGAGCTCGGTATGGAAGAGGGACGTGGCTTCGCGGAAACCATGAACGATGGGCGCACGGTGTATGTCTTTATCGTGTCTTGGTCAGATCGCCCGGAAACGCTGCTCTATCCTGAAGCACGCATCCGAAAAATCCAGGAAATTCTCGGCGTCAAGGAATTGCCCTCAGTGTTGCCACTCCGCCGCAGCAATGTGCGTAGACCGTTTTTGAGATAGACCCTGTGCTGATTAGAACTCTAGGTTCGCCTTTGAGGACACGATCATCGCATAGTCGCTTCAGAAGACGTTCATGGTCCAAAATCACTAATGAGCGTATATGGCTGTCAGCACTCACTCATTATCCCGCCTTCAAGCCGGCCATCAGCCACGGATGCCGCTTCGTGCGCCACCGAGGCCTCGCCCATGCATTCCACCGACTCGGATCCGACAAGACAAGCGCTCACGCAGGCGACAGACATAGTGGTTGACAATATGGCACGGCTCCAATTCTAAAGAGAAAGAGGCTCGACGCGTAAAAATGGCAATCTCTCTGGGCCGATATCATGGACGTACCATCACGTGATCGCGTTGAATGACGCGTCGCTGACTCCGACCTGGAATTTGAATCCTCGAGCCTCTTGCTCTTACCCTTCAAGTTGATCTTCGACTCAATATGGCTCTGACGCCCTTTCAACAATCAATGCAGACGATATGCTATACTGTCAATGCTTTCGGAGGTCCTAGCAACTGTCGAATCGACACTAATCGCGAAGATCACCCATGTCAACCCTTCGTTCCCGCTCCATGCACGCAGTGCTGAGGACAGAGCCTGAAGATCACGTCGACAGACGATGTTTGCTGGTACGCGAGACATCCGAGTTCTATCAAGAAGAACGGGAATTATTATGGGGCTGCCTAGACTCCTGCGTTGGAAGCCATAGGGCGCGCCGTCGTTCTTGGACTGCTGGTCGAGCGTATAGGCAACGTAAAAGTCGCAATCCGGCCGCGCTTACTATCTCGGCTGGGAAGAACGCACCATTCATCTTCCTGCTTAGGCAGGGACTCGGAATTCTGCCCTAGACGTCGGGCGCCAAAGCATACCGTTTCACCTGCGTCCCCGGAGCCCAACATAAGCACTCGACAGGGCGCGACGCTATGCCGCCTGTGCAGCTGCCTTCTTCTTTATGTCGCGGGGCGCCGTTCACGGCGGGTTGTTGCCTTTGGCACTGTTGGCAACATGATCGACGTGCGTACGCACTTCTGGTGCTTCTAACCGCGCTTCTGTCCCGTCGCTGAAACTGCTTGTAGACGCGCTTGTCTTGGCACGCACATCCCGGGCTGCTACATTCTGGGGAAATCCCGCGCCCGATGCGGAGCTCGGGGGAGTACATATACTGTGGGCGACGTAGGGATCGTCTTCATCGGCCCTCAGTATCCTCAGCAGCCCCCGTCATCCTCACTGGCCCCCGGTCGCCAACACATATCCTATTCTTCACGCTCTTTTCTTGCATATCTATATATCTACTATGGTCCTCGCTCGCTTCTCTCGCCTCTCGCTCTTGGCCGCCGCAGCCCTCTCGACGATGTCCGTTCATGCGACGGAGTCGATGAAGATTCCCGACAACGTGAACGTCACGATGCGCTTGGAGGAGATCCAGGAAAACCCCATCGTTCACCAGCTTCTGCGTCGCGGCGTCGTCGCTGGCAGCGGCAAAGTCAGCATCGGTTACTACCCCAACTGTACGTCGAGGACTTCTTCTGGACATGGGCATCTCATCCTGACATGCACCGCAGGGGCCATCTATGACGGATCTGGGAACTTCAAGCCCTCTGACATCGCTGTCAAAGGCTTGACGCGTACGTTCTTCTTTCCACATGATATTCAGGCCGCTCCTGACATCTGACCGCAGACATCCTGTACTCCTTTGCCGACACCAATCCTTCGACGGGCCGCCTCACCCTCACCGACCAATGGGCGGACGAGCAGAAAACCTTCGGGAACGAGAAGGCGTCCGGCGGCAACAACCTGTACGGCTGCATCGGCGCGCTCTACAAGATGAAGCTCCAGTACCGCGGGCTCAAGGTTCTGCTCTCTGTCGGCGGGTACACATACTCGCAGAATGGTCACTTCAAGTTCGTCACCTCGCCCAAGGCGCGCAAAACGTTCGTTGCGGACGCCGTGAAGATCGTCGAGGACTACGGATTCGACGGGATCGACTTCGACTTCGAGTACCCGGCGTCGGCGGAGGAGGGCAGGGGGCTCGGCGCGTTGTTCACGGAGCTGCGCAAGGCGTTCAACGCGCTGCAGAAGAAGAAGGGAGATAAGACGCCTTACCAGCTCACCGCGGCGGTCGGTGCTGGCGCTGACGGCTACGGCCACCTCGACGTCCCGGCGATGGACGCAGCGTTGAACTACTGGAACCTTATGGTATGTGTCTTCGTCTCTCCATCCCTATCTTCGGCGACCTAATGAATGTCTCAAGGCGTACGATTACTCCGGCTCCTGGTCTCGGGTTACCGGCAACCATGCCAACCTGAAGCGGGATGGCCTGGGTGGGGTCAGCACCGTCGACGCGCTGGCATGGTACAAGGGTGCCGGGGCTACGCCTGCCAAGATGGCGCTCGGCATCCCTATCTACGGCCGCGGCTTCGAGAACACTGACGGTTTGGGCAAGTCCTACAAAGGCGTTGGCTCCGGCACGTCCGAGTCGGGCATCTATAGCTACAAGAACTTGCCCTGTACGTTTCTCACTTGCTGACTCTCGTGCAGTCCCCTGCTCACATGCGTCGCAGACGTCGGCTCCGAGATCTTCGAGAACACCGCCAGTGGCTCGTCCTACTCCTACGACAAATCCAAGCGCGAGTTCATCTCGTACGACACCCCCGCCATCGCCGCGCTCAAGGGCAAGTACGTCGCCGACAAGGGGCTCGCGGGCACCATGTACTGGGACCTGTCCACGGACAAGAAGGGCAAGGACGCGATTGTGGCGTCCGCGGCTGGCGCGTCTGGCGCGCTTGACAAGAGCGACAACCACATCAAGTGAGTTGCGAGAGGGCTGTGGGGCAAAATTATGTCGCTGACGCCACCCCTCAGCTACCCTAATAGCAAGTGGGATAACGTGAGGAATAACATGGGCCAGAAGAAGGCTCGCCGTGAGCACGTGAGTCACGCGCGCGCCCCGCACGCTCTCTAAGCCTGCGCGCGCATTGCGACAGCGATGCATCGCGAGGCTGATTGAATTGCTCGTTGGATACCTTTGACACTTGCCAACAACATCCTGCTATCCCCACCCATGCTGCTATCATCCGACCCGCGCCCTTGATGCCTTTTCACGACATGCGCGATTTGTTCACATTTTTCTGGTCTTTTCGAGGGAGGGCTGTTTCTGAGGGAGGGCCGACGACTTGCTACTCTTATGTTTATTTGTATCGTATGTAGCATACGCAAGTCCTATGTTATCGGTATCATCCTATGTTATTGGCATCATCCGCCTTCTCGGGATTAGTCGTGATGCGGAGCTTACGGCGGCGAGCCCTTCGCTGGACCCGAAGCTGGAAGTCGGGCACAAGTTGGGCAGGTCGGCGCTGGTAAGTACTGATACTAGTGCTATGCACTTGGTATGTGTTCCATACCCCATAACTCGACGCGTTCGCGTCTCTGTATTCAGTTCAACAGACCTCAGAGTGAGGCTTGCCGAAAAGCTCACTGACGAGACGCGAAGGTTTTCGCAGATCGCGCTCCCTCAGACGGACTGCCGGGGCTTGCAGAGCAAAGCTCCAAAGCTACAGCATCTGAGGTGGTCCTTGAGAAAATATACGAAACAGTCGATACAGTGTCTCCTTTGTTCTTTCCTGTTGGCTCCTCCTTGTTCTTGGCCACACCTGCGCTAGGGATGCTTGAGGTACTGAATATTGAATGTCGTAGTAGCTCAATTCCAGCTTTCGATCCTGACTTGATCCTGACTGACTAAGTAAATCATCTGGCAGCATGAAGTTCGGGCGCAGGCCACGTGCCCGGTCCGACGGTCCGTTCTCATCATGATCATTGATCATGATGCCCCGGAACCGAACCAGCGCGTCTTGTCCTCAACGGTCACATCATCCTCCGCCATTGTCCTCGCCGCTTTGCGTGTTTGTTGCTATGCCTCGCAAAGCTGGAAACCCCATCTGCGCCACCTCTTCGCCGCCATGTCCGCGCCGCTCGTCTCGTATACGCGCGCAGCAGCAGACCAAGCCACTCGAGGCCTCGTGTAAAGTCACACGGAATATAGCGCCATTGCAGGACGCAATGCGCCATGTACACATCACGGAAAACGTTCCTGGAAGGAAACGAAAGCTCCGGAGTACGCAAGAGAATCAGAAAGACGAACCGCCAGCCAAGAAGGTGCGTGATGCGCTGCGCTGACTTATATCGCGTCTAACGCTTCCTTCCGCAGCCTACCCCTCCCCCTTCTCCTCCTCACATCGCTCGTACTAGAGCTGTGGCTCACCGCTCGGAGCCGCGCAAGCCTGGCAGACGCACCGTGCGCTTCGAGGATGGCGACCTCGAGCCGCTATCCGCTCCGCCCACACCACTGGAGGTCGCACGATCCGTCACCGTCGAATATTTAGCCAGCCGGTCCGCAAAATTGGGCATTCCAGAGGGCGACATCCGCGAATTAGCCTGTCCTAAAGAGGCAGAGCCCGGAATGGCACCCACGCGCAGAGAGGGACGGAAAGGCCTCTATCTACAATATCCGCCCATCTTCGTCCTGGCATATCCATATAGCGTCTTCAACATCTTTAATCATCTTCAATCGCGCGGAGAAGCTGTTCATGGCGATATTCCTCTCACGCTCGCCGCCTTCCGACGAAGACTTATGTCCGAGCTCGGCTTAGGGGAGGGAGCCGGCTTCGCGGAACACCACGTTGGAAAGCGCACGATATATATCATGATTGTGTCCTGCTCGGATCGGCCGGAGACGCTTCCCTTCCCTGAAGCGCGCATACGCAAGTTTCAGGAGGTTCTGGGTGTCGAAGAGTTACCCAAAATTCTACCGCTGCGCCGTCCCAATGTAAGTCGACGATTGTCAATAAGAAGTTCCAAGCTAACGATGAATTTGTAGATACCGCTATAAGGCCTGGCCGTTCAGATGCTGTGGTCGAAGCTGGCACGTACATATCTCGTGAAATATTGTCTATACCTCTACTTAAATTGCGACAACCTTGAAGTCCGGCGTTCTCCCGCCTTCTGATTCGGTGATTCAGCATCATCTTGATTCGTCAATGCTGTCGTGCACCGGCATTCTGCGCTGCATTTAGGAAGCTAAGCTTACAGACTTGCTTCAGAGATCCTCAACACAGTGAAAATTGTTTGAAGACTTTGAGCCAGCTGTTGTACTTATACTTGATCGGCTTGACCAAGCAACTGACGCACGTCGCGCCTAGATGGCCTATGCACACAACAGTATACTCATCATGACTGTTGTAACATTTTAGAACTATGGTACCCGATATCAATCCAAGTCTTAACGTGTTCACTACTACTGTCACTGTTCTTCCTGACGCTGGTCCCCTGAATCTTTAGCCCTCCCTGCCCGTGTAAACGCCACAGTCCTAGGAGCAGGTGGGTTTTCGTTTTTGGGTTTGGCCCGCGAACGAGTTGTCCTCGAGGTGCCGACTGGCGCTAATTTGATCGCAGATTTCTGTGTCGCCTTGCGTGGACGCTTGGCAGGTGCTGCTTTGGTTGCGGGCGGCGAGGAAGCGTGGCGTTTCTCGAAGCCCTCTTGCGGCTCGTCGCCTTGCGCCACGATTGCCTGCGAGGCATCGATATTCGCGCGTTGAGGGTCCGCCTCCGGCGTCGTTTCCCGTACAGGTACAGTATGGGCTTGGCGGCGGGCAAGTTGAGGGCCGAAGTCCGAGGGGAACTTCTCGTTGATCCACGCCAGAAGGACGTCCTCGCGCTCGAGCGACAACGTCGATCCAACAACAACAGGCTCCGACCATTCGTCCATCTCCAGCTGAAAGGTGTTGTCCTTGCCCAGCGGAATACGACGCATGATCGAGTGAGTCCAATAATCGCCTACTGTGGCAAGCAAAAGAATCTCATCCTGATGCGAGTGGTAATCCAGGTTGCAGAGGTATACGAAGCCCTGAAATGCGGCGTGGTGAGTACAAAGCTTGGATAATCGGAAGAGCACACATATATACCTGTATTGTGGCATCTTGTTGACCTTCCTCTTTGCGCGCATGAAACTCGATAAGCCACTGCGGCCCTGGCAACTGGCGAGACGGGAACCCCTTGTGCTCGGCCTGGAGGAGGGTGCATTCGAGCAAACCCTGGGGCAACTGCAGGCGGAAGTATTCTTTCGGGTTAACCAATGTATCACCACAGGGTGCGCTCGAGCTGGAGGCCACACCAGCATCTGGCGCAGCTCCGCCACCTAGACGCCGGGCCAGGATCTCTCCAGCCAGTCGTGGTGACAGATCAGGAATACGGCAGGCAACGATGGACGTGTCGGGTATTCTTTGCACCGTGTTGGCTCGTCCCGACTCGGTCTTCTGACTGCCGACAGACAAAATTTCCGGCAGGGAGACTTCGCGCGCCTTTCCCTTTCTCTGAGATTCAATCAGAAAATGAGAAGTAGAGCTTAAGTTGACACGCACCTTCGATGAAATGCGCTGGCCGGAAGCTTCTTCATCCTGCTTAACAATCACAGCTGGATTATTGGCCAGAATATCGTCGTCTGATTCCATAGCCATGCCTGCTGGTTTTTGTGCCTGCGTGGGCATTTCCGGCACTGTCGGACCTTTTCGTCAATCTCTGCTGCTCGTTCAAGCCAGAACACTGACATTTGACGACATCCCCACGCTTCCCAGAGCTAGCGGGCACGACCTTGACCTTCTTGTGTGCATCTTCGATGTTGATTCCCTTGAGAGCCCATGATGAATCCTGCGCCGTAGGTGTAGAGGGACAGACGATGTAAAGCGACCAGATCCAGAACCAGCGCAGCCAGAACAAGTACCACTTGTCTTCGTAGTTCCGGGGATTGCCTTCGTAGGTGATGGCTATAAACCGCGCCTGCTCAAGGGCGATCAGGAGGTCCGCCAGCGTGGGCAACCTCACGGGTTCCCCCGTTGGCATGACTGGAGATATAAGTGGGGGAAGAGAGCAAGGGGGGACGAGAACGTCGGAGAGAAACCACTGCGCTTATAAGCGACGCACCCTCATTGTTCTAAATGGGGCATTATCCGCTCATGACTTGAGCGGGTCCGAGCGCGTTGGCCTCACGGTGAGCCCATTGTGCGTAAACGTCATACCATCAAGCGGGCGCTGAGAGAACAATGGGGCCTCAATGCGGATATGCCGCCGAGTGCCGAGAGACCAGAAAGACGCGCGGCGAATGACCAAAGCGAAATGGAAGCCTGATTTTTGTCTCGTTTAGGACCCGGAGAACAATGGGAGGGTAGGACTCGGCACAGGACTCACCTGCTATGCCTTGACTTCTTCCATAGCGACTGACGGTGGTCCAATGAGTTAGCCGAGGAAAGTTGACGACCATTGTCTTCGACGTTCGCCGGGAGGCGATGCAGTGCCTTCCACGGGCGGATGATTTGCTGCGTCCGTTATCTCGCAGGAGAGAGATAGTTCAGGCAAGAATAGTTCTGGCTTGACGATCAACAGCAGGCCAGCAGGAGAGACGTTCCACAACGAGTTCCGACTCTCACGTTGAACCAACGTGCTGAGCGGCAGATGGGTTGATGCCATGACTCGATAATGCGATGCTTGCGCTTGAGGGTGAAGCCAGTCTGCACTCGCCGCGCCTTATCCTGCAGATGTCCGTAAGTCGACTGCATAGTCGTGAAGATTATGCGTACTTGCACCTGATTTGGCAGAGACAAGCATCGTACACTCGTCCATCATCCTTTCTTCGACGAGCACTTACCAAGTACGCGACCAGGTTACGCCAACACACCTAGTCCCGCTCAAGACGCAAGAGAAGCTGGCGACGAAGACCCAGCATTGCAGCAATCACCGCGACTGATCTCGCAAAATACAAGCATTAGAATGCGCATCGCTAGTCTACAATCTTGAGTTAGTACGGTATCGTCCTACACGCTCATACTGCCTCCCGCCGTCTCGGCGAGGCGCGCAAGATATCGTCCACGCTGTGAATGAACTGTAAGCACCACAACAACACGATATCGCTGCTGATGCACTCACCGAATGATCATCTCAGCCGCCTCGCTCGCGCTCAGCACGACCTTCCGCTTGAGATTATAGCTCTCCGTCACACCCAGCTCCCGCATCGAGCCTATCTCCCCTTGCTCCATGTCCAGACCCGCATCGCGCTCGCCGCCGTAGTGAGCCGCCCGTAACCTTGCCACAAGCTCGGACGAGTCGTAGCCTGCGTTGTCGGCGAGGATGGTCGGAATCTGCCTGAGCGCGCGCGCGAAAGCCTCCGTCGCGATCGCCTTCTTGCCCTTGACGTGCTGCGCCTCCGCATCGACGGCGACGCTCATGAGCATCTCCGCGCACCCGCCACCGAGCACTGTCCGTGTTTCCTTGACCGTCTGGGAGAGCACGGAGAGCGCGTCGTGCAGGGAGCGCTCAGCCTCATCAACCATCTGGTTTGTTGAACCACGCAGGACGACAGTGCAAGCCTGACCAGCAGCAACGCCGGAGAACTTGATCAACTGTGGAAGGTGTGAATTATAGCGAGCGACTACGAATGAGAAAGAAAGAAGTGCACCTTATCCTCGCCGATCATGATCTCCTCGATGAGCTCGCAGTGTCCGAGCTTGACCTTCTCGGGGCTCTCGAAGGTGCTGGCGATCTCGCCGCCGGTGACAAGCGATAGCCGCTCAACGCCCTCAAAGTCGGCGTGCTCGATGACCATGATGCCCTTCTCGGCGAGGAGGGACTCGGGGTAGTTGTAAATGAGCTGCCGGTTCACGAAGCAGTTGATGCCGTGCGCGGCGATCGCGTCCACCTTTGCCTTCATCTTTTCCTGCACCGTCTGTGAGCACGACGGGAGTGATTTCACAAATGCAACGCACCCTTTCTGCGCGCTCCAGCTCTGCGAGCTTGCCCGTGCCGTCGACCTTGACCCGCGCGCCGAAGATTTTGATCTTGTCGGTGTCCATGGATGTGTTGGCCACGAGGATCTTTGCGTTCTCCATCCGCTTGGGTGAGTTGGTCGCGATGCTCTTGTCGAGGATGAAGCCTGGTTCTGCTCAGTACTGCGATCCCAGTGGTCACGATCGGGTACGCACCCTCATCCAAGTACGAGTCCGTCAGCTTTCCGCCGACCTTTTTGATGATTTGAATGTGCTCGAGGTTTGTTGAACCCTGCAGCATGCATCAGCATAACGATGCGCCCGGGAAGATGGTTTACGCACCTTCAACCGCAACACCGCATCCACCGCCAGGTTCGCAAAATACTCCTTATCCTGCGACAGCACCTTCGAAGACAATGTCGTCCGCGCAATGTTGAACAGATCCTTCCTGAACTGCTCCTGATCGCTTCTGCGTACATTGTCAGCTTTTCCATTCCATCCTGCTCGACATCTGACACGCACTGATGATCGACCGCTGCACCCTCGAGCGCCTTGAGCGCTGCCGTGCCCGCAATGCGGTAGCCCTCCACAATCGTCTGCGGGTGGATTTTCTGCGCGATGAGCTTCTCCGCCTCTCGCAGCAACTCCGCCGCGAGCACGGTTACACTCGTCGTCCCGTCGCCGACTTCATCGTCCTGCACCTTCGAGATGTTCACGAGAATCTTCGCTGCAGCGTTGTCCAACTGGATCGCCTTCAAGATCGTTGCACCGTCGTTAGTAATGTTGATGTCGCCTGAAGATGCAGATTGAAGGATCTTGTTCATGCCCTTGGGGCCGAGCGTTGACTTGACGAGGTCCCCAACCGCGAGCGCGCCGACGAAGGAGGCGAGCCGCGCATTCTCAGCCTTTTCTTCTGTAGCCTAGCACACCTGGCTCAGCGCATGCATGCTATCAGTAAGTCGTTCACGCACCTGCTCTCCAAATATTTGCATAGACATTCTGAAGGAATCTGTGAAGGGCGACGGTATAAATGGGAAGATTCAAGACGCGTCCGCGCCTCGATCGTGCTGCCGTTTGGGGAAAGCCTTCACGATCACCTGATTGCGGAGGCGCGCTGTGTTCTCTTCATAGGTGAGCGTTGGGCGAGCGGGAGCGCGGACGAGGTGATAGACGACGGCCGCGAGGCGCAGATGTGGTTTAGGATAAGGAGGAGCTAACAGGAAACAGCAAAGGAAACACTATATCAAGCAAGTCTATAGTAACAAATCGTGACCAATGCTATAGCGCGCGCTCGTCCTCTCATCAGAAATCGCATTACAAGACTCATGTCATATTGGTTGAGTATATTGGCGCATATAGACGTCTGTGATAATATGCAACGTTGCCCTATATTGACATACCTCTAGAATTCATATCTCTCGATAATGGGCGCGATACCGCTTTCGAAGAGTCGAGTCGACTCACGCTCCCCAAACGCGTCTCTGAACTCCCTGAGCTCCTCGGGAGTCATCGTGGACGAGCTGATATGCATAACCTGCCCGTTTGGCCCTTGAATCGGGATAGAGAAGAGGCCGCCCTGCGCCACGGTCGGCCCCTCCGATGTTTCCGTGTCGATGACCGAGCATGGCATGCCGGGCTTGCAAAAGTCCTTGTGGTTCTTGCGGTCCGCGCGCTGGCAGTCCTTGCTGCAATACGACGGCTTCTTGTCCACGTCGCACTTACCCCCGCCTGCGTTCAGTCAGCAATCGGCGCACACCATCCAGTCGGATGAGCACGCACACTGCTGCAGCATCTTGCCCTTGTCCGCGATGATGCCGCAATCGGGATTGGCGCAGCGGTACCGGTTCGGCTGCTTCACGCGCTTCGCGTCGAGCTTTCTCTTCTCCTTCTTCAGCTGCGCAACGCGCAGCTTGTGCGCCGCGCGGCACTCCTTGTACATCACCAGCGCCGGGAGTGGGTCGCACTTGGTGTCGGGGGTGAGGCGTTGGATAATCCCTTCGCGGATGAAGCTGAGCACGACGGGCGCGGCGTAGTGGTCCGGCGGGGAGACCTGCTTGGCGAGCCGCAGCGCCTGCTCGGCGTGGTGGCACGCGGCGAAGAGGTACCGCTGGCGGATCTCGTCCTTGGACGCCAGGGCATACCAGTGGATGAGGATGGCGTGCGCGTTGGAGGCGATCTCGGTGAGGAGCTCCTTGGGAGAGTCGTCGTGCTCGGCACGGATAGCCATCATGAGGTACTTGTGGATAAGCTGACGGTCGCGCTGGTGCTTCGGGACAATCATGAGCCTGATACGAAGGGTGAGTATACGAAGCTGCTAGTCAACTATGAAGAATACCTCAGCGCGTAGTCGAAAGCGGCCGACGCTATGCCTTCGTCTGCAGCTTCCTTCATATCTTCTGCGGGGTTCTCCGGGAGGTAGTCTTCGCATACGTAGTTTGCCTTTCTCTTCATCGTCTCCATCGAGGAGTAGTCAATGCGGTGTGTCGGAGGGCGCGCTTCGTACCAAATCTTGGTATACTCGAGTGCCTCCAAGAAACGCCGCTGCATGGCCGTCATCACCATCGCGCTCGGAGTCTCGTTCATCGCAGGCTCAGGCTCACGCAGCTTGAGGTTGGACATATTGATGTACTCGGGTGTGCCGAGCACCTGAGCAAAGAGCCCCTGGAAGCCAGCCTCGCGCATCATGCGCTTCCAGGCGACCTCGAAGAGCTCGTCCGCGGCGACGATAGCAGCGGGCGTCGACTTGCTGATGGATTGCAGCTCCTTCGCCTTGACACCGATGCGCTTGAGCTCGTTGCCCACCTCCTTCGCCAACCCCGTGTCCGGAGTCATCAGGCGCATAGGGCGCACCGCAGAGAGCGCCGCATTTGTGGTGAACGAGTGGACGAGCGCGCGGGCGACGGTAGGCGCGGCATCGGCGGGTGTGTCGGGGAAGAAGTCCATGCCATCGCGGTGGGCGGGTAGCCCAAGTGGCAGTCGCGCGATGTGGCTCGAGCTCCCGTCGACGCGCGCGATGAGCAAGATGTGATGCGGCCTGGGCTCGAGAGGGAGATAGCGCAGATCGAAGTGCCAGTGTGTCTGGCGCTCTGGGGCTACAACGACCGGCAGAGCGTTGAACTTGTCGATGGGCAGCAGCATCTGGAGGAACAATCAATGAATACGAAGAGCGCGGCCAGTCAGTAGAAATGAAGGATGCGGTCGACTGAGAGCCTCGAGCCTGCCTCGAGCCGCCACGGGAACGTGATGAGCCCACGTGCGCATCAGCACGCGGATTTTGCCCCCGGCCGAATCTCCATCTGGGACTTGTCTATAACCAAAGCTTCGAGTCCAGCAGAATTGAGCAAGGGCAGCCAACGGCTCACCGACACCCACCGCTATCAGCTCCGCATCACGACGCATACCGGGAGTTCTGATGATGCCAGTAACATAGAATAGTGCGTACAATACATACGATACCAATAAATATAGGAGTAGCAAGTCGTCGGCCCTCCCTCAGAATCAGCCCTCCCTCAGATAGACCACGTAGAGATAAAGAAATCGCACACTTCGTGAAAGGCATCAACGGCGTAGGTCGGTGGGGCTAGGAGTATTGGGCATAGCAATATGTGGTTAGCAAGTGTGAGAGGAAGTCAATGGTCAGCCTCGCGGTGCATTGCTCTCGCTACGCGCGTGCTGGCTCAGAGAGCGTGCGGGGCACGCGCGCGGCGTGCGTGCGCACGGCGGGCCTTCTTCTGGCCCATGTTGTTCCTCACGTTGTCCCACTTGCTGTCGGGGTAGCTTAGGGGACGACGTCAGTATCTGCCTCCTCAGTCTAGAACTATAGCCCTCATCCAACTCACTTGATGTGGTTGTCGCTTGTGTCAAGAGCGCCGACCGCGCCCGCCGCGGACGCCACGATCGCGTCCTTGCCCTTCTTGTCCGTGGACAGGTCCCAGTACATGGTGCCCGCGAGCCCATTGTCCGCGACGTACTTGGCCTTGAGCGCGGCAATAGCGGGCGTGTCGTACGAGATCCACTCACGCTTGGAGCTGTCATAGGAGTAGGACGACCCGCTCGTGGTGTTCTCGAAGACCTCAGCGCCAGCGTCTGTAACGACCGTCAGTTGCGGTTCACGCTAGTCGGCGGCGATAGGACGTACAGGGCAAGTTCTTGTAGCTGTAGATGCCCGACTCGCTCGTGCCGGAGCCGACGCCGGAGAAGGACTTGCCAAGGCCGTCAGTGTTCTCGAAGCCGCGACCGTAGATGGGGATGCCGAGCGCGATCTTGGCAGGCGTGGCCCCGGCACCCTTGTACCACGTCAGTGCGTCTACGGTGCTGACTGCACCCACGCCATCCGGCTTCAGGTTGGCCTGATTGCCGGTGACCTCAGACCAGGAGCCGGAGTAGTCGTACGCCTTGAGACATTCAATAAGTCGTCGAAGATAGGGATGAAAAGATGAAGATACATACCATGAGGTTCCAGTAGTTCATCGCCGCATCCATGGCCGGAACGTCGAGGTGACCGTACCCATCAGCGCCGGCTGCAACCGCAGCGGTGAGCTGGTACGGCGTTGCGTCGCCCTTCTTGGACTGCAGCGCCTGGAACGCCGCGCGCAGCTCCGTGAACAGCGCGCCGAGCCCCGTGCCCTCCTCCGCCGACGCCGGGTACTCAAAGTCAATGTCAATCCCGTCGAATCCGTAGTCCTCGACGATCTTCACGGCGTCGGCAACAAACGTCGCGCGCGCGTCGGGGGAGATGACGAACTTGAAGTGGCCATCCTGCGAGTACGTGTACCCGCCGACGGAAAGCAGGACCTTGAGGCCGCGGTGTTGGAGCTTCATCTTGTAGAGCGCGCCGATGCAGCCGTATAGATTGTTGCCGCCGCCGGACGTGTCCTCGTCGCCGAAGGTTTTCTGCTCGTCCGCCCATGGGTCGGTGAGGGTAAGGTGGCCCGTAGAAGGATTCGAGTCAGCGAAGGAATAGAGGATATCTGGTTCGGTTTGTCAAAAGCGGTTTGCATATCATGTGTAAAGAAGGACGTACGCGTCAAACCGTCGACAGCGATGTCGGAGGGCTTGAAGTTCCCGGACCCGTCATAGATGGCCCCTGCGGTGCATGTCAGGACGTGATGTCCATGTCAAACTTCGAGAGAAGTCCTCGACGTACAGTTGGGGTAGTAGCCGATGCTGACTTTGCCGTCAGCGAGGATGCCGCGTCGCAGGATCTGGTGAACGATGGGGCTCTCCTGGATCTGCTCCAGGCGCATCGTGGCATTCTTGTTGTCGGGAATCCTCATCGACTCCGTCGCGTGAACATACACCATCGAGAGCGCTGCGGCGGCCAAGAGGGAAAGGCGGGAGAAGCGAGCGAGGACCATTGCGAATAGATAGATATGCAAGAAAAGAGCGTTAAGGTAGAGAATGTGGTGGCGACTGAGGCCTGAGGCCTAGAGAGGATGACGGGGGCTGCTGAGGAACCAAGGGCTAATGAGAACCATCTCTGAGTCGTTCACAGTATATGTACTCCGTCAAGCACCGCATCGGGAGAGGGAATTCCCCAGAATGTGACAATCCGAGATGGACGTGCAAAGACAAGCGCGTCTACAAGCAGTTTCAGCGACGGGACAGAAGCGCGGTTAGAAGCGCTAGAAGTGCGTACGTACGTCAATCACATTGCCAACTGAGGCATGGCGCCGACCCGCCGTGGGCGGCGCGCCGCGACATAATGAAGAAGGCGGCTGCGCAGGCCGGAGAGCGACGCGCCATGTCGAGCGCTAATGTTGGACGGAAACATACTGGAGTTGGGCGGAAACGTAGGTGAAACTGCATGTATTAGCGCCCGACAAGCCTCGAGTTCATTTCTGTGCAGGGAGACGAATCGTGTGTTCTTTCCAACCGCGACGGTAAACGCGGCCGCATTGCGACTGCGCGCTCGTCCGACTATTATTCCGAAAACGACGGCGCCGACCTATGGCTAACAACGTTAGGCAAGCCCCGCAATGAGCGGCGATCCTCTTGTGCACATTCGGACGTCTTGAGCACCAGTAAAAATCGTATGGTAACAGCGCTCGCGTGCATAGAGCGAGACCGAAGGGTTGTCGTGGCCGGTCGTTCTTCGTGATATTGATTTCGAGATTGCTGGTACTTATGGTAGAGTCAGCGATTCCCGGAAACGAAATGTCTTCTGCAGTGCTTGATCAATGGGCGTCTGAGCGAGAACGAGGATCAAGGCGCTGAGCAAGAGGCTTGACGAAGTCGTAGACAGCGCACGTCACTAAACGCGGTCACGTGGCGACCTGTCCATGAATACGGCGCGAAGAGATTCCGAGCCTTGCGCGTCGGGCCTGAAGCCTGCTATGTTGTCCAACGCGTAAACAGGCCATGATTATATATGTCGCCTGCACGAGCAGTGATCTCGTTAAGGTCTTGAGTCGGCGCATTCCGAGACCGGCAATCGGAGCTGGATACGATGAGTGGACAGATTGCGCGGACTCCGAAGATATGCAACTTGATCGCATACCATGATGATCGCTTGCTCTTAGAGACGTTTCTAAAAGGTTCGTCGTCAGCCCGACAAGTTGTCCATGAGGATGGCGCACTTACATTTTTGCAGCGGTAGGGCAATACTGAGGGTAAATCCTTGACATCTAAGATCTCCTGGATCTTGCGGATGCGTGCTTCAGGGTAGGGCAGCGTTTCCGGGCGATCCGACCATGACGCGATGAAGACATAAGCAGAGCGCCCGTCGTCGCTGCTACATCTCGCGAAGCCATACCCCTCTTTCATACCGAGCTCGGTCTGCACTCGCTTCCGGAGGGCGGCCAGCGTGAGAGCAATATCGCCTTCAACATCTCGCCCACGCGCTTGGAGATGTTGGAAGATGCTCGTGATGGGGTACGGGTAGGCAAGAACAAAGATAGGTGGATAGCGCAAATAGTCGCCCTTCCTGCCCTCTATGCGTATGGGCTCTAGGCTGGGTTGGGCTTCTTCTGGGCAGGCCACCTTGCGGATGTCGCCTTCGGGTATGTTTGACTTGGCGGTCTGACTTGCAAGATATTCGACGGAGACAGTCTGGGCCCTTTCCATTGGTGAAGGTGTCGCGATTATTGGTTCGAGTTCACCGTCTTCGAAATGCACACGACGTTTGTTGCTTTTCAACGGTCGCGTCATAAAAGCAACAGTCGAATTATCTGGCGGAGAGGCACGATGCTAAGGCAGTAGTTATGAGCGTCAGACCGCGAAGGGACAGAGCAGTTGAACATCATGCCACACACCTTTTTGGCCGGTGACGCATCAATTCCATCGTTCTCGGCGTCCTTGACCTTGCGCTTCCTTTTGTGCAAAGATTCGTTGATTTTGCATATACGATCCTTTACTTCCCTCGCACTTGGGGCATTGCTTTTCAGGCGCGCTTGAGGAGTCGGAGAGTTTTGCTGCATTGCCTGAATCCGTCGCGAGCGGCGCAACAACGGGACGGGCGTGTCATGATCCATAGAAGAGACGACTTTTCGGGCCATTAGATGGGAAAGATAGCGACAGGGAGAAAGGGACGGGGTAAACAAACAAGTCGCCCTTCTGACGATTCGATGAAGGTCCAAGACAAGACGGTCCGGGCTTACGGACCGACGTGTCGTGATCATTTCCGCACACGTGACAGCTGACTGTCACCGGCGACGTGACGCTCGGAACCGTGGATAATTCGCTCTTGTTTTCAACTGTCACGTCGAACTGCCTCGCTCACCTTTCTTCTCGCGCTGCCTGCTTATACTTCGCATCTGGGATGTCCAAGAGGTTAGGCTGCCCGCTCAGCGAGGCTAGACCCGCGCTGCGCCGCTCGTCTCGCCTGAAAACGCGGCAGGCCCAAACGCTCGCGCCTGACACCTCAGAGGAACTGCAAGAGATTCACAAGGCTGCTGCATCCTCTGACGAACGTCCAAATAAGCGTAAACTTGCTCTCAAGGACGAAGTAGAGCTCAAGGCTTCAGCGGTCAATAAGAAGGTTCGTGACTGCCTACCAATGTTTGCGACACCTGCCAAACGGCTTACTCTCTCAGCTTTGTGTTCGCGAAGACAATGACAGGCCTAGCAAGTCTCATTTTGATCTCCAAACCTGTGATGCGAAGCGTACAGTTCGCTTTGCTGTCGACGAACCTACAGACTCAGAAGTTCCTGAGCGGGACTTTGAGGCGGAATTCGCGCGAGCAAAGGCCGTCACCCCCCAATTCCTTGCGAGCCAAGCCGCTCTTGCGTGCGTGCCCGAGGGTGACATCCGCGAAGTTGCCTGCCCGCCCGAAGCCCTCGAAAACATCAAACCCTCAATACGGATTCGGAAGGGTCACAGATACTGCGTGTATCCGCTGCGCTATGTTCTGGTGTTCACGTATAACTGCCAGAAGCTATACGATCACCTAGTAGCGCGTCGTCGAGACGTCCCTGGCGATAGGTGTCGCACGTTGGGCTACCTTTGCGAAAGGCTCCGAAAGGAACTGGGTGTAGAGCCCGGGAACGGATTCACGATGTTCGAAGACGAGGAGGGAATGCGGTATATGTTCGTCGTCTCAATATCGGACCGCCCGGAGACGCTGCCGTATCCGGAGGCTCGCGTTCGCAAGTTCCAGAAGATCATCGGTACCTCCGGACTGCCGTCGATTCGGCTGTTCCAAAACAAAACAGTGAGTTCTGTTCCACTGGCTGCTCATGAGCGTTAAAGACTGATGCGCATTGCTAGCATCGTGCAAAGGTATATCAATCCGACATAATATGAGTTGTGGGTTTATAATATATAAAAATACCTTCTTTTCACGTCAATTGCCACCATCGACGACTTGCCTGAGCGTACGCCATCACTGATATTT
Source organism: Schizophyllum amplum (assembly GCA_007026445.1). Lineage (NCBI taxonomy): Eukaryota > Fungi > Basidiomycota > Agaricomycetes > Agaricales > Schizophyllaceae > Schizophyllum > Schizophyllum amplum. The sequence continues at coordinate 3,293,418 of VDMD01000002.1, read as the reverse complement.
CGACTGTTTCGTATATCATCTCAAGGACTATATGAAGTGCTGTCGCTCTGGAGCTCTGGAAGCCTCGCCAATCCTTCTGAAGGCAGGCTTTCGGCAGGCACTGAGATGGCGAAGTACATCCCGCATAGTCCATGCTATTCATGACACTCAGGCCCGTGATATGGGACCGCGCTTAGATCTTGCACTCTCGCATAATTACATTTTTCTACCGAAAAGAGAACAAAGACCCAACAAAGACCTCGGAGGCCGAGGCCCGGCATGCTCCCTCAATCACGTGGTTACCATGTTGCGGATTTCCTTCCGTAAACGGGACCAATCATCTGATTCACTCTTCTATTCTCCCACCACCTGGTCAGCATTCTGAGCTATCGCCTTGATCGTTATGCCCCGACGCTCTGCTCACGCTACGAGATCTAAGGAGCCCCAGCAGCAACTTCGTCGTTCTGCGCGTATCGCCGGCCCGGCATCGTCGTCTTCCGCCGAGAGTGTGGCGTCTGCTGGGAAGACCGCCGTGGCACCCACTTTGAACAATGAAACGGAGAGCGTACAAATGAGGAAGCGGAAGGAGTGCGACGAAGATACTCAAATGGGACAGGTGTGTGTCTGCTTCCTCATCCCTGCACCTGCTGACCTACTCTCGCAGCCTGCACGGAATCAATCCCGCTCGCCACTCTACGACGGGAGTGCGATGCCTGGTCCTTCCAAGCGGCCTCGCAAGACCGTTCGTATAGCTGAGCAGCCGGACCTCCCTTCTAACGACGGCAAACGTGAGAGCGCCTTCGAGCTCGACACTGTCCGCACCCTCGCGTTCGCCAAGGGCGCCGACCAGAAACTCCTACCCATCGCCAAATATGACAACGACGGGAATGTTTATCTGCACTACCCGCTCTTGATGACGCTATGCTTTCTTGAGAAGGCCACGGATATCTTCCAGCGCCTCGTAGCGCACGGGCAGGGCGTTTCGGCTGGGTCGAAGAAGAAACCCGACATGGCTCTCACCCTTGCTGCATTCGAAAAGCGCCTCGAAGATAAGCTGGGTATTCGACCGGACGCTGGACTCATGGAAATAACGAGGGACAACGCAAAGCATTACTGTCTTTTGGTCTCTTGCTCCGACGAAGCCAGGATGCTGCCCCGCCCTGTGGATCGTATTGCGAAATTCCAAGAGGTTTTGTTCACAAAACAACGGCCGATTGTATTTGCGGCGAATCGGAGACATGTAAGTGCTTTTTTCGTATACATGGTCCCAAGGATTGAACATCTTTAGATCCAGCTAACTGGCCCTGAGCGAAAGTGGTGGACACCTCTCGAAGAAGCAACCCGTGGAATCAAGATGACACCTAAACTACAAACTGCATTGGCCAGGTGCGTCGCCTTGCCTCAGTCATGATTCGTGCTTGACCAACGTATCGTCAGCCGCTGCCGCTGACGCGCTGAAGTCTCATCGATGGTGTTCGTAAAGCATACTCACTTTATATGTACGATCACTTGCGTTGCATAACCACACTGTGTATCTCGTGTGGTTATTATTCAAGGCTGAAGAAGTCCGGGCCGTCCTCATTTCTTCTCCCTCGCCCTCCAGCAAGTAGCTCCCAGAGTCCCAGCACTGGTGTTATGTATGTATTACAGTATTCATTCATGTATCAACAATGGCCGACAGTCGAATTGGCCCACCGGCGACGAGTACTTCAACGGCCTGTGCCAGTCCGACTGCTGTTGTCCGTCCCGCGACGTGGCTTCTTCGCGGGCGGACTCCGTGCGATGGTGCTGTCATCTCCAGTAGCTGCGCGACGCTTGCCTGAGCGTTGCTGGACGGGCTTAGGCGCGTTCTTCTTCTTCGTCGCAGATCGTAAACGACTGCGTATGCTCGTGTCCTGGGCGGCCGGGACGGGAGAATTGAAGGCAGGAGAGGCGCGAGATGTATCCATATGTGCATTGGTGGAGGTGCCGACGTGGTTCAATGCGCCTGCGTGATTGGAGGGACCTGCGATGTTCGAGAGATCCGCGTCGGTTACAGCGTTCGCGTCGTCGGAGATGTCCGAGGCCTCAGAGGATGGAACTGAAGGGGCGGAAGCAGGGGCGTTCTCGTCCTCTTCCCATTCGTCTCCCGAATCTGGCGTGGACTCCCGAAAGTTCGTCGTCCTGCGTGTTGCTGCGAGCGGCGCGAGATCGGCAGGATAAGTGAGGTTTATCCAGGCCAATAGCTCATTCTCACGAGCGTCGCTTTCCTGCGAGCCTAAGAATACAGGCCGTGACCAAGCCTGTATGCGGATATCCGTTGAGCCATCCGTGCGGACAGAACGTTGCATGATAGTGTGCGACCAGTAGTCGCCAACGCTTGCGACCAGCAAAATCTTGTTTTGATGCCCATGATAAAGGGTGTTGTTGAGGAAAATACGTCCCTGAAGCAGCCGCGGTCAGCCATTCGTACCTGCAGCCTCGATGTTGACGGAAAAGGACTTACCTGGTCCAGTGCACCGGCCTTGGCCTCCAGCAGTAGCGCCCAGAATGCCTTCAGCCACTCTATGAGAGCGAGAGGGAAACGCTTTGTGCTCAAAGAGCACAAGCTTGAAGACGACGATGGTGTGTAGAAGCTTCAGTTCTCTGAGCAAGGCAGTCGCATTAGCGGGCGGGTTGTACTGATTGGGTTGGGCGGCTGGCCAATCAGCGACGGCCTTCGCCCACGCTAGCCCCACACTCGATTGGTGTCTGTCTTCCTGGGGGATGTTGACGACGGACGGCTTTGGTGAAGGAGGGGGGTCATCGGAACCACCTTGACGAGATGGGGTCGTCGCAGAGGAACGTTGGCCAAGTGGCTGGGGTGGCTGGGGGCTATGCTCGTCTCCATGCTCATGCTGCGTGGACACCATTGACGCTTGTGATAGATGGGCATTTTCCTGGGAGGCGCCAGAGCTCGTCGAGGATAGTGGTGTCAAAGGTGTCAAGGAGCGCCGAGATAGGCGATCAGATTCTGGCACGTCCAGGACGTCGGACTGCGAGCTACTGTCTGAGCTCAACGACGTCAAGGGCGATAAGGCTTCTAAAGAGCCTGGAAGGGAAGAAGAGTCTTCGGAAGTCGTAGAGCGGTCGTCGGACGAGGACCGAAGGTCCGTGTATGATTCTGGGAACCTCCGCCGCTCCAAAAAATTGCGGACGGTCTCTAGGGTAATTTGAGGTGTGAAGTGCGCAACAATCGAGGTGTCGGGAATCCTTTGTCTAGTGTCCTTGTCAGGTTCAGTCCGGTTTCTACGTCCACTAGCGGCTGATCGTGCTGATATGTTCTCGCCATTGGGGGCAATCCCAGTGTCCTGTGTGGTAGTCAGTTCTATCGTCCGCAACAGCACGAACAGCATATGCACGAAACACATCCTGACCTTCTTGTGGTGGTCAGTACGCAGCGGTCGATCCCACTGAACATCCTCAGCATCCTCAGCAGCATTAATGTCTTCTGCCAGATGATATCAGGTCTTGCACATCTCATGCCGCGAGGAGATATAATACTCACGTTCGGTGTGCATCATATCTTGCGATCCCTCGGTCGCTGTGGCCACGGGCTGGGGAGGCGGAGGGGCTGCAACAATGGTAGCGGAAGTGCTCAGTGTGCGATCTTGCGGCCCTATAAAGGATAAGCCAAGCTGCGTTGCTGGTTCACGAATTCTCACTCACTCTCAATCACGACCTCCTCGTCCGCCTCCTCCGAGCAAAATGATGGGTCGGCAATGTTAATCTGTTTGTAGGCTTCGGCAAGGGAGACGCGCGACTTGAATGCCCACGTGGCGTCTTGTGCGGTGACCGAGGCGCGGCAGTGGATGCGCAAAACCCACGTCCATGCGAGCACGGCCCACACGCTGTACCAGATGTCCTCGTAGTTGCGTGGATTTCCCTCGAACGTCATGGCAGCGATACGAAGCTCTTCAAAGACGACCTTCAGTTCCGAAAGAGACAGAGAAGGGCGTATGGGCGCATCTAGGATCGAGGTAAATATCCTGGACACGGTCGCCTCCTCAGGTTCAGTGGTCGCCATGGCGGGGAAAAGGACGAGAGCAATAGCAGTGCGAAAAGGCCGCTCACCGCTTATAAGTCCGCAGAAGGCATTGTTCCATACGGAGAATTGCCGTACGGTAAGTCGCTAGCGGGCGTGATGTGCGGCCCGACCGAACCCAATGATGGCCTCGTTATACCAAATGCATCATGGATTGAGTCACAGTTTGGTCGCTCTGGGAGAACATCGTGTCCAGCGTCGTAGGTGGAAGAGATGCAATATACATGACGCGGACGGTTGAAGGCAGGTTGACGCCTGTGAACTTCCGGCGTGACCTTTTACCGCGACAATTACGTGTACTGCAAGTTACTTCCCATGGCATAACATTGCCAAGCAAGACCTTCGTCCTCGATATGCGGCGTGAACGTGTATGGTACCAGCTCTGCGCGACTAGTAATCTTGTAGCGGCGTACGCGCATACGAGGCGCCTGAGGCCAATAATCGATGGTGAAGTCCTTGAAGAATAAGGCGCTGCCAAATAGTGCCCAACTTTGCGGCAATCGAGTCGGCGGGAGAGAGGCTCAAGCGTAGTAAAGCAAGCTAAAGGTAGGGGGTGATAGAGGGCAAAACTTGAGACAAGGCGACGAAGTTTGCAGGACTTTGAATGAAAAGGGATTGGCCCGGGTCGTGCGGTCGAGATAAGACGAGCCACCAACGCGATAACCAGTCCCACAACAATCGATCGCGTTCGCGATTATATTCTGGAAGGGCCTGACCTGTCGCAGAGCGCGTCGTCCTTGGTGGAGGGTCGAGCTGTTCTGCAGGCGGTCGCACGCCCTCGGAAGTTGAGCGGGGAGCGGCGAACGCGTGACGCTGACGTGAAGGGATCGATGCTGAGCAGAGCTGCTGAGGACGAGCAAGTGCACGTTGAAGGCAGATGAAGCACAATAAGCTACCAAGAAGCTACTACGCCGAGCCAAGGCAGGAGGAGGGGCAAACCCACCAACCTTAGCCTTATAGCGGTATCTAGAAATTCATAGTTAGCCTGCCATGTGTTATTGATAATCGTAGACATACATTCGAACGGCGCAGCGGCAGAATTTTGGGTAGCTCTTCGACACCCAGGACTTCTTGAAACTTGCGTATGCGCGCTTCAGGGAAGGGAAGCGTCTTTGGTCGATCCGAGCAGGACACAATCATGATGTATATCGTGCGTTGTCCGACGTGATGTTCCGCGAAGCCGGTTCCCTCATCCAGGCCGAGCTCGGAAAGCAGTCGTTGTCGGAAGGCAGCAAGCGTGAGAGGGATATCGCCGTGAACAGCTTGTCCGCGCGATTGAAGATGCTTAAAAATGTTGAAGACACTATATGGATATGCCAGGACGAAGACGGGCGGATATCGCAGATAGAGGCCTTTTCGGCCCTCTCTGCGCCTGGGTGCCATTCCGGGCTCTGCCTCTTTGGAACAGGCTAATTCGCGGATGTCGCCATCTGGAATGCTCAACTTCGCGGACCGGCTGGCTAGATATTCGACGGTGACGGATCGTGCGACCTCCAGTGGTGTAGGCGGGGCGGATAGCGGCTCGAGGTCGCCGTCCTCGAAGCGCACGGTGCGTTTACCTGACTTGCGCAATTCCGAGCGGTGAGCTGCAGCTCTAGTACGAGCGATGTTGGTAGGAGAATGGGAAGGCGTAGGCTACGGAAGGAATGAAGGCGTTAGACGCAATAGACAAACCTGAACATCATGCTACACATCTGGTTGCATATCCCTCAGATGATGCGTCAGCTTCCACCACAGCACTTGAGCGACGACGCCTTATAGCGGCTTCTACGAGTTCGTCGTTAGCCCGTGATGTGTTGAATAGAACAGTAAACTTACCTTCGGGCGGCGCAACGGCACGATCGCAGGCAACGCCTTGACACCAAGCACCTCCTGAAACTTGCGTATGCGCGCTTCAGGGAAGGGCAGCGTCTCTGGCCGATCCGAGCAGGACACAATCATGATATATATTGTGCGCTTCTGAGCGTGATGCTCCACGAAGCCGGTCCCCTCCCCCAGGCCGAGCTCTGCCGCAAGTCTTCGGCGTAAGGCAGCGAGCGTGAGAGGTATATCGCCGTAAACGGCTTGACCGCGAGATTGAAGGTGATGGAAGATGTTCAGGATGCTGTATGAGTAGGCCAGAATGAAGATGGGCGGATATTGTAGATAGAGGCCTTTTCTTCCCTCCCTGCGCGTAGGTGCCATTCCGGGCTCTGCCTCTTTAGGACAGGCCAATTTGCGAATGTCGCCTTCTGGAATGTCCAGTTCGGCGGATCGGCTGGCTAGATATTCGACAGTGACGGATCTTGCGACTTCAAAAGGTGAAGGCGGGGCGGATATTGGCTCGAGGTCGCCATCCTCGAAGCGCACGGTACGTTTGCCAGGCTTGCGCAATTCCAAGCGGTGAGCCACAGCTCTGGTACGCGCGATGTTAGGAGGAGAAGGGGGAGGGGTAGGCTACGAAAGGAAGCGTTAGACGCGATATAAGTCAGCGCATCACATCACGCACCTTCTTGGCTGGCGGTTCGTCTTTCTGATTCTCCTGCGTACTCCGGAGTTTTCGTTTCCTCCCAGGAACGTTTTCCGTGATGTGTACATGGCGCATCGCGTCCTGCAATGGCGCTATATTCCGTGTGACTTTACCCGAGGCCTCGAGTGGCTTGGTCTGCTGCTGCGCGCGTATACGAGACGAGCGGCGCGGACATGGCGGCAAAGAGGTGGCGCAGATGGGGTTTCCAGCTTTGCGAGGCATAGCAACAAACACGCAAAGCGGCGAGGACAATGGCGGAGGATGATGTGACCGTTGAGGACAAGACGCGCTGGTTCGGTTCCGGGGTATCATGATCAATGATCATGAAATCGGAACGTCGGACCGGACTTGCCCACGCCGGCAACCAAGCACAGTCTCTCGCGCTGCCCGCTTCTGAATCTGACCCCCAGCTGAGAGCTGCACGAGGGTGACATTCGGGAAGTTGCCTACACGCTACGGTGACTACTGGTATACGCACGTTGACCTACTTCTGCACAAGGCTCCGGAATAAAAACTCGATGTAGGTCCTGGAAACGGACGTCCGAAAACGAGGAGGGAACGCGGTATATTTTCATCATCTCGGTGTCGGACCGCCCAGAGACGCTGCGTAGCTGGGCCGGCTTACCGTATTCTGTTCACCTTAATCTTACGTCGTTCGATGATGTCGGCAGTCTGAGGCTCTGAGCATCGTGTTGACCATCTTCCTTCCTTCCTGCTCGTCCCAAAAATATGCTAACATTCCATAGAATGAGCGCCCAGCATCTATGCAATGAAGTGCGTTATTTGATTCTATCCATGCGACCACAACTTGTTAACCGATTCAACAGACGATACACTGGCCCTTCAAGTTCACCGATCTCTCACTTGCGCTCCTTCAGCGCCTTCTCAATGAACGCCTTGCTCTTCAACTCCCCGCCCTTGAACAGCTCGAGCGCTTCGTGCAGACGCGTTTTCGTGATGGGGTCGGCCTCAATCGCCTTCTCGAGCTCCTCGCCGTTGTTCTTGAGGTAGTCGATGTCGGTGGATGCGAGCTTCCCGTCCCAGTCGGCCGCAGCAAGCGGGTCGACCTTCATCAGGCTCAGCAGGCGCTGCGGCGTCGGCCCCACGGTAAGGTACGAGTACATCGGGCGCGCGTCCTTCGACGCGGGCTTGTCCGCGGGCGTCTTCATGAGCTCGGCGAGGACCTCAGCGGACGGCGTCGCGGACTGGCAGCCCATCTCGCCGCAGGCGAGCGCTTCCTTGGCCGAGATGAAGCTGGAACGGGAGATGATTAGCGACCGGGTGAGCAGCGACGAAGATAACATGCGTACCTGGCTGACTTGACCATAGGCTGCTCCTTGCCGGTCTCCTTCGCGAGGCGCTTGTACGTCTCGAGGATGTGGATCATGCGCGCGGACATGGTGTGCTGGGTGGCGGGGTCCTCGACGTTGGGCCACAGCTTGAGGTCGGCATGCGCACGGACCTCTGCGTGAGGTATGTCAGCGGGAGGTGAGCTGCGTGTAACGGCGGACATACCGTTGAAGTAAGGGCTGATGTAGAGGCAGTTCGACTGGCTCGAAGCGATCGCCTGCGGCAGGCCGAAAAGCGATGTGCCCAACGTCCTGATTCCCTCCGCGTTAAGGACCTTGGCCGCGTTCATGGCAGGGCCCGTGCAGGGGACCTTGATACAGAAGCGATCCCTGTGGCGAGCGTCAACCATCATGTTCGTAGAAGATGAGAAATGCGCATACCTGGAGATCCCGGCCTTCTCGAACTCTGCCGCGTAGTTCCTGGCGTGCGCGATGACCTCTGCGATAGGAGGTGAGTGGCAGTTTCGTGAAGAAGCATCGCGCTACTCACTATCCTTGTCGTACGCGTAGAACGGGGACGTCTGGAGCAGTACGCGCCCCTGAATGTTGGGGATGTTCTTGGCGCAAAAGAGAACCGACTGCAGAAACGGTAAGTCTTCGCAATGTCGGTAGATGTCTGTATGACTCACCATGCGGTCCAGGACGGCCTCCCATCCCTTGTCGCCGTACTCCGCGATGGCCTGCTTGAAGATCTCCTGGTTCTCGGGGAGCTCGAGCTGCTCGTTCACGATGAGCTGGTTGCTCGTCTGGTCGTGCGGCTTGAAGGGCAAGCTCTTGGCCACGCTGGGGTGCATGTGGTCGACATCGACGTTGAGGAGGGTTTCGAGGTACTCGAGCTGGGACACCATGTTGAGAATGTAAGTCGGGGATGACGGTGATGCTCGAACATGACCTCACCGTCGCCTTTTAGCCCGTTCGGTTGACGCCTACACGCAGGTTCCGGCATGGTGGCACACACAGGGCACCCTGCACTGCGCAGGGCGCTTGTCCTGCGCAGTGTACGCATCTGACCAGCTGGACAAATAACCATCCTACATGCCGACGCGCCGTGCGCCTTGGTTGCACACAGGGCCGGACGTGACTTGCAAGTGCGTCATCGTTGTCTCACGTGCGACGCGTCCTGCGGTCTTGTGACTGTTCCATTTCTTGTTCGGGCGCGTTCATGGCGCTGCACTCATTATGCCTCCGTGCTCGATCGTGTCTCGCTGGTGTCGCTTGACCTTTGCGATGGACCAGTTGGGCGTAGAGGCGCTGTCTGGGGTACGGAGCTGGGCCGGAGCCCTGTGTGCAACCGCGTCGAATAAAAGGAACGGCTGGGACGCGTCAGAAGCCGACGACTGTTCACCATGATGGCCGACTCACCCTCGCTCAAGAAGGCCGACTCCTACGACGTCGAGCACCACGAACATGCTCCGGACTTGAACAGGAATGTGAACGCGAAGTACGTAAACCTCAGAGTACTTCCGGGGTCCAGCTGACGGTCGTCCCTGCAGGATTCGTAACCCGCTCAAGGGCATCCCGCGGGAGAAGCTGTTCAGTCAGGTCGCGGAGTTCTGTAAAGAGTTTGGTTTCGAGGACCGCGTGCACACCTTCGAGAAGGCTGCGCTGGTGGCGCAAGACCCGCCGGCGTTCGAGAACGTCGCTGACCTGGACGATACGGACAAGTATCATCTGCGCCGCGAGATCACACGTACGTGAACCCATTCAGCTCCTCAAACTCGTACTTACAGGACTCGCAGACAAGTGGCATCTCCCCTGGGCACTGTACTTCACGATCTTCGTCACGTCGCTCGGGTCGGCTATCCAGTGAGTGCCTCACATACTCGACGTTCACGGTATGCTCAAGAACTTTGCAGAGGGTGGGACAACACGGGCGCCAATGGCGCCAATCTATCCTTCCCTGTCGAGTTCGGCATCGACCAGAACCAGTGGCTCACGGGCTTCGTTAACGCTGCGTACGTTGCCGCTTAATCTCGCTGCCGGTTTTACTTACCACTCTTCATACAGGCCGACCGTCTCCGGTCTCATGAGCACCTGGCTCAGTGACCCCGCGAACAACAAATTCGGCCGTCGCGGTTGTGTCTTCCTGACCGGGCTTTTGTACGCCCTTCTCTTGCTCGTATCTTCACACTCAACTTACAAGCGCCGCAGCTGCATTTTCCCCGTCCTCGGGCAGGCCTTCACGCGCAACTGGTGGGAGCTGGCCATCTGTCGGTTGCTTCTTGGTGTCGGTGCGATTTACGAGCCCTTCGTCTACGTTCGATCTGTCTAACACACATCTCTTACAGGTATCGGGATCAAGATCGCCACCATCCCCATCTACACCGCAGAGACCGCGCCGGCGTCCATCCGCGGCGGTCTCGTCATGAGCTTCCAGATGTGGGTGGCCTTCGGTATTTTCATGTAAGTCGGCTTTATTTTTCGGCGAGTGGCCTACGATCTTACCATGAACGACAGCGGCTTCTGCAACAACCTCATCTGGATGAACATCGGGAAGAACGGTTCGTCTTTCTCGCCGTTGCGAAATCATTTTGGTCTTACTCGGACCGACAGCGTGGCGCTATATGCTCGCCGCAGCGTTCGCGCCGGCGGTGCCTATTGTAATTTTTATCTGGTTCTGCCCAGGTATGTTGCGGCCTCTCTACGAGAGATCGAGCGTATGCTGACATTCATCGAGAATCCCCGCGTTGGCTCCTGAAGAAGGGACGTATGCAGGAGGCTTTCAGTGCTTTCTGTCGCCTGCGGAACTCGGAGCTCCAAGCAGCGCGCGATCTGGTGAGTGCCACATTTGCTTGCATACCCTCTGATCTGACCAATGTGGCAGTACTACGCGCACTGCCAGCTTGAGGAAGAGAAGGTCGCCTTCAGCGGCACATCGTACGCCAAGCGATTTAAGGAGCTGTTCACGGTTGGCCGGCTGCGGCGCGGGACTTTGGGAGGGTGAGTATTCTTTGTTCTTGTGTCGCCTACCGCACATGCTCACAATGTCCAGATTCATCGTCATGATCGCGCAGCAATTTTCTGGCATCAACATCATGGCCTTCTACTCATCCACCATCTTCTCCGACGCGGGGTACAGCAGCAAGTCGGCGCTGCTCTTCTCCATGGGCTATGGGTTGATTATGTTCATCATGGCTGTCAGTTCCTCCTCCTTGCTTGTTGTCCGCGCGCTGTACTGACTAGTTGCTGAAGTTCCCCGCGCTGTACACTATCGACACGTTTGGGCGGCGCAACCTGCTGCTGTTCACGTTCCCGAACATGGCGTGGTGCCTCTTCGCGGTCGCCGGCTGCTTCCAGATGAGCGAGGGCAACTCGGCTAGGCTGCCGCTCATTGCGTTCTTTATCTACCTCTTCACGGCCTTTTATTCGCCTGGTAAGTCGTCTGTTGCTGTCCTTCGCTGCTATCGCTCAACGTATACTACTAGGTATTGGTCCGGTGCCCAATGTCTACGCCGCCGAGTGTTTCCCTCTGTCGCATCGAGGTGAGTGGATAGATCGCGGGGAGCAAATTCGGTGCTCACAGATCGCTCAGAAATCGGAATGGGCTGGTCCATCTTTGTCAACAACACGTTCTCGACTATACTCAGTCTGACCTTCCCCTCCTTGCTCAAGGGCGCGGGGTCGACCGGAGGTATGTTCCAGCTATATTCGCATCTCTGACTACGCTGACGAAATTCGACAGCGTTCTGCTTGTACGGCGGCCTCAATATCCTCGCTGCGGTCATGATCTTCTTTGCCTTGCCGGAGACGAAGTGCGTGATTCTTATGTTGGCCGATCCATTTGCATGAGACTGACGGCGAGCGCAGGCAACGCACGCTCGAGGAGCTGGACTACATCTTCGCGGTGCCGACACGGAGGCATGCGGCGTACCAGACGCGGACTTGGCTGCCGTGGTTCATTCAGCGGTACGTGTTCTGGCGGAAGGACGCCGTACTGGAGCCGCTGTACCACCTCGAGGGCGTCGCGGGCGATGACAAGCAGATGCCGGAGGCGTGGCACTGAGGAGAGCCGGCTTCGAACTCGAACCCTCGCGTCGGGTACATTCTCTGGCGTTGCGTACCCTGTATCATCATTTCTGGCTTCGTCTCTTCGAGTGTACATATGCAATTTTATCTCTTTCGTTGTTGTACTTTTACTGTAGGACCTACTGTACTTATTCTTCGTTACTTTGGAATCTGAACTGCGCACCCAGCGTTTTTGCATCTCATCTCCAGTGTATCCCATGAACTTGAAGGCATGAAGTTCCGCGGAACCTCCTCATGCCACTTTCAGCCTCTTTCAGCGTCAATGTCTGTGCCTGCGGTTCCTTACCTCCTCCTAATATGGGTGGTTCCTGTGGTCTCGTGAACGATTGCTGCTCGCCCGACCCACGCCTACTAGTACCTTGCCCACTCTCCGCTCCCTTGGCGCGCATGATGCAAACAAGGCCAGGGCGCAACTGCCGGATGCGAAACTTGGCTCCATAAAGCATTGCAAATGGGGTTTCCGGGCGGAGGTATCCGAGGCTGTTACCCCGGATCGTGACCCCGGATTTTCCCCAGCTTTCCCCAGCTTGTCGCCAACGAGGACGAGGACGGGCGAAAACAAGACGAGGACGAGACCAAGGCGGCGAACAAATCGAGACGAGGGACAAGCTAGGACCGATCCTGCACCGACCTCAGACATTCGGAATTACTACGACCATGAGCTCGTCGCGTCCCGCTGGGGGGAGGACGATGTCAACGAACACGATGATGAAGAAGAAAGGATCGAGCACGATGGCGTTGAGCACGACGACAACCTACACTGCGGTCAATGTCTCGATACGCGCAGACCCCAGCGGTACCTGCAGCAGCGATCCGGCGCACAAGAAACGCCGCCGGATCTTCACCGCGGACGACCGTGCGCTACATCGTGTCATCGAGAAGCAGAGGAGGGAGGCGCTGAACGACAACTTTGTTGTGCGTCTGTCTGTTTTGTGAACATGGCGAGCTCGCTGCTGATCATCGTCTTTCATGTTCACTTCGGCGGTCTTTGATACATGCATGTCAATCCCTCGCCCCTTGCATATCAATGCTCTACTTATATAGGACCTCGCCCGCCTCCTCCCCGACCTCGCCTCCACCCGCCGTCTATCCAAGGGACTCATTGTCAGCGCTTCGATCGCGCACCATAAGCGGCAGCGCGCACGGAGGCAACAGGCCGCGCGGGTGGTTCGCGCACTGCTCGCGGAGCGGGACCAGCTGCGTACGGAAGTCGACGAGTTGCGCGCACGCTTGGGGGACTCGGCAGTGCCTCGGGCGAGGGAGACAAGCGTAGAGAGCCAGATGAGCCAGGATTTGGCGGAGGTGCTTGCGGCCGAGGAAGTCTGCGGCGCGTTCCCGAATGGATTTGGTGACAACGGAGCAGGGGACGACAGTGGGGAGGGTGGGGACGGAGTGGTGAATATGGACGGTGACACGAGGGTGAACAGGGGCAGGAGGATGGGGTCGGAAGGCGCGCGTGCCTCGTCCGAAGAGTCTGGCCGCCATGCTTCGAGCGAGGACAGCTTATCGCCGGGCGCAGCTGGGCGCTCGCCACCCCAGCCTGGCTCCTTGCCTAACCTGGGCACGCTTGCCGACCACGCCGCGATGGCTCCGCCAAGCGATGCAATCTACGCACCCATGCTGGAAGATACTCCCCCTGAGCTGCCCATGGCGCCTCCACCACTGACCGACGACGAGCTGCTAGCGATGCTCTCCGTCGATACCGTGCTAGGTGGGTCTGGCATGCCCGCAGCCCTACCACCAGATACCGTGCGTAGCACCGATCACACCCGCCTGCTTACCTGACTAACGCGTCCCCCTCCCACCACACAGTTCCCCTCGACGCAGCCGGCGTCCCTCCCGCAAATGGCGCCTTCCTCGCTGCCGGAAGTGTACCCGGACAAGCTGTATCTGGACAAGGCGTATCCGGACAGGACCGCGCTCGACCTGACGCCGAGCCAGATTGAGGAGGTGTGGCGGCAGCTGGGGATGGCTGGTACGCAACATGGGGTCGAGGGCGCCGCGGCCTGTGGCACGCAGGCTGGCTCGGGATCGTCCGCAGGCTATCCGGACGCGGACGCGGCGATGGAGGACGACCTGTTCGCCTTGCCTATGTACGCGCCGGCGCCGCAGGTGGAGGACATCTTTGGGTTCTGAGCGGTGGGAGGTATAGGGCGAGGGGCGGTTGAGAGGGAGTGTTGCTGGGAAGGGAGTGTACTTTGCAAGAAGGATAATGCTGCCATTTGATCTGTATCCACGAGCGTACAACACCGCGATATCTACTGACGTCCATTCAATGTCTGGAGAGCCATGTCAGTGACACCGAGCGGGTTGTGGGGAAGTTCGATGCGCACAAAATAAGAATAGTCCCGACGTGCACGCGGGGAGTCCGAAATACGTCCTAGCATTCAGGGAACGGACGCCGCGGTATCGCTGCGTCGAATGCTGGGCGGGACAGACGGCGAGCGCGGCTGCGGAAGCTGCGACGGTGACGGCGGCACGCTCGGCGTGTCGCTGTTGATGATGTCGTGTATCGAGGCCTCCAACGCGTCCACGCGGGTTGACATTTGGTTCACTAACCGCGTTCGGGCCGGAGTGAGTGGGGGAAGAGATAGCGGAACTGGGGCGACGCACTGCGATCGAGAATCTCGTTCGACATCTCCTCAAAGCGGGTGTCGAGCTGCTCCAAGAGGGTTTCAACCTGGGTCAGTGCGAGATGAGGGAGGGGGTATGAGTTATATGGTAGGATATACAGGTACGAGAGGTACGTACAAAGGCGGTGAGTTCGTGGGGGCTGGAGATGTCGGGGACGGTGGCGCCGTTAGCGGGCGCGGAGGACTTAGACTTAGACGGTGTGGAGGGTTCGCCACTGCCCGAGCTGGGAACCTTGAGGGGGGCGGCGGAGGAGGGGGCGGCCATGGGGTACACGATGGTTGAGAACGAACAAAGAACAAAGGAAATGACGAGAAAGGAAATTGGAAGCTTGAGTCACGAGATCGAGCCTCAATGGGAATCCGAAGCGCGGACCCACAACTTCTGTTCTTCCCTTTATAATGGGGGTGCGCACGGTCCGCAAACGGATCCGGCATATTTGGTCGTGTTTGCTCTCGCTAAGGGTTTCGTTCCCGCCATGAACTGTATCTCCTCCATCACTTCTTCGTGTATCGCCTCGGGATAAAGTGCGTTGGAAAGCGGAAATTTGAGGCTATGCCTGGACGGAGCAGCTTCTATATTGAAGTTCTGGAAGCCATTGAGACACATGTCTCACGCAAATCATACCACAAAAATTAGCTGTGAGTGAAATTCTCCGTCCAGCGATACTCACTATCGCTCGCTTTTCAACGCATCTTACTTGATGGCGATAGCGCAAGAACTGAGGGAGGAGATACAAAATTACTATCCGTCACGCTGAGCCTGAAACAGCCTTGTTGAGACGTGACGGGTGTGTGACAGCTCGAACAACTTCACTACCACGACGCCGATGACATTGTGCCTTGCCTCCTGCCCCCAATTCAGCCATAGGATTTCGTGTCTAGGCAGCCTTGGCATGTAAGTAGCTTCTGATGTCCTTTTGAGAGTAAAATTCCCTTGCAGCTATTTGAAACATGGGTCTAGCACTCTCAGTACTATACTGGACTTCAGCCTGGAGAAACGACCTGGCGGTCTCTGAAAGGGCTCATAGTGGACTGTTTCAGCTCCAGTAAGTGATCAAGGCTGGTTTTAGGCCTTTCAGGAAGGTGACAAGTGCCAGGTTATACACGAAGCAGGCCAGTCCGCTGTGTGGATTCGCATCAGACATTTTATCCATACCTTGCAGAAATTTTATTATATAAATTAGATGACTGTGTAGAGCACTTTGAAATGTACATTTTCGTCCCATGACTCGAAGGCATAGCATCACAAAATGGCGAGGTATGTAGGGCGAAAGACGGGAACGTCCGAAAACAGGATTTTGGCAGGGGGTAAACACGACCAAATATGCCGGATCCGTTTGCGGACCGTGCGCACCCCCATTTATAAGACTTTTACCGCGATAATCTCACAATATAAGTTATGGAGTCACCGGCGAAATGCTTGGACACATGAAAGGACATTCATTCTACATGATACGAGTTCGTTTACAGTGATACGATTGACTGACTACAGCGCGGCCTTCTTGAAGTCCCTGAGCCCGACTTCGCTTGCCACATATGTGCACACACGCAGGACACATGGATGCATGTATTAGAAGATACACGTGCTCGCAAGCTCAATAGCCAAGGTGCGTGCGGTCGCGCTAATCTTCGGGTCGATGTTGTCGTTGATCTCGGCGCGAAGAGGGTTCTTGCAGCCTTTGCCGTGACGCAGTCGAAGAGCGTCGAGCAGGTCCATTGGATCAAGGTCCTTGATGTCTCGCAAGCAGAGGTACCGCAAGTGGGAAAACATGTGGTTGGAGGTCAGGGCCTCCAAGACAGTGGGCTTGATGTCGGCTTTGCCAGTGGCGTGTAACTCCAACGAAACGAGATAGCTCGCCGCATCCGAAGCGAAGTATGTCGCTAGCTGAGCCTTGCTGACGAAGCTCATGCGCAGGCTGACATGCGTGAGCGTGTACGAGCCGCCAGTAAGCTGTGGTCTGAGCAAGTTGTAGATAGCTGACTCGACAAAGGCGGCGGACCGCCCAAATCGCGAGATCTTCACTCTCACGAGATCCGGCCCATTTATGCTGTTGAGAAGTGCGGCGACCTCCGGCATTTCCTTTTTGTCGGCCTTGCTGCTATGGAGCTCAAAGGATACGAAGCGTTGCGCGTCGATGAGTGCCGGCATGGAGGCATAGGCACCCACAGTGGCTCCAGGCTTCGTGGATTTTGCCATAATGCCATAGAAGGAGCCGTTGTCCTCTTGACTGAGTTCGGAAATATGAACGCCGAGCGTCTCTGCAGACACAGATTGGAAGACGAAATTGACGAAGTCTCCGGGATATGTTGGTGAGAAGGCGGTCTCGGACGTCGCAGGTACAACTGTGAATAATAGTTGGAGGTCACTGTAGCAGACTTTCTGCAAAGAGGTTAAAATCACGCACTTCTCGAACTATCCCTAGAAATGAGTTTCTCCAAAGCGATGCGTTCTCGTAGCTTGTCGGACGCGGTCTGGCGCGGCTTCGTCCATCTGGGAGTAGAATGAAGGGTGAGTGAAGATGGAAGGGCGAACACGCCATGCACGTACGCTTTGGACATCTCGTAGCTAACGATTTCATCGGGCTCTTTTGCCTGCTTGCCACTCATGGTCACCGGTGAAGGAAAAATGGGTTGACAGTAAGGAGGACCGCCGATGCTTCGTTCTTTCGCTGAAGAGGTCTTTTATAGGCGGCAAATGATCACAAACATTCCTCGTTGCAAATTAGCTCGCTGGACCAAGGGGTCTGTTCATAACCTGCCCAACAATAGAGGACAATGACCATGGGTGTGATCATTCTTCTCATGCCCGGGCGCAGGTGTGGAAGTTCGCGACGCCAACCTTGCGGTCCAAGCACAGGCACAGTAGCCGGCCCTAATGTCAGCTCAGCTAGCCCTGAACAATGAGTAGGTACGCACTTGCTATCGTCGTCACGGTCAGTACCGGGCTACGCCTACACGCGTCGAAGTTACGACCAGAGAGGCGGGGTTTTGGACGATTGCACGGCTTCTCAGCCTTTGTTCGAGAATTCATTGGATATGGTAGTACTGTTGTCGGAGGTTCGTGCACCACACCGGCCCAGATGTGTGTGGTACTAGCCTTGCAAAGAGGAGGTGACTTGAACCCCATCAATTGACAAACAAAGGAGAAACAAAGAAAGCAAGGAGGCACAAGAAGCCGGCCTCCATAACATTGATATCGAAGCGACAGGGAGACGGCATCCAACGTCAATGAGGCGACTGACGGTCATGCAGACACAAAGAGTGATCGTAAAGAAAAGGAAACAAAAGGCCCCGAGTCGGATGCCGGAACCGGGCCGTTAGCCGAAGAGTCTTAAAAGGCGGAAGGCTTTCCCTGGTTCTGTCCCTCATCGTCGGACGCAACGCCCAACTGGGATGCCATGATTCATTGGATGAACCCCCTCTAGGCATTCACGCGCGGCTCGCTGCGCGTGTCTCGCTAGTGTCAGTGCCGTGCTCGGGGGAGGCTACGCGATGATATTGGTAGATGGATCGCCTCTGCCGTCGCTGTCGAAGCTGTCGGTTAGGCAGCCCAGCCAGTGGCGGCGAGATCTGTCACTGCTCGGAACCCATCGTAGTTTGCTGACGACTCGCGATGGGTGGGCCTGCGTCCACCGCGGGCGGATGCGACGTTGTTGCATCCGTTCCGCCGTCGCGCACCGTCTGTGCTGCCACGACCGCTGTCTGCTCTTGTGGACGGCGGCGATGGTGCACACTCGTGGCGTCGGTCGGACCTTGGTGCGGTCATCGCAGGCAGGTCCTAGTAGCTGTCTGCCCTCGACGACGGAGAGCGAACGGTCTCTCGTCTGTGATGCCCCATCACGGTACGTCGACACGGGCGACAATCTTTGGAACTCTTAAGTCCTTTACAGGACTCGCGGATCCCCGCACTCTCTCTATCGTCGGACGCAGCGCCCAACCGGCTGCCATAAAGCATGCGATGGACCCCCTTCAGGCATTCACTTGTGAGTGCTGATATTGCACTCGGGGGTAGCTTTGTTACGCGATGATGTTGGTGGATGGGTCGCCACTGCCGTCGCTGCCGAAGCTGTCGGTTAGGCAGCCCAGCCAGCTGCGGCGAGATCTGTCACTGCTCGGCCCGTCGTAGTCTGTATGGCCCTAGTCGACGACACGACGGGTGGGCCTGCGTCCACCGCAAGCGGATGCGACGCGTTGCTTCCGTTTTGCGATCCACCATATGTGCTGCCACAACCGCTGTTTGCTTTTGTGGACGGCGGATATGGCGCGCATACGGGGCGTCGGTCGGACCTTGGTGTGGTCATCGCAGGCAGGTCCTAGTAGCTGTCTGCCCTCGACGATGGACAGTGAACGGTCTCTCGTCTGTAATTCCCCCACTACGGTACGTCGACCAGACGACAATCTTTGGAATCCGCTCCAGTCCGTTCTCGGGCTTACAGGTTAGACGCACTCGTTGTCACTAGCCCTCTTCGTAGATTTGTTGAATATACATCGCTTCACTGGACCTCTGCGGCTTTGCCCCATTGGTGCGCTTCTTTGTTGTAACTCGAGTACGTATACAGCATGTACGTCAAGTCATCGAAGAATGGGTAGAACCGAAAACGGTTTGTCCGAGGCGGCGGAGGCGCGCGATGGGTGGGATGTGGACTTCGTGCCGGACCGGCCGCAATTTAAACGATCATAAGGGTAGCCGCAAGGATGATTCTGTAGGTCGTTTGGCTCCGTAGCACATCGGTAGCGCACTTTGTGTAGTACGGGCACCCCGTTAGTTCCTTAAGGGACCGCTCGAATTAATCCAGTCCAGTCCAGTCCAGGTCCAGTCCAGTCCAAACACAGGCTGTTCCCGACCGTCATGGTCGCCCGCGAAAGATGTCTGTGCTAAATCTCATCCCCTCTTTTTGCTGAGGGCTCTTCGACTGTCTTCCACTTGCTTCGGTCCACGTCGCGCTGCTTGAGAAAGCGCTGCCAGCCTTCAACTCGACGAGCAAACGCTGTAGTGGTGGCGCGCGCTCACCCGAACCCGAATGTCACTTCAAGTACGAGCGCCGTCCTGATCGGCTAAGTTACGAAGGTATGCGGAGGCTATGTAGGCTACGGTGACATCAGGACCTGATCGATAGATTCGGTGGCCCTTGTTCTAGTTGAACTTGGAGAGGTGGCGCGTACAGCGCCTGCCGTCGCGCATCCTCGTCTGGCGCTTCCATGTCTACTCGACAACATTGCGTCTCACTCGAGAGTATGGGCGGTATAGTGTGCAAAAACCTCTGGCGAGGTATTGCAACACTTACTGTCCAGCGTTCGCATATTTCGACGCATCACGCAATTCTTCCTCTAGGCTTATTTCGACACTCTCTTCTCGAGCTTTGCTCTAGACCTATCATGCAGAACATTCGAGGAAGCGCTCTACGGCTTTCTCTCCGCACCTTCCGAGAGGACGACGCTCAAACACGTTAGCCTGTGCTGGTATTGTTGCTACCAGACCGGGCTGTCCAAATTTTTGGAGTCCGCGGCCGCCAGTCGCCTCGTCTTGTTGCGCCTGCAGACCAACGCGGCCAACATGAAAGATACGATCCTTCACGCCCTTGCGGGAGGGCACAGGTTCCCCAACTTGCGGACGCTGTCTTTGCAGAACATACAGGGGCTCACCGCCAAGAATTTGCTGGACGCGCTTCAGACGCGTTACATGCGCGGCCACAGGCGCCCCCTCACCGTCGAGATCACCAGCGATGTGAGCACAGACATCAGCGACCGTGCGCGTATCTTGCGAATCACTATGAAGAGGATTGGTCCCGATGACCTATTAGTGCGGAGAAGCGGGTCAAAGAGGAGTCAGACTAAGCAGCCTAGTTCACCCATATAATCGTACAAATAGTCATACGCAAGCAAACATGTACTTACTTAGTTATGCTTCCATCATACCGGTGTTCCCGATTCCTAGACACCAAGTTATGTGAAATCTCCATCGTTTACAGACGTTTCACATATTCTTGCTTTGGGTGAAAAGTGATCGCATCCGTAAATAAAAAATTAGAAAAATGCCCGAAATTGCTATCGACGCGTTCTTGCGTCGTCGGACGCGTCCAGTCGCGCAGGAAGGTGCTGTCCATGACGCGCAGAGCTTCAGATGGCGCGGGCAGAAAACCCGGATGGAAAAGACTGCGTTTGGAGTGAAGGACGTCCGCTGGGGTGCCCGATCATCGTCGAATCCTCTCAACGTTCAACGTTCATCTCCGTGGTTTGCACATCTGCGCAAGTCTACCTGACGCGGCCGAAGATGTCGCCGCACTCTGGGAACACTGTGAACGACTCGGAATGTGGTTCTGACGGGATACAGGCCGGGTGCTCCCGAGAGCGAGCGCCGAGCGCGCGCCATAAGTAACGGTGCGTGGCGCTACTATTCACAGTTCCTGCCGCTGACTGAGCCACCTAGCTCAGTCTCGGATCTCTCTTCACGAGCCTGCGTGGCCGCACGAACATCCGAGGAGCTGCTGTGATTGCCCCGCCCGCGCAAGGGCGCCTCCGAGCCTGCATCTCCTACGACATGAGCCCTCCCACTCCATCCTCTCCCTACTCCCATGCCGAAGCGCCTTCTCTGGGCTTGATGGCGCTGCTATGACTCCCCTTTCCAATCGCTGTCCCCGCTACCGCTGATGTACGCGCGGCCGACTGGCTGGGAGCGCTATGCATCCGTTTCTGACTCGTATCTGTGTCATTTCACTTCGTTCTTGCTCCTGTACATAGCCCTAGACCTCCTGCCTATGAATAATACTTTCTTCAGCTCATAGACGGTGTTGAAAGTGCGCTACGGACGCCAGCACACGTCGATAACAATATCATGCATTTTTCTGATTTTTTATTTACGGATGCGATCACTTTTCACCCAAAGCAAGAATATGTGAAACGTCTGTAGCTGCCTTCTTGTAGAAAGGGTAGTCGGTGAAGTCACGCGGGCTGGTATCACCCTGGGTGTAGAACGTGTCGCGGTCATACGGCGTGAGAGGGTAGTTATGCTCCCACCGCACCGGGAGGTCGGGCTGATGCGTTTGTCAGTAGTGACACGCCTGCATAGCGCTCACTATCACTCACGTTGGCCAGGAAGTGACGCCCAGAGGCGATGAGTCCACCTTTCTCCTCGGCATCCTTGATGGCAAGCTCGCGAGTGTAACCGCCAGCGCTGATGTACGTCTTGGGCGCCCAGATCGCGCGAATGAAGTCGTTCTGTTCTTCCTGAGGGAGGCTTTGGACGGCGCCTGTCTCGGCGGGCGCAAGGATCGGTTCGACGACGTGAAGGTAGGCAAGGTGGGGCTGCCTGGCCTTGAGCTCGGAAGCAAAGTACGAAAACTGCGGGATTGGGTCCTTCATGCGCATGTCTGGTCAAGTCGGTTAAGCAGGCGACGATACAAGAATGCTGAAGACACACCCTGGTAGGTGCTCCAGGGGCTGATACGATAGCCAACGCGATCGGCACCAACAGCACGCACGACCTCATCGACGACCTGGAGAGGGAAGCGCGCGTGGTTCTCTACACTTCCGCCGAACTCGTCGGTGCGCGTGTTAGATACATCTTGCTGTTATATGGTTCAGTATTTATACGAAGTATCCTCAGGATGTCCTCACCAGGAACTCGTCGAGCAGATATCCGTTCGCGCCATGGATCTCGACGCCGTCGAAGCCGGCCTCGTACACAGCCTTCTTGGCCGCCTTGCCAAACCACGACACGTACTCCTGGATCTCTTCCTTGGTGAGCGCGCGAGGAGTGTCCTCGTAGTCCGCGAGCTTGATCGGAGACGGAGCCACCGCCTCGAACGACGAGTTCTCGGCCCTCAGGTCGGCGGTCGAAGCAGCGCGACCGAACGCCCACAGCTGGCAAAAGATGAAGGAACCCTTGGCGTGCACAGCAGCCGTCACCTGGACCGTACGGTGAATAGGTTGAATACAGAATGATGCCAGGAGATGAACAGACCTCCTTCCAAGCGGCAACCTGCTCGTCGCTCCAGATCCCCGGCACGTTCGTAGAACCGCCCGCCTGAGGCGTGATGATGACGCCCTCGGTGATCAGGAGCGTTCCAGGAGTGCTGCCACGCTGAGAGTAGTACTCCTTGACATGCGGCAAGGGGACGTGGGCGTAGGTGGTGGCCCGGTTCCTAGTCATGGGGGACATGACGATGCGATGCTGGAGGGTGATGGCCCCGACCAGGCCCCGACTCTGACGGGTGTGAAGAGCTTGGGAGTGGCAACTTTGGACATGTTGTTGTAGTTGAGGAAGCGATAAAAGATGCTGCCTTCTGAAAGCAAGCAGAGGTCCGTTTTATAGCAATCCACGAGCAGTCCATGAGCCAATATGTCGTGACTAAGTAGGTTGATGTGTGCGCGCTCGTCGTTGCTGTCCAGTCGGCGAAATTGTAACCGGACCAGGTCAGCTTAGAATGAGTTCTATCGATGCTGTGGATATCCACGTAAATGAGCGACAAATATCGCCATCCATTGCCCTAAACAAGCCCTGAAGTCCCGGCGAAGGAGAATGGTTTGTAAGAAACTGTGATGTCCATGCTGTCGTTATAGTCATTGAGGCCTACGAGAGCTGCATAAGCAAAGTAACGAACGACAAGTTGGGGTTGTATACGCCCACGACTCGCGACTCACGAGGTCAGGCGGTCATATGATTTGCATATGATCAGTCTCTCACGATCACGACCTAATGCCGATATACTACTAGTATATGATATAGAACGAACAGTTGTTGCGCCTCTTCTTTGCATTTGAGCTCTGAGATCTATGCACCCAACGCTAAGTTACAGTATACCAGTCAAGGCCAACATCATTATCCAGGTACCCAATACTCACGTCCCAGTAACAGTAGATTTGTCAGCCAGTATAAGACCAAAGTGTGTGTGCATACAGAGCGCGACAAGAAGCTGCAAAAGTCACCGTTCCGTCCTGGTTCCGTCTCGCCTTTGGCGAGTAATCATCACCAATTGTGCGAGTTCCTCTTCGCACTGCAGCTGTACGCACAGCATGGTGTGCAATGAGAACAGTCAAGGCCTCGTTGTGGATAGTCACGCCAGTCTCTGACCCCAATCGCACACAGCAGTTCTCCCATGCCCTGCAGAAGTCCGTTGGTATGCACTATGGAGAATAAATACACAGGATCTACTTTTCATGCAGCGTCCGCCGCCTCAGGGTACAGCTCCTGCGCGACCCGGTCCGCCTCCACCTCGGCCTCGCCCAGCGGACCCGCCTCCTTCTCCTTCCCCGCACCTTCCGCAGGCTTCTCCTCAGCCGCATTTGGCTTCGCCTCTTCCTTGATCTCCACCGGCGGCGCTTCCGGCTTCTGCTCCTCCGTTGTCGTCCCCTCAGCCACCGCAGCGACCGTCGACTCCTCTTTCTGCTCCTCCTTCTCAACCTTCGCCTTGCCCTGTTCGGGTGCGCCCTGGTTCGTCAGGACGGAGCTGATCTGCTTCTCATCGTCGACGACCTCGACATGCTCGGGCGCTTTGCTCTTCACATCCTTTTTGGCGTCGTTGAAGATGTCGCGGCCGGGTTCGACCTTCGCGCCAATGGCGGATGTGTGCGGCTCCTCGCCCTCCTTCTGCTCCTCATGCACGACGATGGGCGCGCGCCCGCCGGGTTCGCCGCCGATGGTCGCGACGCTCGACTTTTGCGGCGTGTGCGGGATGGTAGCCTGGTACTTCGCGATATCGTCGAAGAAGTCGTTGCTGCAGACGCGCGATATGAGCTAGAGCCTGCAGCACAAAACGAGCGCTACGTACCAGGAGAAATCCCATGTCTTCAGCCACCGTGCGCTCTCGCATTGCTTCTTCGTCCACGGTGTGCCGTACGCGAGCGGGCTGAAATGACTGAAGTTCGCGATCGCGACGAGGATAAGGAATGCTGCAACACCGAGGCGGTATCGCGTGCGCAGCGTCGACGTCAGGACGTCGAACACGACACATAGCAGGAGGATGGCAAAGTAAAGTGCGGGGAGGTAGTGGTGCAAGAACAGCTGGCGGCCCATGAGGTAAAAGGGGAAGTAGTGCAGACCCCAGCCCATGAAGAGGAAGCCGCAGAGGCTGTCGTACTTGATGACTTTGCCTGGGAAGGGGTGTTATGATAGACGGCGAGAAGGAATGGAGTGCGCGTACTGTTGTCGAGGTCGCGGTAGCCGCGCTTGGCACGCAGGATGAGGAAAGCGCGGAACGTAACGTAGGCCAGAACAGCCATCGTGCTCAGCCACCAGAGCATAGGGTTACCGATGAGGTAGATCTGACGATGGTCCTTGACCCAGAAGTTCTGTTGCATCTCCGGTCAGCGAAGCTCGAGCACCGTGTGAGGATAACGCACAATGCCCCGACGCAGGCGCGGCCAAGAGTCCGGGCGCGAATCAAACGTATGCCGGTCCGTCAGCCCTTGGTTCGTAGTCCACATCACTTGTTGTAGCTCCAAGAACTTCGACAAAAAGCCTGGCAGGCGGTAGTTGACCTTCGGGGCGTCGTCCGGCACTGTGATCAATCTTTTAGCATCAACCCCTCAACCCAGGTCATAAACGCACGATTGGGATGCACATTCGTCTCGATGAACCACAGCGAGTTGTCGCGGACCGCGTTCTTGTTGCACGTCACCTCTTGCTGCTCCCAGCCCCAGTCAGGCAGCTTGACCTTGTGCGAGAATAGGTAGCATCCCTGCAGAGCGTGGCGCAACCGGAACGTCGTACGCAACGTTCGTACACGGTCATAGCTCGCTCGATCCCTACGGTCCCCGTGCTCGATCTCCACAATCCAATCGTCATTCGCGTCGCCCGCGAAGCCCGCCATCCCATACGCGGACACCTCATTCTGGAAGTCGACCTCCGACACTGGCGGGCGCAGGTCGTGGGTATGCAGATTGCGCTGGGTTTGTATGTGGCGCAGCTTGATGCGCGTGTTGTGTTGCAAGTAATGCATCTCCGGGTCGTCGCGCCATGCGTCCCAGTCCTCGGACGTCGCGTTGATGACCGCCCACTCGTTGTTGTTGTCGCGGTGCGGGTAAAGTGTGATTTGCTGCTGCTTGCTACCCGTCGGATAATTATGCGGGTGCGAGTGCAAGTATCCGCCCTGTGTGTTGACGTGCCGGAGGGTGACCGTGGACCCAATCGCGACGTCCGCAAACGTATCCGCCATGCCGCGCCCGGAGAGCGTGTGTTGGAACTCCGACGACATAAAGCCGTCGCCGTCGCCCGAGGACTGCAAAATGGCGAAATGGATCTGGAACATGGACATGTAGAAGAGGATGGGGAGGACGATGAGGCAGAGTGCGCGCGCGGCAAAGTGCTTGGCAAAGAGGCGCGGCGGCACACGCAGGTCGCCGAGGAGCTGCCAGAGCTGCCAGATGGTGCTGCAGCCGACGGTGGCGACGGTGAAGAGGCCGACCCACTTGCAGCTGAGGACCGCGCCGAGGGACAGACCGGAGAGCGCGAGCCACGCCCACCAGGTCTCCGTGAACGGCTGGTGCTTGTCCTCGTTGCAGAAGCCGACCCAGAAGAAGATGCTGAGCGCGGTGAAGAAGATGAGGGGCGAGTCGAGGAGGATGTGGCGCGACTGCGTGACCATCGCGTTCTCGAAGATGATGAAGACGGAGGCGAGGAGCGCGGTCGTGGCGCGGCAGTCGAGCGCGCGGATTGTCAGGTACGCTAGGGGCACCGTGGCCACGCCGAGGAGACCGGGGAGCATGCGCATTGCGACGTACGGCGTTGTGTCGTCGTAGTCTCTGCGGACGGACGTCAGTCCCCGCGCGTCTATTCCGCACGCACCACTCACTTTGCAATGTCTTTGAAGTCAAAATGCCCGTCGTATCCAAATACGAAGCCGGCGAGCGTGATGAGGAGCTTTGCGAGCGGCGGGTGCACGTCCATAAAGTACTGCGTCTTGATGTACTTGCTTGCAAACTTGCCAAAGTGCACCTCGTCGAAACTGTCGCTGTGGTCAGTAACGCTCATAAATAAAGTAGGCAACGCACACGACACTGCTCGGCCATGTTATGTGGTACAAACGCACCCAGGCCGCGAGCCCGACGATCACGAGCAGCAGCTTCCACTCGCCCGACGTCAAGTGCATTCCCCCTGGCGGAAAGTACTTGCGACCGGGCGCAAAGCCCTGGGACGCCGCCGCTCGCCTCTCGTCCGCGTCAAAGTGGTCCTGCCGGTACGTGAGGGGGTAGTCTTTGTATTTCGGTCCGGGGGAGGGCGCCCGCCGCGCGCGGAACGTGCCCGTCGACGTCTCCATGGTTGGAGATGATTGAAAGGATATTCAAGCCTTGCGAGGGGAGTATCTGGGAAGATTATAGGCTGGATTACAGTATAAGGATTGTTGAGCAGCAGAAGTTCATGAAGGTAATGATCAAGACTGAATCCGGCGACGCGCGCCCGCGCAGCGCGCAGCGTCGGAATCTGCCGAAGGCATTGTTCGACACGTATGTTCGACTTCAATATCCAGAATTGGTTCAAGCGACTGCAGGAGCATACTATCGGGCACAGTGTTCGATTGAAGCAATGGACATGCTGCTATGAATATTCCAGGAGAAGGCGTACAATGTGTAACTACATCATTAGCCTAGCAACAAAGAGGGTCTCTGACGAGTAAGTAACAAGCCCGAGAATGGACTGAGCGGATTCCAAAAATTGTCGTCTGGTCGACGTACCGTAATGGGGGCATCACAGACGAGAGACCGTTCACTGTCCATCGTCGAGGGCAGACAGCTACTGGGACCTGCCTGCGATGACCGCACCAAGGTCTGACCGACACCACGAATGTGCGCCATCACCGCCGTCCACAAGAGCAGACAGCGGTCGTGGCAGCACAGACGGTGGACGGCAGAACGGATACGACAGCGTCGCATCCGCCCGCGGTGGACGCAGGCCCCCCATCGTGTCATCGACTAGGGCCATACAGACTACGATGAGCCGAGCAGTGACGAATCTCGCCGCCGCTGGCTAGGCTGCTTAACCAACAGCTTCGGCAGCGACGGCAGTGGCGATCCATCTACCAACATCATCGCGTACCAGTGCTACCCCCTCGTGCAATATCGGCACTATAAATGCCTGGAGGGGGGTCCATCCCATGCTTTATGGCAGCCGGTTGGGCGCTGCGTCCGATGAAAGAGAGAGTGCGGGAATCCGCGAGTCCTGTAAAGGACGTAATAGTTCCAAAGATTGTCGTTCGCGTCGACGTACTGTAGTGAAGGCATCACAGACGAGATACCGTTCGCTGAGAGTCGTCGAGGACAGTCAGCTACTAGGACCTGCCTGCGATGACCGCATTAAGGTCTAACCGACGCCACGAATGTGTGCCATCACCGCCGTCCACAAGAGCAGACAGCGGTCGTGGCAGCACAGACGGTGGACGGCGGAACGGATACGACAGCGTCGCATCCGCCCGCGGTGGACGCAGGCCCCCCATCGTGTCGTCGACTAGGGCCATACAGACTACGATGGGCCGAGCGGTGACGGATCTCGCCGCCGCTGGCTGGGCTGCCTAACCGACAGCTTCGGCAGCGACGGCAGTGGCGATCCATCCACCAACATCATCGCGTAACAAAGCTACCCCCGAGTGCAATATCAGCACTCACAAGTGAATGCCTGAAGGGGGTCCATCGCATGCTTTATGGCAGCCGGTTGGGCGCTGCGTCCGACGATAGAGAGAGTGCGGGGATCCGCGAGTCCTGTAAAGGACGTAAAAGTTCCAAAGATTGTCGCCCGTGTCGACGTACCGTAGTGGGGCATCGCAGACAAGAGACCGTTCACTCTCTGTCGTCGAGGGCAGAAAGCTACTAGGGCCTGCCTGAAATGACCGCACCAAAGTGCAGCCGACGGCTGGAGTACACGCTACGCAGTCCGTCGTCCGCTAAGCAGACAACTTCGATGACAGCACGTACCCTCGGCGGCAGGAGAGCACAGGATACCTCCACTAAACGAAACCCTCGAATGAGGAAGACGAGTAGCTTCAGCGTCAAGCGCCCGCCTGTGATGGACACTGGCCCATGCCCCTCGTGTTCGCGAACTGGTGCCACAGTTTCCTCGAGGCGCTTGCGCGACCTCGACTGCGCCCCAGCCGCGTTCACGCTGAGCCCAAATGCTCAGGGGTCTCGCTGGCCGCTGGCTAGGCAGCCCACCCGACAGCTTCGGCAGCGACCGCAGTGTCGACCCCCTACCAACGCGCCGTGCACGGAGGACAGCTCAACACCGTATCCAGCAGCAAGGCCATGCGATCCGCCGCCGGAGGCAGCAGAGGACACGAGCCAGGGCCTGAGAGCTACACCTCTTATGACGCTTTTGGCAGTTTGGTTGGGCGCATGCGTCCGACGATGGGGGATTGGGAAGAAGTGCGTTTGCCTTTTAAGCCGGTCGTGTTGGGTTCGGTTGGGTCCGGCGCGGCTCGGCATCCGGCCCTTTGTGACCATTTTTGGCAGTCATCCATTGTTTCATGCCTCCGAGTCCGGGAATCGCGCCACACTGCGCGCTCAGCGCTGTGACCTTTATGTCTCCATTGTTAGAACTCCGCGCTGCCACAGTAGGACCATGCACGGCCTGCTGATGAGATTTGTGGTAAATTGATAACTGATAAGGAATCAGCTGGCAAGGGAAAGCGCGCTGAAAAGTGTCAATGGTCCTCGTGCGCGTACTCGAGTGACAAAAAAAGCGCAATAACCGCGGAAGGTTCAGTGAAGCAATGTATATTCAGGAGAACATCTAACGAGTAAGCCCGAGAACGGACTGGACCGGGTTCCAAAGATTGTCGTCTGGTCGACGCACCGTAGTGGGGGCATCACAGACGAGAGACCGTTCACTGTCCATCGTCGAGGGCAGACAGCTACTAGGACCTGCCTGCAATGACCACACCGAGGTCCGGCCGACGCCACGAATGTGCGCCACCTCCGCCGCCCACAAGAGCAGACAGCGGTCGTGGCCACCACATGGACGATGGACGGCAGAACGGGTGCAACAGCGTCGCATCCGCCCGCAGTGGACGCAGGCCCACCCATCGCGTGCCGTCTGCGACAGATCGGCTACGATGGGCCCGAGCAGTGACGGATCTCGCCGCCGCTGGCTAGGATGTCTACCCGACAGCTTCGGCAGCGACGGCAGTGGCGATCCATCTACCAATGTCATCGCGTAACATAGTTTTCCCCCAAGCACGACATGCTGCCAGCGAGACACACGTAGCGAGCCGCGCGTGAATGCCTAGAGGGGGCCATCCCATGTACATGGTAGCCCAGTTGGGCACTGCGTCCGACGATGAGGGATAGAAACAACGATAGCCGTCGCCTTTTACATAAGTGAAAGGCATCACATGTTATTCGGCTAACGGGCCGGTTTCGGAGCCCTTTGTTTCCTTTTACGATTACTCTTTTGTTCTGCATGACCAAGACTTTCACTTGTGCATGACCGTCATTCGCTTCATGGACCCGGACCCGCTCGGCGCTCCGTCACTTCGATGTCATGGAGACCTGCTTCTCGTGGCTTTCCTCTTCCTTTGGCTCTATTGTCAAGGATCGGGAATGTATCTCCACTCTGCCAGGCTTTGCTCTACCTTCGCCACATCTGTCTGGGCCGGTGGCTACACGAACCTCCATTGTCTGTGTTCGGATCTTCCACACCTCGAGAAAAGGCCTGCCATCAGCAGAGAAGCCGCGCAATCTCGGATATCGTCCAAAGACCAGGCTTGCAGCGCGCTGGTGACAATTTGACGCGTAGGCGGCCTGTGCTATACAAGAAAAGTGCGTACCTACTTTATGTTTTGGGCTTAGCTGATTTCAAGGAACGAGCGTTGTGTCATGCATGGACCACAAAGTTGGCATCGCGCATTGGCACACCTGGGCATGAGAAGAACGTTCACACCTCGATCACATCCACGGTCATTGTCCTCTGTTTATGGTTAGGCTATGCACGGACCCCTTGGTCCAGCAGGCTCATTTAATTTGTAATGGTGCAATTTGTGACCATCCTCTGCGTATAAAAGACTTTGCCAGCGAACGGACGAGGCGTCGGTGCTCTCCCTTGCCTCGACTAAACCATCTTCACTTCGCCAATCATGGGGAACCGGAAATCGAACAAGCGCGAGACGATGACCAACTATGACATGTCCAAACCGTACGTGCAAACCTTTCAAGTCACTCACACTGCTCAACCTCGCCTTTAGATGGACGAAGCCTCGCCAGTCGGAGTCTCACAGGCTACGTGAACGCACCGCTATGCAGAGTGCTTATTCCTTTCAAAGTTATGGAAGTGCGTTATCATCTCGGTCAGAGAAAACCTATTGAACTGACCTTGTTGTCAGTCGAACCCGCAACGTCCAGCATCGCGTTCTCGCCTATATATCCCGCAGCCTTCGTCAACTTCACCACACAATCGGTCTCTCCGGAGAAACTCAGAAATAAAATCTCCGAGCTTCGTGATGACGAGGACGGCGCCTATTATGGTATCGTGGCGACGGTAACAAAGCCCGGGGCCACAACTATGCCAGCAACGGTTCATGCGCAGCGTCTCCTTTCCTTTGTGCTACATGCCGACAAGATCGACGAGGCCACACGTTTGCAGATGGCCGCGCTACTCAACGCGATGCAAGCGCGGGATCTTGTGAGTGTGGAGATCTCATTGGCTGGGCGATCTATCGGCTACATTGAATCAGCTGTCTTTCGCCTGCTCAACCCGAAGCTTCCCGTTGGCTCGCACACTCTCACGCATGTCAGCCTCTGCATGTCGTTTGCCAGCAAGAAAGGGCTTCGAACGTATCTCACTTCGATGTCGGCGAGCTATCTTGTGTCGTTGGAGCTGCAGACCAATGTCGACGTCAAGCCCATTGTCCTCGAGGCTTTGTCCTCGGGCCACATGCTTCCCCGCCTGCAGTACCTCTGTTTGCGAAAAATCAAGGGTCTTACTCCCAGGGAGCTGCTCGACGCCCTTCGATTGCGTCACGACAACGGCCGCACGAACCCTCTTCACGCCGAAATCGACAAGGACATCGACGACGATATCTGCAAGGACACACGCGGCCTACCCATCAAGCTTGAGAAGGCGTGCATTCGCATGAAGTTTCATTAGCTGGACCCACGTCTCCTGCTTATCATACGTGCAATCGTGTTATGAAAGCCGGGCTCAGGTCGCAGACAAGGCTCCGTTGTAGTTGAACAAACATGTAAACGACCTCCTCTGATGTAGAAAATCAATGTACTTTCATGTGTCCAATCAATTTGCCAGTGACTCCTGCGGTGAAAGTGTTAAGTATGAAGGGAAAAACAAAAGTTGTGGGTCCGCACCATTCAGACGCGATCTCGTGACTCAACCTTCCAATTTCCTTTCTCGTCATTCCTTTGTTCTCAACCATCATGGCTGCCCCCTCCGCCGCCGGCCCCCTTAAGGTCCCTAGCTCGGGCATTGGCGAGCCCTCTACGCCGTCTAAACCCAAGCTCGCCGCGCTTGCCAACGGCGCCGCCGTACCCGATATCTCTAGCCCCCACGAACTCACCGCCTTTGTACGTGCTCCTCGTCCCTGTATATCCTATCATATAACTCACCCCCCCCCCTTTCCCTCACTCCGCACTTATCTAGGTTGAAACCCTTCTAGAACAGCTCGATACCCGCTTCGAGGAGATGTCAAACGAGATCCTCGATCGCAGCAGTGCGTCGCCCGCCGCCCGCGTTCTGCCAGTGCTAGCTCCCCTCACTCACCCTGGCCCGAACGAGATCAACGGACCAGGTGTAGGCCCGCGTAGACGCGTTGGACAATGGAAGCATTACTTAGTACACGAGTGACGACATCATCCACTACGACACGCCCAGCGAGCCGTGTTCACCGTGCTTCCGATGCCACTTTCGCCGGACGTCTGTTCCGCTAAGCACGTACCGATACTACGTGTGTTCCCTTAGCATCGCTAAGAGCTCGTCGCCGGTCAGCTTAAGAAGAGTCAAGGGTAGCTCAGGGGGCGTATCTTCCAGCAGTGACTAGATGTGTAAATCTCACGGTCTTTCGCGGTCTTTCGCGGTTGGACAGCACATCGGGTTATGCCGTTAGATTTGTAAATTTATAGTATGCCGTTAGATTTGTAAATTTAATCCGCGCGCTTTACTGACTGAGCACAGCGACAACCTCACAGTCACGACTTCGGACGATGACCCGGGCGCGCGCGCATAAGGAACTGTCCGCGCGCAAAAGATTGGATTGAGCTGCATCTGCATGCCACCTCGGTGCCATCACATGTCCCCGCGCGCGCCAACACCGTTTCTTGACGCTGGATCCAGACAAAACCTTCCGGGGCTCGGTAGCTCACGTGAATGTCAACATGTCACGTGGGGTAAGGACCCCTCTTGCCAAAATAAGAAGGCTTTGTAAGCTATGTGAGTCATCATTGCGTCGAGCGCGCGCGCGAAAGCATCCATTGGCACAGCTTGTCCTTTCCTCTCCCTGAAGAGACTTAAAATTCATAGTGACAGTCCATTGTTCGCGCGCGCGGACAGCTCCTTTTGCGCGCGCGCCCGGGTCATCGTCAGTCGTGACTGCCAGATTGCCGCTGTGCTCAGTCAGTAAAGCACGCGGATTAAATTTACAAATCTAACGGCATAAAGGACAGCTCAACGTGACCGTATTCAACAGCAAGGCCATGCAATCCGCCGCCAGAGGTAGCAGAAGACACGAGCCAGGGCCTGAGAGCTACACCTCTTATGGCGCTTTTGGCAGTTTGGTTGGGCGCTTGCGTCCGACGATGGGGAGTTGAGAAAATGTGTAACTCGACTGATACTATGGTGCACCCAGTGTTTTCCCCGATCCGCGAAACGGGGAAAACACTGGGTGCACCATAGTAGGGCCACTGGACACGCGCGCGCCTGCCACGGGTTGTGATCTCGGTCCGGACGACCGCTTTACATCTAACGCACTCAGGCTCTCGGAAGATGCGGAGAGAAAGCCGTAGAGCGCTTCCTCGAATGTTCTGCATGATAGACCAGGCCTGAGAATCTTCACCGTTTCTAGGTTTGGTGCTTCGATGACGTTGAGCAGATCAGTGAGCTGCGTTCGAGCGGTCTGGTTGCTGTTGCTGCCACGAACGACGAAGGAGATGAGGCGGCGGGCATGTACAGGGCCTTGACCGATGAATCTGTCCCAGATGGCCACGGCTCTCTCGCACTTTGTGTCGATCGCGCCAAAGTCTGCAATATCGAAACCGTAGTTCGGCTGGTCTTCGCGTAGCCCGAAGTCTTCAATCCATTTGAAGATCTCATCGCCAGATGCAGATACTGCAGCTGCCCGCTTCAGGAATGCCGTTCTAGGGGATCGAGCGGTGAGAAGGAAGTTCGACGACGAGGGACCCGCTGTGAATTGTATAAGTACAGAAATCAGTGAGTTCGTTAACCACACACTTGTGTTCAGGTCGGCATCGTTCCTCAAACTCGGATTGTCCCGGCGTCCGCGACGAATTGTGCTACTACGACCGAGCATAAGCAAAGCAAGATGTCGATCAGAAAGAGAATACACTGACAATTGAGAGGGTCCGGCGGGGGAGGCCCTTCGCTTGTTCGTCTGTACTTTGACCATGATGCTTTGAGTGACTCGAAGATGCAAGTGCAGATGTTGAGTGATACTTCCTCATGACTATCGCGAGAGCTTTTATACGCAATGGGCTCTGGTCAAAAGACGACTGCTACTGAGGCCACAAAACCCGGTTTATTGGCCTTCTTCATGTGGTCGAATGATGGACAGATATCACATGGGTAGGCTTCCAGTGTCCGATGTTGGACCAGCAGAAGCCATGGCGACGCTATCGTACAACACGTTCTTGCGAAGCCGCGATAGCGATCCTCTTTGCGCACCTGGATTTTGGTCTAGCAAGGGTGTTAGTTTGGTGACCGGCATCAGTCGGCCGTAACACCCACCTCAATCACGTCGAACGGATGCGTCGCAAGCGTGGCCAGCACGCCTGCAGACGCGGCAGATATGCTGTGTATGAGCATATTCTGTGCATGCCCCGCCGACGATGGGGGCGCCAGCGCAGCTGGTCAAAGTCAATTCAGCGTCCCCAGACATGTGATTGTGGAAGGCGCTTACATGCACGGCGCTTGATGCCCTCGTATGAAAGCACGAACAGCCCGGCGTACGGCGCGTCCCGGAGCGAGGACGCGACGAAGCCGCGCAGACACTCAGAGGGACCCGCGCGAACGAGCGCGACGAAGGCGCCGCCAAGCGTCTCGTACGCGTATATATTACTCTGTATGACGCGCCTTCAGCTTCGCGATCAATTACCACCCGCTACACGTACCTCAAAGCGTGCTTTCAACACAGACACCGGGTTCAGCACGAACCCCACGGCGACGCGTGTCGTCGCGCCCGCGATGAGATTACCTGTGCTCGTCAGCTTTGGCAAGACAGACGTCCGATGCGCGGCATCCTGCTGCACAATATGAAAGACGCTGAACGCAGGTGCGTTCGCCATGAAGGTCCGCAGCTGCGTGAACGCGACACGTAGGACGTTCCTGTCGAGGTCAAGCGCGGGGGGCAGGTCAGACGCAACACGGGGCGCACCGGAAAAGAGTCGCGCTCGTTCCGCGTCATAGGCCAGCGCAGGACCGTGCTCAGCGATGACTTGGCGCACGGTGTCCAGCATGAGGCTGGGGCGCCTGTGAGATAGGGGGTGAGATTGAGGTAAGGATTGCAATGGGCAAATGGGGGGGGGGGGGGGGGACTAACTGGGGGCCCTTGAGGAGACTGCCGTCCGATTGCTGCATTCGTGTCTTCAGCAGGTCAACTGGATAATTGTGAGGTGCGTTTACAGTGCGAGAGCGGGGATGCTTACAGGGCTGCAGACAGATGGTCGATGCAAACCCGGAAAGCGCGTCTGGTGATTCGTGAGCTTCAAGCTTCAGTGTCATTCGAGCCATAGTATGCGACGCACCTGTGGCCATCTGCTGGCCGACATTGTCCATGGAGAAAGGGTCCAAGAAGAGGAACGCGCTGCTATGTCGAAGCCTTGAGGTGAGAAGTGATGCAGCGCCATTCAAAATTCACGGCGAGACGGTCCAGGGCGCGCTGAAAGTTCTTGGCAGCCGGAGACTACGTGAGCGCTACGCAAGCGCTGTGTCCGTGAGCCTATCAAAGCAGAGAGGTAGATTGCAACAGAATTAATTGCTCGAGCTTCGAAAGGGATCACAGCAGTGCCAGGAGCAACGTTCCACAACACTGAGTTTGTGGCGTAACGCGGCTGTGTCACGTGTAACTTCCACACGTGATGGACTGCATGGAGTTGCATGTTCTTCGACCTTCACTGCCGTCAAGTTCTTGTCCACTCCACAAATACACATGTTGCAAGCCAGATAATAAAGGAAGTAAGGGCTCACGCAGTGTACCGTCGCAATAACATGCATGATGAATGGGAGAGAGAAAACTTTTGTACAGATACAGAGCACCCAGTTGATGTACTGGACATTTGACGACAGGGCGATGAGGTTCAATGTTGTGGTCTCCTCGAGTACCCCATCTGAACGACAAATTCAGGACGATGTGAGGGATCACTTATATTTACGTACCTTCGGCGCCATAAGCGTACGAATGACTGGTTCGCTCGTTGTACCGTAGAAACAAGCAACGCTTGGAGAAAACTCACGGACGGATCCTAACAGTAGGAGGTACCTCGTGTGTGTGATGACAAGACGTTCGTGGAAATTGAGCATATTGACGACAGCAGCAGTGAATTGTAGGGGTGTGATGAGCAGCCTGGTCGTGTGATGCCTATAGGCATGGCGTCAGGACCAAGCTTATGGGTTGTATCCCATCTAACGAAGCGCACGTCAGAATATGCAGACCAAGCATCGACGATACTTAACGAACCTTCGGAGAGACAATTTTATGAATCGCAGGCTCGTTGGTAGTGAACAGCAGCTCTTTAAAACTTGCTATGCGACGTAGGGGATGGGGAACCGTCTCCTGCTTTTCGGACATCGATATGACCAGAATATAGTATATCTGCGATCTCTGTTCGAGGCGGTGGACACCTCCGCCCTTACGACGACTGTTGCCGACCGCTTCTTCCAGTTGGTCCAAGAAATCCAGGAATGTCAGATGCTCGTCGCCATAGACGTCGATACCGCGCTCTCGGGCACATTCCAGCAGAGTGTAGACGTTTGTGTAGTAGCAGAGAGCGTATACCGGTGGCATCTGATGATATGCGACGCTGTTCGCGTCGCGCTTGAGCTCGGGAGTCGGGAGTCATCTTGAACACGCCTGGAGTGATGGGCAGATGCCGGCAAGATGCCAGACATCCTCTGCCTCAGAATCAGTTGAGACATCGTCAAGATTTCCTGGCTTGACTATGCGCATCGCCGCATGCTGCCTGGTCTCGCAGGGAGCGCCTTCACAGCCTCGCTATGCGCGGATGACGCCAAAGTGGCTCGGGACTGGCTGCGTGTCGTCAGCATTCTGAATTCCTAGGGCAGTGGTCGGTCCAGGCAGGTTTCGAGGCGCAGATCAATGTTCTCCTAGAGATTCTCGAAAATAACGTCGTGGCGGTGGCGGTTGCGGTGGTCGCTGCAGAATGCAGTTGGAAATTGAACGCAGACAACTGTGACGATAGTCACGAGACTTGCATGATTGGATTGTTGCGGCAAAAGCCGACGGAGGCAAATTAGCGGCCCGACGATCCGCTTCCAACACGCGGGCCAAACGCCTCTCTTGTTCTTGACACTCACTATTGGCCTCAACCCCACATTCAGCGCATCGCATCGGAATTATGGCCCGAAAAGCTCTCCCCTCGAATGCCAACAAATCCTCCCCACCGTGTCTGCGCCGCTCGTCTCGTATCCGAGCGCAACAGGGCTCGCCACTCAAACCAGCTCACATTTGTCCAAGGGATGCGAAGCCTCTACCTGACGCGATGTATAAAGCTCGCATCGCAGGAAATGCTCATGGAATCAGGCGGAAGCTGAAGAGCATCGAGGGCAACCAGAACGTTGCGATACCAGCTAAGAAAGTGCGTGTTGTGTAGCTTGGACCATCTACAATTCTGACGCTTCCTCCCATGAACAGTCATCTCCACTCCCAGATGACAATTCGACAGATGCTGCTGTGGTAGACCGGCCAGCAAAGAGCGTCAAACGCGCTGTACACTTCGACACTGAACCCAGTCCGGCAGATCGTGCCCAAGCCGTGTCGGTCGAATCTCTCGCAAACCATGCGGCTCAGCCAGGGTACCCGAAGTACGACGTCTACACGATTGCTTGCACTCCCGAAGCCGAAGCCAACCTAGCTGCCGTCGAAAAATGCGACAGCAAAGGCCGCCGATTGCTGCGTTACCCGCTAGCGTTTCTCCTTGCTTACGTATACTACATGGAGGACCTCTTCGTATACCTCAAGGCCTGCGGAAAGGATCGCTACGGGGAGATCGGCTTTACCATGGCCGCGTTTCGCGAGATGGTGAAGGCAGCCGTAGGCATAAGGGAAGGATATGGTTTGCTCGAACAGGTCATCAGAGGACGACCGCTCTACATGCTTGTCGTATCCAGCTCGGACAGACCAGAGACGCTGCCATATCCCGTCGCCCGAATTGGCAAGTTGCAGGAACTTCTGACCACGAAGGCGCTGCCCCAAATCATCCCCTATCAACGAGTAAATGTAGGTGTTTATCATTTCCGAAATGTTATTCGTCGCTCACGATACACCCTACAGAAATGTCTGTGATGCATGTTCATATGCAGAGGTGTTTGGTCCGTCAAGGCGAAGGCAGGCAGACCCGGAGGCGAGTCATGAATACACCCCAAGGTGAGTACAGCATATTTATCATGGTGTGCGCATGCAGTTGACGACCCAGAGATGCATTACTTGCGATAGAGCACAGCTCTCTTTCTTTGTTCTCTCAATCATCGCATACGCCGTGGTCGCTCCTCCGCCGCTGCCCGCTCCAAGGTTTTCAGCTCGGTCAGCGAGGAGTACTCTACACCGTCCAAGGTCGCACATGCCAACCTCACCGCCGTCCCCGACTCATTTCCTCTCACATTCCCGTCACCTTTCCCTTCAACTGCAGCGCCCGCACCATCTCACGACGGCCCGCACCCTCTCTAGCGGCCGCCACCACTGCTCCGCTCGAGGTGAACACGAAACATGGCGTCGTCTACCTCGCCGACTGACTGCTCGTATATCGAGTCCGCCTCACGCCTTGGAAGCGCAGTTCTGGTAGCAACTCGCGACGGCGCAACCTGACTGACGATGACCCTCAGGGAGCGGTAGCGAATTAGACATATCATCGAGCAATCATGACGAGTCTGACGACGTTGCGAGGACACTGCAGCGGCGGATGTCAACCCCGCCATCTTTAGAATCATTACCATCGTCGACAAAACGTATTTTCAGCTCGCCCGGACAACAACTGGCTGATCGTCCAGAATTCGACGTTGCTGAGACCCTTCGCCTTATTGAAACACGCCCATCGTCTGTATGAGGGCGCTTGCGGTCGTCAAATCGTCACATTCTCGGAGGACAACGCACGCCACGAGCACGTTGCATGGTCTGGCGCTCGAGGGTCGTACACGGTACACGGCTATTCCGACGTGGAGGGGTCTCGCCTCGGTCTAAACTACTGTACGACGCCCCGAAGGTCAATTTTCAATCGTCGCCTGCTGGTCTCGAAAGTAGGATATCTTGTACCTCAGACAAAAATTTTAAAGCACTGTCAGATCTTATAGAGCTTCGAAAACAAAGTTATGATACACAAGTCGGATGCGACGACAACATGATGCAGATCAGTGGCGCGACGTCAAGAGAGGCGATTTGGCGAGCGATGTGCCAATGGCGGAGGCGATGGTATGAGGCTCTACAACGTTGAGGTCTGGGATCCAGCTGGGATCAATAGTGTGACGTTACGCGTCGTGTTGAACTTGGTCGAAGCACGTGACGCACACGCGAAGAGAATGCGGTGCTAAATTCCTTTCCGAACGCTCACCGCGACCATCACAAACGGTATATACCCTCTGTAGGACTTATTGCCCAGCGAAAATGACCTCAGCGACTGTGCAAAAATTCAACAAGCTCCCGCGCCCACGGATGGCCCCGTCGGGCAGGGTACCCAACACCTGGCATTTCGACGTCCGGTATGTAGCCATGGAGCCGCCCTCGCATATCATGCTGCTCTGCCAGCCCGAAAGCTCGTATCTTCATATGGAGCGCTTGCCTTATGGGCTAGGGACTCGTACTAGCGGCATCGAATTCTTCCCCGAGACCGCGGAGCAAGCAGCCCCTGTCGTCGTGCAGGCTATCCTGCAGTCCTTTATCAAGAACCTGGACGCGCACACGATGGGGCATGACCCGAATGCGCGTCCTGCCACCGCTCCCTGGAAGCTCATGACGGAAGAACCGGCGCTCGCGCGCGCGGTGGGCGAGGAGATGCGACGCTTAGGCGTGCGCGGCGCGGAACTACTCTCCGTGTCGGTGTCCTCGAAGAAGATCGTCGATGGTGCGCAGGAGGCCTTCGAAGGTCTTTTTCGCATGATCTGTCCTTCAGAGATGGTCCGCACGCCCCACGGCATCGTCTTCAGCGCGCACAAGCCGAGAGCGTACCCGCCGAAGGACGATGACGAGCCGGCGAGCGCGGTGCTAAATTACATGCAGACCAGGATGAACGCGAAGCCGCCGCTGACTGCGGAGCCCCCACCTGCCACTGAGATGATAGCGAAGTGGGGAGAGGTGAATGAGTTTTTGGAGAAGAATTCCGCGTCCGCCGTGAAGACAAAGGCAGATGCAGGAGACCCCGAGGCGAGTCTCGATTACGCCTTGAGGTGAGTGCGGTATATTGTGGCATACACCTGTAGTATTGACGAAGATATAGGAACCTCAACGGGTATAAATGCAAGCCCGACCGCGCCGTGGTTTACGAGTACCTCGTCAAGACCATAAAGGCCCCGCGCGCCACCGCTGAACTCAAATCCACCGCGCACGCGCTCCTCATCGACTGGCACGCCGGCGGCCGCGGTGACTCGCTGCCCATCCGATACATGCTTGCCGCGTGCCACCACGCTGAGCACGCCCTCGAATATGCAAAAGGGATCTCCCCCCGCGGGCACAACGCGTCCGGCGCTGTGCTGTGGTTCCTCATGTACAAGTTCAAGGAGAACGCTGAGAAGCTCGTGATCCCCGAGTTGCTGCTGCACTTCAAGGGCTGTTGGGCGGCGGTGCAGGCGAGGCTGGCGTATCTGAACAAACGGGACGCGAAGATGGATCTGAAGCGCATGCAGCAGCCGAACCGGTATCGATGCGCGGCCCCGGGGTGTGGGATTATGGCGGATAAGGGAAAGATGCTGCAGCGATGTGAGTGCGCTCGGTTTGGTGGGGAAGTGTTCTCCTTGTTGATGCTGTCTACATAGGTTCCGGCAAGTGCGACACCGACAAGAAGCCGGCGTACTGCAGTAAAGCGTGCCAGCTTGCAGACTGGAAGAACCACAGACCATTTTGTAAGCCCGGCATGCCGTGCTCGGTCATCGACGATTATTCGGACGGTGGCGCGGGGGTCTCCGAGTCGAAGGACGGCGCGATTGGGATCAGGGTGCCGACAGGGGAGGGCTCGAGAGAGCGTCTCATCATGTCCTCTACGATGAGCGCCGAGGAGCTGAAGGAGCTTCGCGAGCAAGCCTTGAAAGACGCTCAAGAGAATGGGCGCCCTTCACGGCTCGGAGACAAGTTCACTGTCGATATTGGCAGGCTGGAATGAGTCGGCGTTGCTGGAAGTCGGATCCTCTTTTGGATGGTGCTGTATACATTACGGTATGGTGTAGGTTGACATTAGAGGCGATGACAGGCGCTGGCTTCGAGCACCACGCATTTATGGCGCAAACTGGCGTTGCACTCGTCAGCCTTGACTTTTTTCAAGGGCTATAAGCCAGATCTCACATTCGGTTGTCGGATGTCGGATACGGCGCAAGTTAGGTCAAGGAATGTATCTCAAAGCTTGAATGAATGAGCGCTGCCGCGTATATTGAACGGAAATGGCCTGAAAGTAAAGGTCTTTGTTACAGCACCGAGTAATATCTGAAGGAGTCCGAGGAAGAAATAGTCATACTCTAAATGTGGTTCAGAGCATGCAGGGCTCACTGAACGGATGGCATCGACGACGGACAGCTCGGGCAGCCATGTTCGTCTTGTGATGGTGTGACATCGGCAAAGTGCGGGTCACGTGCAATGTTCCCTTTCCTCACTCTGCTGGCAGTGGACGGTCTGGAACGGCAGAGTGTATGCCTCGATTTCCCAACAAAGCCATCGATTCTATAAGCCAATGCTCCGAAGGCATCTCATCTAACTTATAACATGATCTGGAGGAAGAACTACAGAAAGTCGCACCCATACCACTCCTTGCGATGTCCAAGTTCTTGCTACACGCGGGAAGCCTGCCGAGCCGGATGCCCCACCCGTTCAGCCCGTTGCTCGTCTGCGCACTGCGCGCCCGGGAATGCAGACTGCTTACTCGAGCAGTTTCGCCATCGCCGTGCATTGAATTGGCGGGCTGAATCATCAGTGGAGCGTACGGTTGCTCTGCAACCGGACGACGAAAAGGCAAACTTGAACAGCGCTGCTCGAAAGGCTTCCGACGATCGAGGTAGCGGGCTGTATGTTGCGAGGAAGGAAGGATACTTACATGCACCTCCTGCGGTAGGGAAGTCGTCGCTCCGATCCGGTCCCGCGCCGTATTTTGCAGGCTCGAGTTCCCTCTGAGTCTGAATGAACTTTGTACACGCGATGAACATTACCTCTCACCCGAAGACCTCGTCAAGCCATCTGCAGGCTGACGCATGCCGCCGGCCACATCGTTTCGAGGAGCCCACCTATCTC
Organism: Schizophyllum amplum; assembly: GCA_007026445.1. NCBI lineage: Eukaryota > Fungi > Basidiomycota > Agaricomycetes > Agaricales > Schizophyllaceae > Schizophyllum > Schizophyllum amplum. The sequence continues at coordinate 3,251,041 of VDMD01000002.1, read as the reverse complement.
AATGGGGAGTCTTGAATTCCTGCCTAACATCGAGGCCTGCGCAGGGCTTGCCAACTCCGGAGTCGGCGAGGACAACTAAGGAATTGGTATCTGAGAGCCCGCGCAGTCACTGACTCATGTTCGTTATCCGAGAGGCTTGTGCAAGGCTTGTGAGAGGGCCAGGCAACCAGGGCGTGTGCGCCACAATGCCGCAGCAAACCGGTGCGGGAGGGCGGGCCGAGCAGTCCGCGGCGTTATCAGTCGCGGAGTTTGTCATCTGTGAGCTCATGCCCTCCTCGCGCGGTCTCCCATCTTGCTTATTTATCGCCTTATCGACCGTCGCCCTCCGTTTTCCCTTTGTTCTCCCCCACCATGTCCCGCACGGAGAGCATCGCGGGTGATCCCGTCATTGGCGCCGTCCTGCTCTCGCCGTCGCGCTCCCGCGACGTATCGCGTATGCACTCCATCCAGACGGAGCTTAGCCCGCCCACTGAGGAGGACCCTCTCCTGGGTGGCGCGCGGCAGAAGAAGCCTTTCTATCGCCCTCGCCCTTTATGGTGAGTCTCACTCGAATCATACATACAACCACGGACTGAGCGCGCGCCACAGGCTCGTACCATTCGCCCTGACTGCCGCCATCTCCGTGAGTGCCTAGCCCCATCCCCCGCACAGCGTTTCTGATCCCGCTTTAGCGTGGCATGACTCTGGCCCCGCGCGTACAGGTCTTCACGCAGCTCTCCTGCAACGCTCTCCTACATCAAGACTCGTCTCCCCACCAGCTCGCGCTCCCCACCACCGCGCAGAATCACACTCCCTCTCTCTCATCTATTATTACATCTGATATAGAATCTCCCGCCTATGCTATCTATCCCAACACCCCCGACGTCGACCTCGCGACAGCAGTTCCGCCCGGCTCTTTCTGCACATCCGATCCGCGCGTGCAGCAGGGTGCAGCGCGCTTGCAGACCATCATGATGACAACTATGGGCTTCCTGTCTGCCCTTACTACCGGTATGTACGACATTCAAGCGTGCAATTATTTTCTGACAGTTTCATAGGATGGTGGGGTCACTTTGGCGAACGCCACGGGCGCACAAAGGTTCTGGCACTATCGACGTTTGGCATGTTGCTCACGTATGTCGTCCTTATACACTCATCATGAAGCGGAATTGACCTTTGCCCAGCGACATTGTCTTCATTCTCGTTGGCACCTCCGTTTACAAAGCCGCTCCCCGTGAAGACACCATCTTCTCGTTCCTAACCTCACATACAGTGTCGCGCGTGCTCTTGCTTGTCGTTCCTGTCCTGGAGGGCATGCTTGGCGGCTGGTCCACCATTCAATCCCAGTCATCTGCCTACATCAGCGACTGCACCTCTGCTGGCTCGCGGTCGCACATCTTCTCCCGCTTTACCGGTGTCTTCTTCCTCGGCGTCTGCTTTGGTCCCAGCATGGGCGGCTGGATCATTCGTCACACCGGCGACGTGACGACGGTCTTCTGGGTCACGGCAAGCGCATCACTACTCAACGTGCTACTAGTGGGATTCGTGTTCCCAGAATCCCTGAATCAGGACAAGCGCGAGAAAGCGCGTCATGCGTATTTCGCGCCTGAGATGACCGCAGATGGCGCGCAGCGCACCAAGAGTGTCTTCCACGGCATCACTAGTGCGCTTGCCGTCTTCCTGCCAGTCCCGGTCGTCGACGCTTCTGCGGGCAGCCTCCGGCAGCGCAAAGACTACAGTCTGACCGTGCTCGCAAGCGCCCTCTTCCTCTTCCTGCTGTCTACCGGTATTTACCAGCTCAAGTACCTCTACGCGGAGCATGTATACGGCTGGGGCGCTGAGCAGCTCTCGTACTACATCTCTATGCTCGGTGGCACCCGAGCGGTCGTCCTGCTGCTCATCATGCCCGTGGTCATCTCTTGGTTCAAGCCCAAGGTACCCGCCGGGCCAGGAGGCTCCGTCAAAAAGGCCGCACCGACGCTGGCGGGCCTCGCCACGGAGATTAACTTCGACCTCAACCTGGCGCGCATCTCCGTCAGCCTGGACATCGTCTCCAACGTCCTCGTGTGCATGCTCCCGCTTCCCAACTACGACACGCACAAGGCGCTCGCCGCCTCCGGGACGACGGGCCGGCGTGCCGAGGTGATGTTCGCGCTCGCGTCCGCGATAACAAGCTTCGGCGGCTGCACCGTGCCCGCGGTGCAGAGTCTCGCGCTCTGCGTGCTGCAGGCGCGCGCGCTGCTCGCCGAGTCCGCGGGCCCGGGCGCCGACAGCGCACCCGCCGCGGGCGAGGATGGCAACGTGGGCCGCGTCTTCGGCGCGCTCGCGGTGCTGCAGGCCGCAGCGCAGATGATCCTCGGCCCGATGCTCTTCGGTCTGGTGTACTCCGAGACGGTCGCGACGTACCCGCAGGCGATCTTTGTCGTCGCGACGGGCGCACTTACCGGCGCACTCGTGCTGTTGGTGCTGGTGCGCAGCCCGCTGCGCGGTGTAAAGGCGCCAGCGAAGGGGAAGGCGAAGGGCAAGGGGAAGGCGACGCCGAAGGGCAAGGGGCGTCGGTCGACGAGCTCGGAGCTGCGGCGCGGGCGGTCGCGGGCGAGCAAGGACCTGAGCGGCGGTGCGTTCCCCGCGGGGTACGGTGCTGCGCCGACGGGTCTGAGCGCCATCGCGGAGGGGGAAGCTGGCCCTTCCGGTGCAGGCGCTGCATGAAAGACATACGAATATGCAGTAGGTGGACAGAGCTTTTTGTGGTGTTACGGTACTCATGGATAGGTTATTGTGCGAGATTGTGGCAACGTGTATACTAGCAGCCTACCGCTATGCGTGGGCACCCCCATTGTATTTATCACATTCTATCCTTCCTCTAATCAGTAGAGAGCTATGCATATCTTTTGTTATTTGCGAGATTACTCTTGCAACGGAGCTCGCAGTGTCATTAGCTGGAAGTCGCAGCTTAGGACCCTGATGTAAACGCGCTCGCATCGTGGACTCCTGAGCAACCACACAAGGCTGCCTAAGCTGTCTCTTTACACAACAAGGATACGCGTGGGAAAGAGAGAGAGAGACACGCTCTCGACTCTCTGCGAGTGAGGATCCGTAAGGTTCAGGCTCACCGGATCCAAGACTCGAGGGTGGGTGGGGGGTGAAAAGGAAGATGGAGTGGATTGGGAGGTGCTGCGCGAGCACACGACGTAGAGGACAAGCGGTAAAACTGCTGATCGGTGTCGATGTCGCTTAGTCAGCATATGTTGTTCCCTTCCTCCGCAGGCTCCCTCAGAGAACAACTGTCAGCTGCCTAAGCTGTCTCTTTACACAACAAGGATACGCGTGGGAAAGAGAGAGAGAGACACGCTCTCGACTCTCTGCGAGTGAGGATCCGTAAGGTTCAGGCTCACCACAAAGCGAGCGCATCTGCGGATGCCCGAGCCAGACGGAACCTAAGGATCCGTCTCACCACCCATGAGATCGAATTCCAGCCGCACGAAGTTCAACTTCAACCAGATGTCACGTGATATCAGTTGTGCCTGCGAAATCACGCTAGCCACCCAGTAGCAGACCCGTGCCAACATATCAGAATTATCAGTAGCAAGCACACATTGATTCCTTATGTAGACAACGCTCATGGACAGCCTCGGCCAAGAACCTTGTAGCCACATCTCACGAGTTCATCTTCCGAAACGAGGCAGCTGTGGTGCCCCGCAAGGTCTCTCGAGTGATATGAGGCATACAAGTCCCACGCCAGGCCACCTTTCGGCACAGCACATGCTTATTACATTCGAGTTATCCTCGGACCTCGTGCCGTTGTCGAACGACAAAGACGATAGCACCGTGACAGTGACTTTCTTGCCCTTCAGATCACGTGACATGAAAGGACGCTCGTGCACCTCGAGAGTCGAGGACAACCGTTGTCACAACCGGCAAAAGGGGGGGGGACCAAGGGGGCCAGGCAAGGGAGGGCAAGGGGAAGGAAAGGGGGATGGTGAGGGGGGTGTTGAATGAGGGATGGACGGTCTGGCTTGATGGATGACGCGGTACGCCTTCACCCAATCCAAAGCACATCCCCGTCGCCGTCGGTCGTCAGATCGATCACGATCCTGACACCATCCGGGCCATACACTGCCGTATGCCCATGAGTCCCTCCAGCCACAGTGACTGAAGTTTTCGGGCCATACCCTGCGGTATGCCCATGTTTTCGGGCGCAGCGTCGCAGGACTAAATCCCCGACGGCCCCATGTTTCGGGCATGATATCCCAAGATATTCCCATGACTTCTGAGGCCATACAACAGTGTATGCCTATGACCGGGGGCCATACTCCAAGGTATGCCCCATGAACACCACCCTGGCTGCAAGTCGATCACAGCCAGAGGCTCGGGCTATACTCAGCAGTATACCCAACCTCCAGCACATTGCTGGAGGCAGGGGCATACCAGAGGTACGCCCCTCGAAGTGAAAAGGAAGATGGAGTGGATTGGGAGGTGCTGCGCGAGCACACGACGTAGAGGACAAGCGGTAAAACTGCTGATCGGTGTCGATGTCGCTTAGTCAGCATATGTTGTTCCCTTCCTCCGCAGGCTCCCTCAGAGAACAACTGTCAATTGACAGTCACGCGCACGTACGAGGGAGAACAAAAAAGCGTCACACAACCGAGGTATGGTACCAGTGGGGTTCGAACCCACGCGACGAAACCGTCACCAGGAAACAGAGCACGGCTCTTAAATCTGGCGCCTTAGACCACTCGGCCATGGTACCCTCAGGAGGAAGCCAGCAGTGACATTCATAACCTTTGTCAAATGGTAGCCAGGTGAAGGGCTGTTGCATTGTTCAGGACCTCGAGATCGAGTATGATTTTGAGTATGTTACTCTCTTGTACCGACCGCTTCCGCCCATGCGCGGCGTAGTACTCTGCCGTATATAGAAGTCCAGCCACCTTATCGTGCAGTAGCGCCCGGCGTCTGCAGGTCATGTAATGTAGTGTACGACGTACTGTGAAGTAGCAGGTGAATGAAATGCGTGAGGATGCAGTCTGTCCATCCCAGGCCCCTTGACTGATTGAAGGAATGCGAGTGCCCCTAGATCTTCTTCGGCTCAAGCCCCATTGACTGAGCAACGAAGCCCCATTTGTCTGCGGCCTCCTTAATTCTGTAGGACGGCGATAGCGCAGTGAGTTATCGGTGCCACAAAAGCTCGGAAGGCGAACGACGTACCGCTTCTCCGTCGACTTGCCCGCGCCGTGGCCGGACTTCTTGTCCACGCGGAGCAGGAGGGGATGCGGGTTGTGCGGCAGGAGGTGCTGCATTTCTGCGGCGTGCTTGAAGGAGTGCATCGGCACGACGCGGTCGTCGTCTGAAATGAAAGTGGAGTATCAGCTTGTGGTCTAGCGGGACTAGTCAAGGGAGATCGACGCACGGTCAGCGGTGAGCAGTATTGTTGGTGGGAGGACCTTGTCGGTGGGGATGTTGTGCAGAGGGGAGAGCGGGTAGATGAAGTCGAAGTCGTGCGGGTCGTGCGGGTCGCCGTAGTCGCCGCACCATGCCTTGCCTGAGGGTACATGAGTATCACTATGGAATGCGGTGGCATAAATATCATCGTACCGATGGTGAAGTCTGCGAACTGAAAGCGGGGCGTTAGTATGCGCGCTTTACGAGGAACAGTAAACTGGGTACCTTGAGGAGATCAAGCACGCCGACCTCCGCAACTGCAGCGCCGAAGGTGCCCTCCGGTGCGCGGTTGACGCACGCTGCGACGAGAAGTCCGCCATTCGACCCACCGTTGATGGCGACCTTCCCCGGTGCGGCGTACTTGTTCTTCACAAGGTATTCCCTGTAGTAGCAGCGTCAGCTTATACCGCTTCCCTCGCAAACAGTATCAGAGGAAGGACACGCACGTCGCAGCAATAAAGTCGTCGAACACGTTCACCTTCCGCTCCTTCGTCCCCGCAAGGTGCCACTCCTCGCCGAATTCGTTGCCGCCGCGGATGTTGGGCACGGCGAGTACGGCGTTGTACCGCTGGCAGAACGTCATCATCATCGGGCTGAAGAAGGGGTTGATGGAGATGCTGAAGCCGCCGTAGCCTGCGCGGTGAGTGTGAGCGAGCGTGCAAAGGAATCAGGGGAAAAGGAAGCTTATCGCACCGTACTGGATCGCCGCGGCGGTGCCGTCAAGCGGGGTCGACTTGTGGCGGACGATGAACATGGGAACCTTGGTGCCGTCCTTGCTCTCGTACCAGACCTGCGTTGCCTCAAATTCCTCTGGGTTGATCCCGCGCACGCTCGTCGAGCGGAAGATGGACCACCGCTTCTCCTCCTCCGGCTCTGAGAAGTCGTACCGCCCGATCGTCTTCGGCGTGTTAAAGCCCGTCATCTCAACGAAGAAGGCGGGCTCGTTTCGGTAGCCCACGACGCCCGCGGCGCCCACGAAGTCGCCCGCCAGCCGCTTCAGTTGCTTGCCCTCTTTCGAGTAGACGTAGAGCTCGTCTTTGACCTAGGGTGGTGTTAGTGTGTGATATGCAGGGTTGCGAGAGTGAGAGGACTTACGTCGCGTGTGTAAACGACGACGAAGTGGTCGCCGACCATGGTTACGTCGGAGAGCTGGGCGTACCCGTGCGGGATAACGTCCGTGAAGGTCGGTTTCTCGTCCGCGATGTTGACTGTGACGACCTTTTCGAGGGGCGCCTTGTGGTTCGTAGTCAGGTAGAACTGCGTCCCATCGTTCCCGAGGCTGTGTGCCATGTTTAGGAGGATGCGCTAAAGGGAATGTAGACGCACAACATACTAAGAGAATTCACCGTCAAACTCGTTGACGAGCTTGATCCAGTTCATCTGCGGTCCGATCTCGTTCTTTTCCAGGTCCGCGATCCACAGCATGTTAGTCTGGAAGGGACGCGCGTGAGTCGCCATACGAGGCACGCAGCGGCTGAACACGAACCCGTGTCGTGTCCTTGGAGGTGGACATCATGAGGTAACGCCCGTCCAGCTCGCTGATCCTCATGCCAAACATCCATTCCGGATTTGCCTTGTCAGAATGGACGAGGACGTCCTCGGCTGTGGAAAGGGGGGGACCATTGATCAGCGGCACGCCTCGATGGGGACGGACGGCGTACTTTGCTGCGTGCCAATGCGGTGGTAGTAGATCATCGCGTCCTTGTCGGCCTGGGTCGCGATGGCGTCCTCCGACGAGGCCGCGAGACCGCTGTTGTCGGGGTAGCGCTGGACGGGTCGTCAGGATGAAGGGGTATTGGGGGTGGCAGGCGCACGAACCTGGTAGAAAAAGCCCTTCGAGTCGTGTGTCCAGGTGATGCTAGAGAACTTTACGAAACGAAGCTCTTCGGGAAGGCGGTCGTCATTGTGTGAGGGTTTCTTACCGTCAACCTCTGCCAGCGGCTTGTCGGTGGAACGGACGTAGATGACGGACGAGTCGCCTCCCTGAGCGAGCGTGAGTAGGGACTTAGCGGGAGAGGCATGATGCGCACGGAGTAGGAGAGGGCGTAAGCAAAGTAGCGCTCGCATTTGGACGCCTTATAGGTGGCGATGGAAACTGTGCCGTCCTCGGAGAGCAGGTTGGGCTGTGGGACCGTTAGGTGGGGTACAGATGTATGGGGTGACACGCACGTCGAAGAAGACCTCGCCAGGTTCCTTGTCGGAGGAAAAGTCGGGGAGGGTGCTGTCCTTGGAGCGGTAGAGGACTGTACAGAGTCAGCGTCCTGACTGTATGACTGATCGGCGCACGCACCGGACTGAGCCTGCAACCCGCTGTTGTACCACCAGTACCAGCGCCCATTGGGTGTGTGGGTGAATCGAAACGGGGAAGAAAACTAGGGTGCTTCAGCTAGAGTACATACGCTACGGCACACGACGCACCTTGGCGTAATTGTACGACTCGGTGAAGGCCGCTTGCAGCGCGTCCCGGTCCGGGTTCTTGTCGAGGTACTGGCGCGCGAATGCCTCCTGCTCCGTCGTCCACGCGTCCGTCTCTGGCGAGTGCGCCTCAAGCCACTGGTACGGGTCTGGAACGCGCACTTCACCGCGCTTCTCGCTCTTGTAGATGTCGACGTGGTCCGAGCGGCGCGCGGCCGGGTAGCGCACTGTTTTTGCTTCCCAGGGTGTGGGGGGCATGGCTAGCGGTCTGAACGTGGTAAATGTACGGCGGAGGGGGAGGGGGGAGCGACGGAAGACGAGTCGAATCGATCCGCGCATACTTAAAGCACCAGCGCTTATTTCAAAAGCTGCCCCTTCCGCTTTCAGACGCGCCGCGTTCCCATCACCGTGTCGCCGCCACGGAGGCATCCTGCGCGCGTGCCCCCCGCCGCGCATTCACTCTCCGACTTCCGGCGATGGAGTGCTGGGGGAGCCGTTCATCTAGGATCGGAGTGATAAAGCGGGATGAACTTCCCCCGCACCGCCCCTTCATGCAGCGAAGCGGGGGTACAGGCGCTGGGTTCAAGATCGATGTGGTGGCGTCCCATCTGAGGACCCGGTCCGACGCGACGCGGTGGCGACCGCCGCCCTCGAAAGTTGCATCTAGGGACCTTCGGTAGCTGTCGCGCAGCAGGCGTACACGCGGGCGGGCTGGGCGGGGATTCACCTCGAAGGCGCCTTAGGTACGCGGCGGCATAGCTTGCGCTTGAAAGAGGTGAACGGCGCGCAAACTACGCGTCCTTCCGCGCCTTACAGCGTTATCCGAAGCGGATGCCAGTGCCGACCCATGCGCGATACGTATATGAACGTCCAGTACCGTTGTGCAGGGATCCGGAGGCTGTAAGTGGTCGCGAGGAGGCACTGCCTGTCTTGTCAGAGGTACGTGGAGGTGCACACCAGGGTCCGGCGCTGAGGAAGAGCAGATAAAGACGCCCCGCTAGAAGGAAGATTGGGTTAGAGTTTGTTAGCCCCAGAATTTTGAACAGCCGTTAGTCACGTGATCGTGAGAGACCTATTTCTTCAACTTTAAGTGGCCGCCAGCGCGAGGATTGCAAGTTCATCTCGGGGAAACAGTGTCGTGTCTTGTAGTCACGATAGTCTCTCGACATGTAGGAGGCCGCGCGTTTGCGGTAATGTCTCGGATAAGGACACGCCGTCCCTCTATCTGCCTCCATTACGGAGGTGTAGTAAGGGCCTAAAGTCTAATATATTATACGGTGGTGGTGGCCGCGGGTGTTCGTATTCATGGGTGAGTATGTCCCCTCCCCATCATCCCTCCCTCCTTCGCTCCCCATCATCCCTGTCTCCTTTCCTCCCTCCCCGCCGCCGATCGTCGCAACAGCCACGCCAGATTCTCATACACGACGAACGTGACGCACGTCCCTGGCAGCACGCGCACGATGTTCGTCGCGAGCCCGCGGTAGAAGCCGCGCAGGCCCTCGCGCGCCCAGGTGCGCCTGATGGTCTCGGGGATGGTGGGGTATTCGTGTAGGGTGTCGTTCTGGGGGGAATGGCAGTGAGTGGGGGTGAGGGTGGAGTGGGTGGAAGGGAAGGGCGGACCGAACGGAGCGGGAAGACAAGTCAACGCACCTGCATCCGCGAACGAACAACCTGGTAGGGGTACGTTGATATTAGTGCGCCCAGTTTACTAGAGCCAGACATGGCTGTGTATGCCGTATTCGACTGCGTGCGATGTTAGCGAGATGCAACATATGCGCCCGGAAGACATACCAGCTTGTCGGTGTTAGCGTCCCACTTCTTCCCCTCGCGCTCGCATCGCCGTCGCCGTCGATCGAAAGCCCAAGCCTTCATCTTCTCGTAGAGCATAAACTGGATCGCGCCGTTGCTGACGCCAAACAGGGCAAGCGTGGTCCCGCGGAACAGCCCAGAGGTGCCCTCGGTGCGGTAGACGCTGGACAGGCCGTCTGTAAGTCGCGTTGAGCGTTAGGTCTGCACGACGAGCACGAGCACGCACGCCAGAGACCCCGGTACGCGTTCGGCGCGTCCGCGGGGGTGGTGAACATGCGGACCTTGACGACCCAGAGGGGGTTGGTCATGACGGCGGTGACGGCGCCTGCGAGGGCGGGTCAGCGATGTCTGGGAGCGGGGGGCGGCGGGGGCAGGCGGCGGACTTGCTTGTGCGGAGCAGAGGAGGTACTCGGAGGCGGAGAGCGGTTTAGTGAGGTCGCCCCCCGACGCGCGCTTCTTGAGCATGTTGTAGCTGTGTACCCGGAATGTTAGTTAAGTGTATAGTGGAGGAGTAGGTGGGAGGGGGGGACGCACAAGAGAAAGTAGAGCCCCCAGCTAGACGCATTTCCCGCGATGTTTGGGACTATGCCGCGGTAGAGACCGCGCCAGCCCTGTGTCTGCTGGATATCGCGGAGCGCGTACCAGATCTGCGTGCCGACGCCGCCGCGCGCGGACGTAGTGGCAACCTGGAACTTGACCTTGAGAAGGTCTAGCGGGTTCATGCATAAGGTGTTCACGACCCCAGCGCCGATCCCGGCGGCGGCATGGTCCTGGGGAAGCGTAAGGTCTGTCAGCGAACGCGTATGACTCGGGGCGCGAGAACGTACGAGGGCAGCGGTGGGAAAGAAGCTTGGAGGTTGTGGGGGTAGTGGAGAGGTCATGCGTCCCTCGTTAGCTGAAGAATATCGCGGGGAACGACAGGGACGGCGGCGTAAAGCAAAAGAACAATGGGCTCGAATTTGTCATTTGAGCGCAAGGAAGATCGGGCCGGAGCCACGTGAGTCACTGGCGCTAAATCTCCGGAGGCTCCTCCAGGGCTCCTCTTGCCATGAACATTGGACATTGAACTCCAGCAAGGTCAACACAGACTTGCGCTACTCCAACGAGATACCCAGGCTGCCAGGACCTCATTGGGCCCCTTCTCTGTGCGCAACTTTTCATTTATCCGATGTCTGACCAACAAATGCACTCAGACACAGCAGCACGCTCCTCGTCTTGGATTCTTTCCTCCATGAACAATGTTGGCCAGCAGATGGCCTCAGGTGCGTCGCGTACTATGTCCTGATTGACCTTGAAGCTCACGATGTACCAGGCGCGCTTTCCGGGTTTGCATCGACCATCTGTCTGCAGCCCTGTAAGCTTCCCCGCTCTCGCACCGCAAATGCTCCTCACATTTACTCAGTTGACCTGCTGAAGACACGCATGCAGCAATCAGACGGCAGTATTCTCAAGGGTCCTCAGTCAGTCCCCCTGCCTTCACTGCAATCGCCACCTTCACCTCACCCCGTAACCCACAGACGCCCCAGCCTCATCCTGGACACCGTGCGCCAGGTGATCGCTGAACACGGCCCCGCTGGCCTATGGCGCGGAACGAGCGCGACTCTCTTCCGGTGCGCCTCGCGTTGCGTCTGACGCGCGCCCCGCGCTTAACCCCGTCAGGAACGTCCCGGGCGTCGCGTTCTACATGACTGGTCTCACGCAGCTGCGGACCTTCATGGCGAGCGCACCTGCGTTCAGCGTCTTTCATATTGTGCAGCAGGATGCTGCGCATCGGACGTCTGTCTTGCCGAAGCTTTCGAGCACAGGTAACCTCATCGCGGGCGCGACGACACGCGTCGCCGTGGGGTTCGTGCTGAACCCGGTGTCTGTGTTGAAAGCACGGTTTGAGGTACGTGTAGCGGGTGGTAATTCCCTCCGAAGCTGAGAGTGCGTCATGCAGAGTAATATATACGCGTACGAGACGCTTGGTGGCGCCTTCGTCGCGCTCGTTCGCGCGGGTCCCTCGGAGTGTCTGCGCGGCTTCGTCGCGTCCTCGCTCCGGGACGCGCCGTACGCCGGCTTGTTCGTGCTCTCCTATGAGGGCATCAAGCGCCGTGCATGTAAGCTTTTCTGATTATCACATGTCTGGGGACGCTATTGATCTTAACTAGCTGCGCTGGCGCCCCCATCGTCGGCGGGGCATGCACAGAATACGCTTATACATAGCATATCTGCCGCGTCTGCAGGCGCGCTGGCCACGCTTGCGACGCATCCCTTCGACGTGATCAAGGTGGGTGTTGCGGCCGACTGCTGCCGGCCAGCAAACTGACACAATTGCCAGACCAAAATCCAGGTGCGCAAAGAGGACAGGTATCGCGGATTCGCAAGAACGTGTCGCACGATATGGGTGGTACGTTCATCTCCTTGCTTGTGTGAATTTTCAAAGGCTAACTATTGGAACAGCAACGAGGGGCGATGGGTTTTTTGGACGGGGTGTCCCTGCGGCTGTCGCGCAAGGTGCTCAGCTCCGTCATTGGATGGGTGGTCTACGAAGGCGTGCTTCTTTTCATACATAATTCCTCACGCTAACCCTTCTTGGTACAATGGACAATCTACCTGTAGCTCTAGTCAATCTCACCTCACGACGAGTCACGTTGCTTTTGAAGAGGCGGCTAGCGCTGTCAGTGTAAGCGTGGAAAAGTAAGTGGTCTTCTCGGTCGCACATCGGTCGCGACCCGGTTGACAAGCTGTACACCTCGAGATGGTCAGCAGAAGCCCAGGTGAAGGTACTGTACTTAGCAGACTGCCTAGACTTATCTTGTTCTTGCGTTCTTCGTAATCATCAGTAATGGAACAACACGCCCAACGATGAAAGCGCAAGAGCAGAGCTCTGCCAGTCCTGAACAGGACGAAGGGGATTCCAAAAATTGTCGTCTGTACCGGCTGAGCACAGTGCAGACGCGCAGGCATGTACAACCCGTTCGCTGAGAGCCAATGAAGGCTAACAGCTACTAGGAAATGCCTGCGAGAACTATCATGTGACTCAGTCGGCGCCACGAATTGCGCGCACCGCCGCCGTCGCTCGTCCGAAGACGCACAACAACAACAGCGCGCGCAGCCCGGGCAGCGAGCAAGACTCACGACACCTCCCCCACTCGCCAACCTCGATAGAAGTCGGCAAGTGGCGTCTACGGCATCGAAAGCCCACCCGCGATGAACACATGCCCACCCGCCATCGTTGTGACTGCCACCCCGTGGATCCTCACCAGAGCCGCAAGCCCTTCGGCGGCGCTCGGAGCTCAAGAGGATTGCGCCCACGAAGGACAGCCAGCGGTTATGACGGGCCCAACGCCCACGGGCCTCGCGGTCGCTGGCTAAGCTGCCTATCCGACAGCTTCGGCAGCGACCGCAGTGGCGACCCATGTACCAACGGACCCCGCAAGAAGCTGCACCCAGTCACAACAAGGCCTATGGTGCCAAGGTCAGCTCGAGCTATGCTCGAGCCGAGAGGGCTGCGTAGTCAACAGGCAGCTGGCAGCCAGTTGAGCACTGCGCTCGACGATGGGGGAAGCGGGCAGGAAGTTGCTGCCTTATAAACGCTTCGTCCGGATCAGCGGCCCGACCGGCCCCCGGCCCCTTTGTTCCCTTTTCGGACTCAATTCTATTGTTCCTACCGGCGAATCCCACCCATGTCGCGCATGCTGCCAACACGCGGCACACGATGGACCATGGGCGCAGTCATACCCAGACCTTCGGCTTCTAGCGTCATGCGACTCTATCATGCCAGAGGCCAAAAAGGCTGCGGCGGGTTGCAGCACGCCTTCGGACGCATATGGCTGCAGCACTGCCGCACAGCTCCGGGATGCTACCCGGGAACTGATCTCGAAGCATTGCTCTGACGCTGTCTGGGGATCGCGACAACTAAATGAGCCTAACTTTCTCTTCCCTCGATAATGTTTTCACTCATTCATTCCATTCAAAGCTTGGGCAGGCCGCCTCGGACGACTATTATAAGCGCTCATTGTAGAGAACATCGTAACCCATGACATTGCAGAATTTCCCGGAGAGTGCGGCGATACAACCTTGCCTTGGATGGGTGGTTTACGAAGGTGTGCTTCTTTTCATACATAATTCTTCACGCTAACCGGGTGCTCCTTGGTACAATGGATCCAATCTATCTGAATCCACCTGTAGCTCTAGTCACTCTCACCTCACGACGAGTCACGTTGCTCTTGAAGAAACGGCTAGCCAGCGCTATCAGTGTCAGCGTGGAAAAGGAAGTGGCACTTCTCAGTCGCACGTTAGTGGCGACCCTGTCGAAAAGCTGTACAGCTCGAGATGGTCAGCAGAAGCCCAGGAGTGGCCGCTGAAGGTACTTCGCAGATGCCTAGGCTTATCTTGTTCTGACGCTCTTCGTGACCATCAGTGATTGAACAACACGGCGCTCAACGATGAAAGCGCAAGAGCAGAGCAAGTCCTGAACAGGACGAAGGGGATTCCAAAGATTGCCGTCTGTTCCGGCTGAGCACAGTGCAGACGCGCAGGCATGTACTATCCGCTTGCTGAGAGCCAATGAAGGCTTACAGCTACTAGGAGATGCCTGCGAGAACTACCCCGTAACTCAGTCGGCGCCACGAATTGCGTTCACCGCCGGCGCCGCTCGTCCGAAGACGCATAACAGCAACGGCGCGCGCAGCCCGGGCAGCGAGCAAGACCCGCAACACCTCCCCCACTCGCCAGCCTCGATTGAAGCCGGCAAATGACGTCTACGGCGTCGAGAGCCCACCCGCGATGAACACATGCCCACCCGCCATCGTTGTGACTGCCACCCCGTGGATCCTCACCAGAGCCGCAAGCCCTTCGGCGGCGCTCGGAGCTCAAGAGGATTGTGCCCACGAAGGACAGCCAGCGGTTATGACGGGCCCAACGCGCACGGGCCTCGCGATCGCTGGATAGGCTGCCTATCCGACAGCTTCGGCAGCGACCGCAGTGACGGCCCATGTACCAGCGAACCCTGCATTAGATGCACCCAGTCACAACAAGGCCTATGGTGCCAAGGACAGCTCGAGTCATGCTCGAGTCGAGAGGGCGGCTTGTCGGTTGGCGGCGCTGGCAGCCAGTTGAGCACTGCGTTCGACGATGGGGGAAGCACAAGAAATCGCCGCCTTTATAAACACTTCGGCCGGACCACCGGCCCGTCCGGCACCCGGGCCCTTTGTTCCCCTTTGTGGCCACAACTCTTTTGTTTCTGTCGCCGTGTCCAACTCCACCCATGCCGTACATGCGGCAGACTACGGACCATGGCCGCAGTCATACTATTACCCAAGACCTGGGACTTCTAGCGTCTGGCGTTTCTATTGTCGAAGGCCAAAAAGGCTGCGGCGGGTCACAGCGCGCTTCGGGCGCATATGGCTGAAGCACTGCTGCACAGCTCTCGGATGCTACCCGGGAACTGGTATGTTTCGACGTTGCCTCGACATTGCGGTATCGACATGAGCCTAACTTGCTCAGTCCTTGACTTTCACAGAGCTCGAACAGACGACTCGGACGACAATTCTAGCGCTCAGTTTATAGCACATCGTAAATCAACACTGCAACACTCTCTGCCTCGTCGAAAGATCATTGCGCATTGCCATGGCTTCTACTAGACCAACACCGGACAATGGAAGCCAACCCATGTGATTTCAATTCACGCAAGCAACCCATTCGGGACGACTGCATTTCGAAGGCCAATAAGCCGTGTTTGTGGCCTCTGGAGCAGTTGTCTTTTTGGCCAAGGATCGCTGCGTATATAAGGTCGCGCAATGGCGAGGAGGCAGTATCACTCAACCTCTTCACCTGCGTCTTGGAGGTATTCAAAGCATCATGGTCAAAGCACGGACGAACAAGCAAATGGCCTCCACAGCCGGACCCTCTCAACTGTGAGTGTTTGCTTCTCCGAACGATTCTTTCTTTGCTCATCATCGACCACGATGCAGCCGTAGTGACGCATCTCGTCGCGGACATGTAGACCGTGGTGTGGTCATTGAGAACAAGTTGCACTCATGTGTGTAGTTCGCTAATTCAAGTATATTCAAATGTACTTACGCAGCTCACAGCTGGGCCTTCGTCTTTACCCGTTCTCTCCGCCGTTCGATCGCCTAGGACGGCTTTCCTGAAGCGGGGAGGAGTATCTGCATCCGGCGATGAGATTCTCAAATGGATCGGAGACTTCCGTCTACGAGAAGACCGACCGAACTACGGTTTCGACATCGCAGATTTTAACGCGATTGATAGCAACAGCCAGACCGCCGGCGCCATCTGGAGCAAGGCCATCAATCATGGCCCTGTATACGCCCACCGCCTCGTTTCCCTCGTCATTCGTGGCAATAACAGCGTCAAGACCACTCGGGAGCAGCTTGCAGATATGCTCAAAGCCGTCGTAGCCCCTGACCTAGAGACGATCAAGATCCTCAGGCCCGGAATATCATCCGGAAGCTTCGAGGAGGCGCTCTACGGCTTTCTCTCCGCACCTTCCGAGAGGGCGACGCTCAAACACGTCAGCCTGTGCTGGTGTTGTTGCTACCAGACCGGGCTGTCCAAATATCTGGAGTCCGCGGCCGCCAGCCGCCTCGTCTTGTTGCACCTGCAGACCAACGCGGCCAACGTGAAGGATACGATCCTTCACGCCCTTGCGGGAGGGCACAGGTTCCCCAACTTGCGAAGACTGTCCTTGCAGAACATACAGGGGCTCACCGCCAAGAACTTGTTGGACGCGCTTCAGACGCGTTACATGCGCGGCCACAGGCGCCCCCTATCCGTCGAGATCACTAGCGATGTGAGCACAGACATCAGCAAGCGTGCGCGTGTCTTGCAAATCACTATGAAGAGGATCGGACCCGATGACCTATTAGTGAAGCCGGCGAAGCGGGTAAAAGAGGAGTTAGACTAGCAGCCCAGTTCACCCATATAATTGTACAAACAGTCATACGCAAGCAAACATGTACTTAGTTGTATGTGCGTCCACCGAACCAGTATTTCCGATTCCTATACACCAAGTTATATGAAGTCTTCATCATCTAAGGCGCCTCCTTGTAGAAAGGATAGTCGGTGAAGCCACGCGGGCTGGTATCACCCTTAGTGTAGAACGTGTCGCGGTCGTACGGCGTGAGAGGGTAGTTATGCTCCCATCGCACCGGGAGGTCGGGCTGATGCGTTCGTCAGTAGTGATATGCCTGCATTGCTTTCGGTGGCACTCACGTTGGCTAGGAAGTGACGCCCAGAGGCGATGAGTCCACCTTTCTCCTCGGCGTCCTTGATAGCAAGCTCGCGAGTGTAGCCGCCAGCGCTGATGTACGTCTTAGGTGCCCAGATCTCGCGAATGAAGTCGTTCTGTTCTTCCTGAGGGAGGCCTTGGACGGCGCCCGTCTCGGCGGGGGCGAGAATCGGTTCGATGACGTGAAGGTAGGCAAGGTCGGGCTGCCTGGCCTTGAGCTCGGAAGCAAAGTACGAAAACTGCGGGATCGGGTCCTTCATGCGCATATCTGGTCAAGCCGGTCAAGCAGGCGACCACACGAAAGAAATGCTGAGAGCGCACCTTGGTAGGTGCTCCAGGGGCTGATACGATAGCCAACACGATCAGCACCGACAGCGCGCACAACCTCATCGACGACCTGGAGAGGGAAGCGCGCGCGGTTCTCCACGTTTCCGCCGAACTCGTCAGTGCGCGTGTTAGACACGTCTTGCTGTTTTATAAGTCAGTATATATGCGAAATATTTCCAGAGTGACCTCACCAGGAACTCGTCGAGCAGATATCCGTTGGCGCCGTGGATCTCGACGCCATCGAAGCCGGCCTCGTTCACGGCCTTCTTGGCCGCCTCGCCGAACCACGACACATACTCTTTGATCTCTTCCTTGGTGAGCGCGCGAGGAGTGTCCTCGTAGTCCACGAGCTTGATCGGAGACGGAGCGACCCCCTCGAACGACGAGTCCTCGGCCTTCAGGTCGGCAGTCGAGGCAGTGCGACCGAGCGCCCACAGCTGGCAAAAGATGAAGGAACCCTTGGCGTGCACAGCAGCCGTCACCTATACTGTTTGGTGAATACATTGAATAAAGAATGATGCCAGGAGATGAACGAACCTCCTTCCAGGCGGCAATCTGCTCGTCGCTCCAGATGCCCGGCGCGCTCGTGGCACCGCCGGCCTTGGGGGTGATGATGACGCCCTCGGTAATCAGGAGAGTGCCAGGAGTGCTCCCGCGCTGAGAGTAGTACTCCTTGACATGGGGCAAGGGGACGTGGGCGTAGGTGGTGGCCCGGAACCTGGTCATGGGGGACATCACGATGCGGTGCTGCAGGTCGATAGCCCCGACCTTGACGGGCGTGAAGAGCTTGGGAGTAGCGACGTTGGACATGTTGGTAGAACTGAGGAAGCGATGGAGGATGCTGCCTTTTCAGAAGCAACAGAGGCACGTTTTATAGCAGTCCACAAGCAGTCTGCATGAGCCAATATGTCGTGACCGACTAGACTGATGTGTGCGCGCTCGTCGCTGTGTCCAGTCAGCGAGATCGTAACCGGACCAGGGCAACTTAGAATGAGGTCCATTGGATGCCTGTTGATGTTCATACAATCGGGCGGCAGGTGTCGCCATCCGTAGCCTTCACAGTCCCGGCGAAGGCGGATGGTTTACGAGAAACTGTGTTCCTGCTGTCGTCGTAGTCATTGTGGCCTACGAGAGCTGCGTAAGCAAATTGAAGCAAGTGTTTCTGGCTCAGTTGAAGAGTGACAGTATGCATTCTGCGACGAGGCAGTCAGTAAGCGCGATTGACAAGTTGGTAAGACTTGGTGAAGTTGAACAACGGTTAGTACGAAGACTCGAACTAGTCCTCATTATAATCACATGATATTTATCTCACGATCACGAGACGAGCACTGGCAGTGACATTGTTGCTGCATTGTTGAAAATTTGTTGCCTCTTGGATTCTAGAAGCCAACCAACGCTACGTATGCCACAAAATACCCGCCCACCCCCAACATCATTAACCACGTCCCATGAAAGTAACAATAGATTTGTCAGCCAGTATAAGTAAGACCATAGTGTGTGTGCATACAGAGCGCGACCAAAAAGCTGCGAAAAAAGAAGTCAGACAATATATGCGTTGAACCAAACCCATGGGACGCGCGCGAAGCTAGTCTCGTGTGAAGTGGCCTTTTGAGAATCGTGCATGCGGGCTTTGGAGGCATCGTGCGTGAGGGGAAGGCAGGGGCGAAAGCAAGAGCAAGATAGGGTAGTAGCGACGGGCAGCCACGCGGCGGGGTATTAAACAAAGACCAAGAAGGCAGGCAGGTACTAGTTGACGACGGCAGGCAGGTAACCGACGGCGACGACGACGACGTAGCAAGGGTCATCATCCAGTTGTAGTACTAGGGTGCAGCAGCGCAAGATAAGTATCGTAAGGTTCTACGCGGGGAGGAGCCAGCTCAGGACCGGGAAGAGCCAGCTCGGGACCGGGGAAGAGCCAGCTCAGGACCCGCCGTCGGGCTTGCCACCGCGACCGCGGCCAGCGGTGAGCCCGGCAGCAGCGAACCCGCGCTGGGCGAACCCGCCGCCACGTCCACCACGCCCGCGACCCCGACCTCCGGGCGCGCCTTCCCGGTTGTCGCTCGCCTGCTTGAGCTCGGGCGTCGAGCCGTCCTTCAGTTTCTGCGTATTTCGTATCAGCGCAAGTCGCGGAATCGGGCATACGTGGACTGGACTGGACTGGACATGCCACTCACCTCGCCATTCCTCTCCAGCCCCGCCTTCATGGCGTCCTCGTCGCCGAACTCGATGTAGATGATCTTCTGCGCGCGCCCAGAGTTTGTCGGCGGGTACGTGATGCGGGTGATGCCAGCCTTCGCCGGCCCGAAGAACTCGCGCACGTCGTCGTCGGGCACGCCGGTCAGCGAGCGCCAGAAGATCGTCCACGGGTTACGCGGCGGGCGGCCCGACTTGGGCGTCCGCGCCCCAGTCGAGTCCGCGGGCGACTTGAGCTCGTCGTCCAGAAGGCTTGGGGTAGCAGCAGCGACGGGCGACGGCGCTGCGGCGACGGCCTCATCACCCTTCTCCTGCTTCTCCTTCTCAGCCGCCACTGCCGCTTTCTTCTTCTCCTCCTTCTCCTTCTTCTTGTCCTTCTTGCTCTTCTCGGGCTTGTCGCCGGCTGGGCCAGCGGCGGCAGGGGCGGGAGTAGAAGCAGAGTTGCCGTTGGGAGCGGGAGTGGTGGGCTTTGTGGCGTTGTCTGCGGCTGGGCTGGCGGGGCCGGGAGTTGGGGCCGTCGACTTCATGTGTGGGGGTACAGGCCGCTCGGAGGGAGCAGAGACAGCGGGTACGGGGGTCGGGCCCTTGGTCGGCACTTGGGAGGATGGCGCAGTGGTGGCAGCGAGGTTCTGCGGGTGGGGAGAGCTGGGTGTAGCTGCGTTTGTCGCGGTGCGGCGATATGCGTAATTGAAGCCTGAGTTGCTCGTTAGTAATCAGCCGAAGCAGGAAGATTTTGCGACGTACCCTGGCTCTTCAGCTCCGCACTGACACGTCCTTCCCGCACATCGAGGATGAGCGACCCAAATGCGGCGTCACAAAGGTTCCAGTTCCAGCAGTTTTTCCACGACGGCTCGTCGCCGGTGGGAGGCTGCGGAGGTGGTATCCGTTCGATGACGCTGAGGGCTTTCTCGAGTAGCACCCGCTGGTTTTCGTCAATGACAATCTCGACCTGGTTCTTGACCGTCTCCCAGACGCGCTCGAAGGACTCCTTGCCCGCCTGCAGTTTGTGCCGATAGCCCTCAAAGTCCGACTGCACGCTGAACTCGTTGTACGAGGTGGCGTAGCGGAAATGAAGGCCGGCGGAGACAGTCAAATCGGCTTTGAGGACGAGCGCGAGCTGCGCCATGATGCCCTCGCGGCCGGGGCTGGCGTGCGTGACGAGCAGGCGGGTCTCGCTCTGGTCAAAGACGCGCTGCGCGGTGTCGACGAGCTCGCCAATCTGGAGCGCGGTGGTCCACATGGTGCCCTGGCCGCCCGCGATGGTCGCGTTGCCCTCGCCATTGTCGAACATCTTGTGCGGGACGTGCGCGCCTCCGAGGCCGAGGAGGCGCAGCTTGACGCCGCCGACGTCGAGCAGGCGCGTGGTCGCCTCGTCGAGCACGTGCAGGTTCTCGACGGATATGTGGCCCGCGCGCACCTTCTCGAGCACGGTCACGTCCTCGCAGGCGCCCCAGACGGTGAACACGGGCACCTGGAGCTTGATCTGGCCGGAGAGGAGGAGGGGGAACTCGGAGAGCAGGTTGATGTTGACCGTCTGGCGGATGACGGAGGCGCTGTTCTCGGGCGCGAGCAGGTGGGTGCGCTGGGCGGCGGGGATGAGGGGGGAGTACATGGTGAGATGGCGGAGGGTGCGGTCGTTGATGCGGCCGAGACTCTCCTCTTCGAAGAAGCCAAAGTCGCCGGTGTGGATGACGGCGCTCGCGTTGGCCTCGCGCGCGAGGTCGTTGAGCGCGGAGAGGCGACCACGAATGTCGGCGATGCAGAGGATGCGGCCATGCTGGGAGTCGAGCACCTTTGTCTGCGTGTTGACTTGGTGCACGCGCGGGAGGGGAGACGCTCCTGGACGGGTCGATGCGGACGCCGGACGAGACATAGCGGGCACAATCAGAGTCGCGGTAAGAGAAAGCCTGCAAGCGCCCACCGAGAAAAACAAAGCGCGCGCCACGCGGCTTCATGCACGTGATACACTCAGTCACAGTTCGTATCTCATTCTCATCCCGCATACATAGTAAGTACGACTACAGTCCCTACTGCTGCTTCTTCGTCTGCGCATTAAAGCCCTTCGGCGCATCCAGGCGAATGGGACTCTGAATGCTAGAGAGGGTCTTGATGCCGAACATCATCACAGGAATCAACACAAAGAACACGACGAGCAGGCTCGTGATGAGACCGGGCGTGAGCAGCTGATAGCGCTTGAGAATGCCGCCCTGCGGGGGAGCGAATGCGGTAGTCGTGACGTTGACCGTCTCCCCGAGCTCAGCGAACGGGGAGGTGTACGCGTCCTCCTCCTCGCTGTCGTACTGGCGGCGGGTCAGACGCTGCGAGGGCGCGGAGCCGGTGTAGATGACGAGGTGCTTCGGGAACGCGGACGTGATGGACTCGAGCATGGACGAGAACGAGGCGTCTGGGATGTCGTTTAGTCCCAGTAGATTTGAGGGTAAACCTGACGACGCACCGCTCTCCTTCATGCACTCCTTCCGGCCACCCTGGTGCAGCTCAATATCTGGCAACACCATGCTGATGACGTGCTTAACGCCCTCGACAAAGGACAGTTCCTCGTGCTCGGACACCTTCAGGAGGCGCGCGTCGCACTGTGCAGATACGGCCTGCGCAATGGCGTGCATGTCGAATGCATCTGCTGCAGAGACGTAAGGGTATTGGATGGAGGATGGCGAGGACGAGACGCGCTTTGCGACAGTTGAGTCGCGCGCCATGGTGCGGAAGTCAGACGCGTGAACCTACAAAGCGTGAGTAGCGATACGTATGTCTGGTAGGAGAGACTCACGCCTGGCTGGTCTACGAGCAGGATCGCATCATGCTCACATGCCTCGGGGTGAGACAGGATGTCATTCAATAGCGCGGGGACGTGGATGGAGTCGGTCAGCGAGGCCGGCAAGGCATCGTGGATCTTCGTGCTGCAACGACCCGTCAGTACTGCCGTTAGCGACGCCTACCGGCTACCCACCTAACAGACGACCAAGAAATAACTGGGAGCGTATTCGAGTACGCGTATGCAGCAGGCGCCAGAGCAGCCAACAGAAGAGTCCGGCCAGCCATGACGGTGTGCAGCAAGAGGGACGGCGACTGCCGAGATCGGCCTGCCTCCGGTCCGCCCACCCGCGCCGTCCGGCTATGCGATCACCTGACCGAGGGTAGCGTCACTTTCACTTTCACATGCTCCGATCCGAGATCCGATCCCCGCTTTGTACCCCACGGTGGGGCACACCCGGCAATCTAAAAGGATGTGGCTGACAGTGGCTGGGACCCGGATTGCTCCTGTCCTCCTACCACCATGTCTGCCGCGCTGCTTAGGAACGTTACTCGGTGCGCGCGTCCGGTCGTTGCGCGCCCTCTAGCTGCTAGGTAGGAACAAACGCATGATTAGGGAGTCTCTACACTGTCCTGACTTGACGTTGTAGGACGTTCGCGACGTCGAGGTGTATGCGACAGCAGCTCGCGTCACTCGACACGCTTTCTGATGAGGAGCAGATGCTCAAGGAAAGCGGTACGTGACCCCTTCGTGGTCTCACGCCCCCCTTCTGACGCGTGCGCCAGTCCACCGTTTCGCGACTGAATTCCTGGGTCCCAAGGTCCGAGAAATGGACGAGAAAGAGATGATGGACCCCGCGGTCATTTCAGCGCTCTTCGAGCAGGGGGTACGCGCGCGCACTCAGAAGCCCCCCGGCGATGCTGACGCGCCGACCTGCAGCTCATGGGTATTGAGACCCCGGCCGACTTCGGCGGCGCCGAGTCTTCCTTCACGTCCGCCATAATAGCCATCGAGGAGCTGGCCAAGGTGGACCCTTCGGTGTCGGTCATGTGCGACGTGCACAACACGCTCGTGAACACGATCTTTCGCAAGTACGGGACCAAGGAACAGCAGGAGAAGTGGCTGCCCATGCTGTCGGAGAACAAGGTGCGCATCCTTGTTTCGTCGTTTCCCATGCGGTGGAGGCTGACAGCCGTGTGAAAGCTCGGCTCGTTCTGCCTGTCGGAGCCTGCTGCTGGCTCGGACGCCTTTGCCCTCCAGACGCGCGCGAAGAAGGAGGGCGACGATTACATTATAAACGGGTCGAAGATGTGGATCACGAATTCGTACGAAGCGGAGATCTTTCTCATATTTGCGAACGTACGTCAGCGTTCTCCCTTCGTTCCGAGTCCGCTCACTCACGGACGGGCAAGGTGGACCCAAGCAAGGGCTACAAGGGCATCACCTGCTTCGTGGCCACGAAGGATATGGGCGTGCAGATCGCGAAGAAGGAGGAGAAGCTCGGCATCCGCGCCTCATCGACGTGTACGCTCAACTTTGACGACATGAAGGTCCCGGCGGAGAACATCATCGGCGGCGAGGGCCAGGGATACAAGGTATTCTCCCCTCCCGTCGTGTTCCCACCTTCAGCCGTGCTCACCGTCCCACCCAGATTGCCATCGAGATCCTGAACGAGGGCCGGATAGGCATCGCCGCGCAGATGGTCGGCCTCGCGCAGGGCGCCTTCGACAAGGCCGTGCCCATGACCTTCGAGCGCAAGCAGTTCGGAAAGCCCGTGGGCACCTTCCAGGCCATGCAGTTCCAGATGGCGGAGGCGGCCATCGACATCGAGAGCGCGCGGCTGATGACGTATAATGCGGCGCGGCGGAAGGACCAGGGGCTGCCGTTCGCGAAGCAGGCGGCGATGGCGAAGTATCTGTCGAGTGTGGTGGCGCAGAGGGTGGCGGGGCAGGCGATTGAGTGGGCGGGTGGGGTGGGGTTCACGAGGGAGACGGGGATTGAGAAGTATTGGAGGGATTCGAAGATTGTGAGTTGGGGGTTTTTTTTTATTGCGTATGGGCGGGCAGTGGTGCTGACGGGATGCGGTATAGGGTGCGATCTATGAGGGGACCTCGAACATTCAGCTGCAGACGATTGCGAAGTTTATTCAGAAGGAGTACTCATAATTTAGCACGGTGCAGTGCGTTGTGTGATCTTTGCACGCGAGGATAATACCATGTAGCGATAGGAGACTCGTCTTACTCTGTCCGAATAGGAGCCCGAACTGGAACGCGCAACAATTTTAGTACAAAGAAAGACCTACATAGCACGCAAACGTTGGCCCTTTCACGAGTCACTGATGACACTTTTGACGGGCACACCTTGCATAGTCAGTGCGTGTGCAAAACATATAATAATATACAGTAGATCAAGTCAAAACAGTAAACAGCAAGCAGTCGGTCCCAGAGCAGTCCGTAACAACGATAGCCAAGTAGTACTAGTAATACAAAGGACATACAATAGAAACATTGAATGCACAACAGAACGATTATAAGTGAGGATAAAGTTATGAATAAGGATATGCAGACGAGATCAGAAGCAAGTGTGTTATGGGTTAGAGTCGGATGAGATGAGATGTGAGATTTGAGATGGGGCTTGAGTTGGATGAGAGTCGGAACGAGGATGGGATGAGATTCGGACCGAGGATGGGATGAGATTTGAGACGAAAGATGGATCAGTGACTCATCAGAAAGACGAGAAAGGGCCCATCATGAGCTGCGCATCGGGCAAGTACACCGGTGACAGCGACGGCTGGCGGGCAACGGGAACGTTGTCGAAGAGTAATGCGTTGTCGTACGGAGGCGCGTTGTCGTACGGAGGCGCGTTGTCGTACGGAGGCGCGTTGTCGTACGGAGGCGTGTTGTTGTACGGAGGCGTGTTGTCGTACGGAGGCGCGTTGGCGTACGGAGGCGCGTTGGCGTACGGAGGCACGTTGTTGGGGTAGTACGCCATCTGGTAGCCGTCGTGAGACTGGTTGCCCATCGAGTAGTCGGGCAGCGCGTAAGACGTGTTGAAGAAGGGCGAAGAGTCCGTCTGCTGCTGGAAGGACTGGTTGCTGGACCAAGAGCCGGCAGGCGACACCGAGTAGGGCTGCATCTGCACGTCAGCGGACCACTGCATCTGAGCCTGCATCGGCGATGCCCATTGCGCAGGGGAAACAACGGTGTTGTCCGTGTACATCTGCGCTGACGGCAGCCCGTAGTAGTGCGCATCGTAAGCTGTATTCGTGTTGCTGCCCCAGTGCAAAGACGGGGCAGAGGAGGAGAACGTGTTAGGAGGAAATAAACCGTAAGTGGATGCCATGGCGACGGAGTCCGAGAACATCATCGTAGTCGTCGACGGCGTGGGATCGACAGGGGTGATGGATGAGCTCGAGGCGAGCGAGTCAGCCCACTGGCTAGGGATCGACGAATGCATGGCGGGGTAAGAGGCGACCTGCATGGAAGTCGCATGGGCGATGTTGGGCAGCTCGAATGCAGCAGTGAGACCCTCGGAGGTGCGAGCACGTTTTGTGGCGCGCGCGGACTCCGGCGTCGTTGCCTTCTTCGCCGACCTCGTGTTGTCGGCCGCAGCTTTGTCCGTGGGAGCTGGTGCTAGGTGCGCCTCGGCTAGATGCTTGGGCCTGCGCGTCGGCGTCGGCTTGCAGCCATGCTTTCTATGGCAGTGTTTCTGCATGCACGATGGGTCCGCGGTCCTGTATGAGCATCGTGGACACTTGATGGGACGGATGAGGGTGCTGCGTCATTGACAATGGTCAGCTCTCGGAAGGACGCATCAGCTGACAGTGAGACGCACTGTCGGGATAAGAAGTGGACACACAGTCCGTGCTTCTTTTTACTACTGAATGGGCATTTAGAGCCAGCTTTCAAGGGCCAGGGACATTGCCAAAGACTAAGTATGAGAAGTGTGAGATTTGGTGCTTGTATCAACAGCGCGACCACGCACCTGTTAGGGTCGCCATCTTTCACAAACTCGGGCACGTCCTCGAGCCTGGTGATCGGGTTCATTGTAGGCGCGTCCTCGATAGACAGTTCGAGCTCGGCATCTTCGGCCTTGCGTTTCCTGTTACGAGGCGGCGCGACCTTGCTTTCAGAAGAAGTGCTGCGGAGGGGGCGCGCACTGGCGCGGTTGACGGGGAGCTGCAAGCGTGAGTTAGTGGCGCGACCCGAAGCGGAAGATACTTCGCACACCTTGCGGACGACGCGGGCGGCGAGCATGGTGGGCGGGTGAGGATGAGCGGGGCGGGAAAGCAACTTGAGAGTGCGGAAGTGAGTTTTGGGAAGCTGGGGTGACGAAAGCCTCGTCCTGTGCGGGGCCCATTATATAGTTTTCCGGAGGGCACTTTGATGGATTGCTTGATGGCTACTTTTTTCAAGAAAGGAAACTTTGTCGTTTGTGCATGTTAGAATTGCAGACGAGTGGCGGAGTGGCACAGCGAGATTCTGAGCGGAGTAGCGAACGAGGGCGCACGAGAATTGGAAGGAACGTCAGAGAGACGTATGTGCATCTGTTGTCGTGTTTATTCCAGCGGTTAGGGTGCACACAGTGAGCTGAGAGCGTCGGAAGTACGCACTTCCTAACGCAGTAGTTTCCTCGGCAGCGGCAGAACAGCGGAGCGTACCGCCTGCGTCCCACGCCATGAGTCAGAGAAGTTGGGTAGGACCCGCTGCCGAGGACAATCGCCTCATGTTGTGGGGAAATCATATGGACAAGCTGTGTTGGCTGGTCTATTGAATGGGCCTCGAGGATTGACTAAGGAGAAAGCTGTGAAGCAACCGTATGGGGAGGTCCTGGCAGCGCCAAAGTCTCGCGGAAGTATTTCATTGTGACTGTTGAGTTCCTTTGCCGAGAGGACGTAGGTGTTGTTGCAGGGTAGCCGTGGCAGATAGTACGGACAGTAGCAGTGCTGGTCAGAAAGTAGCATACTCGAGTGCACATAGGCGCCCACAGCGGCCTTCCCCGGATGAGCGTGGGAAGAAAGAATACCTGCTTCTTTACAGCGCTTTGCGCTATTCTGCGGAATCGCCGCGCGCGATTGCGGCTTGACATGTTTGGCTACCGCTTCCCGGCAAACGCCGCCGCGCGCTGCCGCACGCCGGCGCCAGCGCACTGTTGCCCTTCCTTTGAGTTTTGTGTACATATCTTGAACATAGACCCAACATAGACCACTCGCTGGTGCCAGATGCGTCACCGTAGGGTGGTGTTGTCTCCCGCGACGCCCCCGATGCACGCGATGTGCACGTCAAAGTTTCCGACGTCTACTGAACAATGAATAGCAGTTACAGTGCAGTTACAGACCGCATTCGAGGTCGCCTTGTTTAGGAATCACCTTGCCGGAGCTCCCGCTCGCTGTACGAGACGTCTGGAGACTCTGCAGAGCGCGTCAGGCGGCGACGACGTCGTGGGTGCATTGCGTGACGTTGTTCGGCTTTCGCCGGTAAGGACCGGACCTCCAGTTTTTTGTATGTGAAACGAAGCTTGGGCACTAAAAGTCGCTAGAATATGGCATAATGTGGTCGATATCCAAGATATGTATACGAAACTCAAGTCACATAGCGTAGAAGGACGTCGGAAGGGCAACAGTGCGCTGGCGCCGGCGTGCGGCAGCGCGCGGCGGCGTTTGCCGGGAAGCGGTAGCCAAATATGTCAAGCCGCAATCGCGCGCGGCAATTCCGCAGAATAAGTAGCGCAAAGCGCTGTAAGAAGGAGAACAATTTGAATGTGACTTTTGTGTGACCTGCATTGACGCCAACCTTGTCTTGCCTTCTTCCGTCATCACGGTTGGGCGCGACCTGAAGCTAGGAAGCATGAATTGGGGAAGATGCGATCGCCAAGTCGGGACAGGGATGCTTGCACAAGGGGAGCATGTAGAAACTGCAGGGTATGGCGGGCGCCTTGCGTTACGTACGCTGGTACCAATGCATGGAATGCTCGAGGAAGGTGATTAACGACCAAAATAAGATTAAATCACATCTTTGACGACTACAGTCCATGCCTGTACAGTAGTGGGATGACAATGTCCGCGTATCATCAACACCTTTCCTTGACCTCACTATGGGCACGCGTTGCTGAATATATCAAGATGTGCCCTCCTGAGTGTCTTCTTCATCTCCTTACGGTGCATGTCGCAGCGGAGGAACGTGCAGCCGACGTTCATCAGATCTCCGTACACCTCCCATGCATGACCATCGGCCGTGCGGGGATCGTTATGCCAGTCGATGATGACAGCGAGGTCGTTGGCTTCGTCGACTAAAATGTTCTCCTCGCGCAGATCGCGATGATATATGTGTAGTCGGTGAGCGGCCCTGACAGATGTGAATGCGGATTCGGCCTGTGGAATAGAGTGTAAGATGAGGCGGCTATGGGGCAACTGCAACTCACGAGAGCAAGGTAAGACTCGAATTTTCGATACTTAGAGCTGAGAAGGTCGAATTTCAGAGCGTCCTTGACTGCTCGAAAGGTGGGTCCGGGCAGGTACTCGAGCAAAAGCACGCTCGCCTCCTCTCCCCAAGGCATCATCGCCTGGACCATAGTCAGCCAGAAGCGACCGTGCGACACCGGTGCGTACTCACCTGTTGTACCCCGAAGAAATACGGCAAAGTGCTCCCCTGAAATTTTTTCAGCGCACGATATGCTGAGACCTGGCAATGGATGATGTCGGCAGGATACCGGTATTGACCACTCTCGATAAGGACCGCGATCATGTCCGGCGCATAGTCGTCTGGAAGGGGCAGACCACTCGGCGCGATGAACTTCAGTACCACATCGGCGTACTCCTGACCGGGGTGTGTGGCGACCCAGACTTGCGAGTTGTAATCTTCGCCAACCTGCAATGGCCTTGATAGGACATATTCGCAGGATTTGCCGTATGGTAAATGCGGCGCGGGGCGCACAGACTGTATGGTGTCCTGGGGCTTCGAGGGTGTGTCCCTAAACTGTAGAGTGAAAGGCATGCCCTCGACAAGTGGACACTGGCAGGAACCCTCCTGCAGATTGCGCATGTTGTCGCTGTAGTCCAGGATTGACTCTGGGTCGCTCGCCTCAAAGGGTGGAGACGACATCGCGATGAGAGCGCGCAAGTCACTGTAAGTGGTGCCCGTCCGATGACTTTGACTGTATTTGTAGTCAAAGTCTAAAGTAGCCGAGGAGATGGCGCACGGGATAGAGTAAGGGGCGATCATGATATTATATTTCCAGGGTGGCGTGGGAAGTACAACGGCAAACGCCGTGGGAGATGCAGTTCGTGATCCAGCGCCCAAACAGTGACCAAGACTGAAGAGATGGCACGTATCTTGGAACGTTCTTTAGCTACTTCTTACACTGTTCTTCAATCCACAGGCCTGGAGTAATTAATATGTTGTACATAGTAGTGCCTTTGCGATGTCGAAGATGTCTGCGGACGTCCGCGCTTTCTCTCACCCACGATATATATTGCTTGACCGATATTTCACGTCGAACGCAACTCGTGTGATATGTATATCTGAAGCCTGGTAAGTGAGTAGTCTGTCAAATAGTATACGCTAGCACGCCTGGTGACTCTATGCTCCACACAATCACTGACACTGACGCGCGCCTACATCCCGAACCCACAGATCGTCGCATCCACCTGCATCCTCATCCACGACATAATGTCCCTGTCCACCTCTTCCAAGAGCTCTGCAATGATGGGGTGATACGCCAACTTTGCACCGAGTTTCAAAGCTGCCTGAGCGGGGCGAAACTTGGACTGGACGTTAAGCGAGGACATGCTTGGCGACATCAACGGCCTGGGCGTCACGGTGGTTTCGAGAGCAGGATGGCCATCGAGAGTAGTATCCGCGTCCGAAGCAGCAGGCGTTTGAAGATTGGCAAGCCCTTTTGCAGTGGCCCGAGTAGTCGGCGTAGAAGGATACCGCGAGTCGGGCTTGAGGAGCACACTCGCTTCGAGCAATGCAGAGCAGGTGCCGCCGAAGAAGAAGTCGTGGAGAGAGTCCGACGGGGGCACGACAGCAATCGACAGCGGAGGTAACCCAGGAGCGAGATAGTCAACCATCTGAGATATGGTAGAAGATCGGCCATTGACTGTCGTCGACGCCGAGGCCATGAGCGTATCGTCAATTTCCTTGTCGCCGAGGCCATAGACAGCAGAAGAAAGCGACGAGGAGGGATGCATAGATAGTTCAGCGGCGTCGAGAGGGCGCGAGAGGCGAGCAAGACTATCGAGGGAGCCCGCAGTAGACATCGCAGTAGAGATCTTGCCAGAGGTGAGCTGTGGAATATTGGCTGCCGTAAAGCTATCCAGAGAGTACGAAGAGCGATGCGTGCCAAGAGGCGTGGAGGCGTGCAGAACAGAGCCTGCGATAGACGTCTGGGAGTACATGCTTGATATGGAGGTCTGCGATTCGAGGGCGCTAGCGAAAGGGAAAGGCTCCAGGAGAAGCGAGCTGTCGGCCGGGTTATCCGTGGTTGACGGTCTCGCACCGGCGCGACTGTTCTCACGCAATACGTCTTCATACCGCTCGCCTTCGCGAATGCCGCGGAAGTTTGGCATGTGCAGCGAGTGCGAGTAGATTGCCCGGCGCTTCAAGCTGTGACGGTGGTCGTGCTGCGCGGAAGAAACTGGACGCAGGCTGTTCCTAGTACGAGCGTCGTCTCCGAATGCAGCACTAACAGAATCAACGAAGGCGACCGCTGGCGGCTGGGCCTGACCTGGCTTGCCTTTGCTGGTTTCAAGTTTGGTCCCGAGACGCTGCAATTTGCCCTCCACGCCGTTCTTCAGGCGCGCGAGAAACTCATCGACGACGGCACCGCCAGCAGAGAAGCTCGTCGACCCACTCTTGATGAGTAGGTTGAGCGTCGAGTCGCTAGCGTGGCTTTGAAGTAAAGGCGCCGTCGCGCGAACATCAGCAGTCCACTCTTGGAGGCGAGTCCCTTGCTGAGCCGACGATGGCTCGGTATCGTCGCCTTCCGACTCGGTTCCGAGCTCGAAGGCGCGAGTGACTGTGCTGTCATCCAAGGCCATCGACATATGAAGAGCGGATTCGAGGGAGAGGTTGCGTGAGTGGGGAACACGAGACGATGGGGAGGCCACTTTCGTCGGTGTGTCAACGCTGACCGCCTTCCATGTATGGCGCACCACGTTGGGCGTGTGGGTGAATCGGCGTGACAGCACGGGCTGTGGGGTCTGCTCGACTTCGCCATATCTCCGAAGGGCGTTGAGGGGGGAGCCGAATGCAGCGTGGTTCGAGTCGACTGACGTGTCTGCAGTACGGTCCGCAAGGCGACGCTGTTGACTGCCTGTTGTCCTGCGCGATGCTGTCAGCTTGGCAGATGCGCTCGCAGACGGCGTGTTGATGCTAGTAGTCGGCACAGAATCAATGGCGAAGCTTCCCCTCGCCTTTGACTTCGAGGCGGAGAGGATTCCTTGGGCATCACAGCTGACAGAGGCTATTTGGTGCGAAGAGATGCGTATGTTGGGCTTCGATACGCTAGGAGTGTGCGCAGACGACGAGAACACAGATACGCTGTCCCGCACTTTGTTGCTGGTGGGTTTGTGAGTCGAAAGCATGAGTCTAGACTTCTCGGCGGATGGGGACTGGGGAAATTTGGAATTGGTAAGAGCGGGTATCGGAGCTGCAGGCGAGGTCTTTGAACGGCCATGGACATTGTTGATCTGTGAGAAGGATAGTTTGCGCGAGCCGGCCTTCGCCTTGATGGTGGAGTTCTGAATCTTCGAGGCGGAGGAGGCCGTGGTTTGTACACTCTGGGGCCGAGTGAGGGGTTTGCCGATTGAGGCCTGGCGTATATTGAGATTGCTATACCGCGCGATGAGTGAAAACCGGGACGGACCTTGAGATCGCTATGCTCCGTCACTGTACGGTTACCGAACGGGGTGCGCGAAGCGATGTTGGTCTTATCCTTAAAGGCGTGCCGGGTGGGTAGGTTGTGAGAGCGAGCGACAGCCGATTGCGCTGCAGGTACGTCGCGAAGCGGCGAGAGTTGAAAGCGGTGGGGTTTCTCGCGAATTGCAACGCGTGGCTTCATGGTGATCCTGCTTGAGGTGTCGGATGCTGGCTGTACAGCGGCCATGTTGACGGCGAGGCACAAGATTGAAGAAGGTAGGAAGCAAACAATGGGATATCCGCATCGGGAATGCTTTCAATATCGGATATCACGTGGGACCCCCGGATCAATCCCGGCCGCTGGACCTGCCGCCAAAGTCCAACTTGGCTCTTGCCACCAAACAGCCACCGACGCTGCTTCAACGTGTATGAACTCTTGAGACTCCGGTCATGGTGGCTCCTCCAGCCCCGGACTCTCCTCGCTCGTCGCAATCGCCGCCGCCGGAAGGCGTACAAGGGGACCTAGAAATGGAGCTGTTCGGTCTGGCCAATGCGCTGTACAACCTTGGGACGACCGTCATCAACGACTCCACGAAAGAGAGAGACAAACCCGGTGGAGGAGTCAAGCAAGTTGGGCTGAGAGTGTATGTTGGCTCCCTTTCTCCTTGGGACTATGTACTGACAGCGGACAGGAACGACGTTATAAAGCATTTGGAGCAGCTTGACATGATGTCCGACCATATTCCGACTAGGATCCCCTGGGATGTTCTAAAAAATGTTGACGAGGCGCACAATCCGGAGTTTGTGACCAAGGAGCGCATTGAGCGCGTTGCGGCCGAAAACCAGTTTGCGTATGCAAAGATTGCAGCACTTGACGTGAGTCAATCTTACCAAGGGCGCGTGGCGGCGCTGACGCTCTTTTCCAGCGATATCGCTCAGAACTCAATGATGCACTCGCGAAGAGTTTCCCTGGACTTGAGTCCCAGCTGGATTTCGAGATGCCCCCGAGCAACGGCATCAAAACGGAGGGCAAGGAAGACGGCATTGGCGCGAATGGGTTGTCGAACGGCACGTCGCAAGCGTGAGACGGTGCGACGCCTGTGGTATGTGCTGCCTATGCCTGCTGTATAAATCCTATGCCTCATTGCTCTCTGGCTTATCACAAAGCATAGTAATATGTACCCCGCGTCTGATCTAATGATGAATTCTCTCGTAGATCTATGTAGACGCGCTTCGATGGTCAACGCAAATCACCATGCAGACGACTCTGAAAAGTTACTTATGTATATACTCACTCAGGATGTTCGTCAAGCCTTGGGATACTCGCCAGCGGCAGAATGTCTTCCCAGCCTGAGGATGTCTCCTCCGCCTTAGCAAGGTGTCCCCGGCCTTAGGGTGTGTCGCCAGTCTTAGGATGTCGTTAAAGCCTTGGTACCGGTGTCATTCACAGCTCTGAAAGTAATTCATAATATCGGGTGGCACCTGGTAAGCGGTCCTTCTTCGCGATGGTCAAACTACTGGTAAGTGCTCAAGCGCTCAGGGCTCCCTTTTACGTGAGACGTGTCTGTGGTTGCCATCTCTGCCAAATTGAGCATAGCCGTTGCCTGGCACTGGCAAGCCGCAAGTGCATTGTTTGTTTGCGGCACATTTCATTTTGCGGAGTGCACGTCCCGGAAAGCCGCCTACTAATTTGTCAGTCTTTCCTTTCCTTCTCCGACCCACTTTCCGTTCTTGACGGCCATTGTACCTCCTCTCGCGCGCCTACACTCCCTTGAGGCGCATGTCTGACATTCTCGTATCATACACGGCGCTGTCCGCATCGAGCCCCAGGACAGATGTCGATAGTGTTCTGCATCGCATAATAAACGGTAATTCGCTCTTATCACGTTCCCCCCGATCCGGCCTCTTACTTCCCCCTCCAGCCCCGTTGACGGACTTTGACACTCAGTCGAGACAGCAGGCAATTGAAGCGCTAATCGCGGACGTCAAGGCTACCACAGGATCACAGAAGGGCCCCAACAGCCGCCTCACGGCCAAAGGTGTGTCGCGGTGCATGCGGATTGATGTCCGTCGCTGATCCCGTTCAGATGCTCCGCAGGCACTGCTGGCAGTGAAGACGCTGGGCAAGCACCCCGCCGGCGCGCAGGTCATCGCCAAGGCCGACATCTTGGCCACCCTACTCTCGTTCGCCAACAGTACCTTCAGGGACGACCCCGACGCATCATGCGAGGCTCTGCGATGCATAGCCAACACCCTCCTCCTCATTGAAGGCGCGAGAGTCACTTTCATCGAGAAGGACGTCTCTGGCGGCGATCAATGCGTTTCTCTCCTCGAGAAGGCGACCACCCCGGACCAGATTTTCATCCTCTCCAGAATCCTCCTACTCTCCACCGTCATCCAGTCCTCTTTCCTCACCTCTCTCGTCGACGAGAAGCGCCATGGCAAGAGCATTGTGGACACTATCGAGTTCAAGCTAGATTCCCTCACGACCTCCATCCTGTCCGGGACGAAAATGTCACGCGAAGCCACGACAGATCTGCTCAAGTTTACATTCAATATCCTCATGCATTACCCCAAGGTGATGCCCTCTCTCTTTGTCTCTCCGCTCGCTCACACGGCGCACCAGATGGCCGGAGAGCCGACAGAACAGGCCGACAACGCGAGCCCAGAAGAGCGCAAAGTCATGGGAGATTATTGGAGCCCGAAGCTGGACGGGCGAGTACCCTTCCACCGCCCCCATCAGCTTTCGCTAACGCAAGTGCACAGCATCCTCCCCCCTCTGCTCCGTCTCTTCACGACCCTACCCCCCACCTTCCCCGCACCACTAACGGCGCCCCTCACTCACGTTATCCACTCGCTAATTACGATACCCATCACCCCCACACTCAAGCCACTCTGGTTTGGCACGGGCTCTCACAGCCCAAAGACGACGAACGCGCCGACCAGCAGTTCCGCAGGCCGGGCGGCGACGAGCGGTTCCGCAGGACGGACATCGACCAGTACTAGGCCGCAGGTGAACACTCGCACCGGCGCGCGTTCAGGCAGTGGGAGTGGCCGCTCCTCGCGCAGTACATCACCTCCTACGACACCGACGTCGTCGCCCAAGCCTTCCACACTCGATCGCGCACTAAATGTCTTGTCCGGAGGCCGACGCTCGATGTCGCGTCCTCCACTGCCGTTTCGCGCGCCGGATATCCTCGGACGCGCGCACGACCTCATGGACGTGTCGTTCTCCCACTACTTCCCCGGTGACATCGAGCCCGACGATCTCAGCGTGCGGCAAGCGGTCAAGAAGGAGAACGAGACCGGCGGGAACATTGGTAGCTCGATCGACGACATGCTCACGCCGTTGGTGGTCCTCATCACGCGGTTGTGTACTGCGGATGAGACGTCACGGGCACGGATGCGCGATTGGCTTGTCCCCGCCGATCTTGACAGAACCACTCCGCTGGAGACGCGGAAGGACACCCTCGGGCGCTGCATCCGTCTTCTCCCGTCGGTGTACCACCCTATGCTTAAGGATGCTATTGGAGAGATGTTCTTTATCATATCAGATTCTGACCGTAAGCTCCTTATTTCTCAGGTGCTGGCGCAAGTCTAACATTCTTCTCAGCCTCCGTTATGTCTTCTTTGTTCGGCTATGGACACGTCGCCGGATTCCTCTTCAACAAGGGCATCATGAGCGCCCCACCACCTCCATCGGGGTCCGGTGCGGCAGCTAATATACCAGGCGGCTCCGTCAACCCAATCACTGGCTCCGTGCAGCAGCGTCCGCCGGTTGACGACACGGAAATGACCCAGGAGGAGAAGGAGGCCGAGATGGAGAAACTGTTCGTCCTCTTCGACCGGTTAGAGCGCACTGGCGCCATGCCGAAAGAGCAAAATCCGATCCGGAAAGCCATCCAGGAGGGAAAGATGGGCTAGTACCCGTTCCTGTTTCCCCAGCCAATACGGTGCATATCATATCGATTGTGCCCTGTACTCACCTTTGCATGCTGACCCGCCGCCTGCGCAATGTGTTCGTTCTCCAACCTATTTACCCCCCCGTTCGTAGTATACTCGATGGTACATACCATGTTTAATAATGCTAATATTCGACGCGCGGCATATCACGTTCTGGGGAAGCCTCGTCTTGGACGACCAAAACCTTTGGTAGGCGAAGAAACGAACAACTTGTTGTTTAGTCGTGGGAAGCTGCCCCTCTTCTGCCCCGATCAGGCTGGGGATCCTATCATCAACGCCGGCAGCTGGCTTCTGTCAGGTCCTTCTCCACGACGCAGCTTGTTTCCGCCCTTTTTCGAGGAACGCCCCTCCTCATCCGACACGACCTCCACGAATAATGGCGACCGAACAAACCTCATTTCTCGGCCAGACCATCCAGGGCGTCACGATAACCGATCCGACGTTCAAGCCCCAGCCAGGACGCGTCGGCAACCTCACCGTGCCGCAGCAGCATGCTCTTGACAAGCTCAAGAAGGAGCTCCAGGAGGAGGGCAAGTTTGTGCCAGAGCGGATGGACGACGCGATGCTGCTGAGGTGCGGGGTTCTGCCTCCTGGCTGTGGAGCATGCGTTGAACACCGCCTAGGTTCCTGCGCGCACGCAAGTTTGACTACGCGAAATCGAAGGAGATGCTGCTTAGTGCGGAGGCCTGGCGGACGGAGTTTGGTGTCGACGATATTATCCAGTGCGTTGATCAGGGCGCGTCCACGTATGCATGGACATTGACGCCAAGCGCAGAAACTTTGACTTCAAGGAGAAGGCCGAAGTGGACAAGTACTACCCTCAGTTCTACCACAAGATGGACAAGGTACGTGTGCGCTGTGTGCAGCAGGCGAAAGCGTTCGCTAAGTAACTTGCAGGAAGGCCGCCCTGTCTACGTGGAGCGACTCGGTTTCCTCGATATCAAGGCGCTCTACAGCATCACGACACAAGAGCGTCTCCTCAAGCGCCTCGTGCAGGAATACGAGCGCTTCCTCATGCAACGCCTCCCTGCATGCTCGCGCGCCATCGGGCACCCCGTCGAGACGTCCTGCACCATCATGGACCTCAGCAACGTCGGCCTCTCCAGCTTCTACCGCGTCAAGGACTACGTCATGGCGGCGAGCTCTATTGGCCAGGACCGCTACCCAGAATGCATGGGCAAGTTCTACATCATCAACGCGCCCTGGGCGTTCACCACCGTATGGGGCATCATCAAGGGCTGGCTCGACCCGGTCACGCAGGAGAAGATCAAGATCCTTGGCTCGAGCTACAAGGCAGAGCTCATAGCACAGATTGGCGAGGAGAACTTGCCCAAGGACTTTGGGGGTAAGTGCAGCTGCCCGGGCGGCTGCTCGCTCAGCGACGCGGGGCCGTGGAACGAGCAAAAGCCGGCGCCCGCTGCGTAATTCAGCATGTATAGTAGGCAGTATAGTTTGACATGTCGTGCATCTCGTCCTAGCAGCAGAGATATACCAATATTGACGGCCATCGCTGGCTGTCAGCAAACGGAGTCGTTCACACTCGGGTCTGAGGATGGTGATTTCAGGTGCAGTCAATTGACGGCATCGGTCTTCTGGACGTTTGAATGGAAAATCATGAAGACCACGCTGCTCCCACTTGTTCAGACTCAGTTGTGGGCGAAGTGTGGGTCCCGGACATTCAAGTCACGTGATCATGCGGATTCGAGGCCCGGGCCCGATCCAGTCGTTGGCGGTCAACTTATTCTCTCATCGTTCCTGCGTCCCCCGACCACAGCAACAAGAAGGCAACGTCGGCGAACAGACAGTTTTGAGGACACATCGGCGAAGGCGTCAGATTTGTCGCTGGGAGTAAAGTTCTCAACGGCTGGTACGTGGGCTGGCGACTTCCGGGCGCCCCTCTGACCATTCCGCTGCAGTTATGAGAGCCTTATGCCATGTTTCTGGTCGCCGAAAATCGCTAGTGTCGCGCGGGATGCATATTGCTCGGGCATCCGGCGTGCAGCGACACTAGGGTCTCAGTCATGCCACAGGCTCGCCGCGAAGTCGGCTTGTCGCCGCCGTTCTCCGATCGGCGTACACTCGAATGTCCCATATTCTCGCAGTTTCTCCGCGCAAGTCGCAGTAGACTCGTCTCCTCGTCACACATACTCGTATCTTCCCCCTCCTCCAATCCCTCTGGACCGCATCGTCTTCATTCCCCAAAGGCGTACGCCCTCTAGGCCTGTCGCCAAACCTGATCCGCCCACACCGCCACCCACACCACCGCCCAGTCCTCCATCTGCAGCGCATATGTCCCGAATGGCCGCACAGTCTATTCGGCTCTGTACAGCACAGAAGGCATTCGGAGACGCATTCTACATCTTCCACTCGGTCAGATACTCCAATGACCCATCGTTCAGCCCATCCAGCAAGGAGATCTCCAGTTTCGGGCACGATCTCCCTCGCTACGCGGATGTTGCAATCGAGTTTGGGCAAGCCGTCAAACCTCGCCTGCCGGCCCACGCCCTTCTGCATTCGCTCCTGCGCGCTGGGCAACCGGAACTCGCGTACAAGTTCTCCATAAAAATGATGGACGCTGGCATTCACTTCCACCACCGCTCCCTCGAGGCGGTTATCAAACACCTTACTCCTCTGCCGAACGAGTCTCCCGTCCGCCACTACGTCCGGGCTGTCGCGCGGCAGTACAATCCCGCAGTGTTCTTGAGCCTAGGGTCCGCACAGTTCACCAACAATCCGGGTGCCGACCTCGCAGTGCGTCTGCTCGATGCGGCGCGTCGCTCACACCATCGGCGCACGGAGGGCATGTTCCAACACCTGATGAAGCTCTGCTTGCTCCACGGGGAGATTATCATCGCGACCATGCTCTTCGCCACGCTCTGCTCGGACTGGAAGACGACGCGGTTGTTGACGGCCCAGGTCAATGACATGCTCTTGCCGGAGGAGATCGAGCCCACTGCGGAGGCCAAGGAGCGCGACCGGAAGCGGTACGAGCACCTAAGCGGCGAGGGGCTAAGACCACACCGCGCGCAGCTGCATGATATTCTGACGGTCGTCGACACTACCCTGGCGCGGGAAGACACCGAAGCAGGATTCGAGTCCACGTTGAAGGGTGCGCTTCAGGCGCTCGTCAACCTGGCGTATCTGCTCGACCACCGCGCCATTCCATACGCGGACCTGGGCATGCTCATCCGCACCATATATCGATGTCCGCGGGTCCAGGTCGACGCGTGGATTCCAGATCCGGGCGGAAAGCAGGGCCATCGACGGGTCGACGCCTACAACTACTGTCATGACGTCTTGAACAGGTTGCTGAACAAGCTGCCCGTTCGACGTCGTCAAGACCTGACGCCGGCGCCTGCGGGACATCATCCACCGGTGCAGTATTCTCGTCGCGCAATTGAGGACACTATGGTTCCGCTGTCGCTGCGCAGCTGTAATGCTCTACTGCACTATGCCCTCCGCCATCGTATGTCACTCAAGGAAGCCGAGCGCGTCCTCGATTACATGGTCCGCCAGACTGGTCATAAACCGGACACCGCGACGTTGAATATCCTGCTTCGGTCAGCCACCCTTTTGCGACGATCCGATATCGCGGAGCAGGTCATGCAGATGTTCCGCCACCACGATGGATCGCAAACTATCTTGAATGGCTTACCACGCGAGGGACAGTCAACGGGCACGGAGCGTGGGAAGCGCAAGCGGGGTCGTCTTGAACCCGCTCCATCTGTGGCGAGCAAGGGCAAGTTCAGCAAAGCTCTTGCTGGGCTCGAAACGGATAACGTCAGTCTACCACTGTCTCCCGCACGCATGGACAAGCACACCTTTACCGCTTGGGTGACACATCTGACCTCCACCGGGCATCCTCACGCCATCGCGGACGCACTATTCGACATCCTCCCTCAATTGTACCTCGTCGACCACCCAGCTGGCTACCCTCAGTTGGAGCACCTCCTCAGAGCCAGTTCACGGACGCGCGAGCGCGATCTGCTGCGCGTGGCGAGCTACGGGCCCTACGTCTTCGTCTGCCTGCTCAACGCGCTGGTCAAGGCCGGGAGGACAGGGCTTGCCGAGCGCGTGTGGCTTCTCGCGAAACAGGCGGAGCGCGCTAGCTGGCTGCCTCAGGGCAGCGGTCGTGGCGCCGTCCGACCGTGGTGTCTGCCCATCCACGCGTACACCCTCATGTTGCAGTGCTACGGTGCCGAGGCGCGGCGGTACGCGTTGACGCGCACGCGCGACACGCATACCAACGTCGTGGACTGGGCTCCTCGAGCGAAAGGCGCGGTATCTGGCTGGAGGCAGTACATCAGGGGCAAGTCCGTCGCGCGCAGCTTGAATGGGCGCGAGGCCGCGCGCTTGCTGTACACCTCCATGTTCGCCGGTGCGAGGGACGTCTATGGACAGCTGCAAGAGCTGCGCGAGATATCGGGGCACACTCGCCATGTGCGTATGCCTGTCCCGGACGCGCGATTCTTCAACGCGGCGTTGGATACCTTCCTACGACCGGAGCATACGGGACGGCGAGTCGTGCGTGGGCAGACGGCGTCCATGTCGGCGTTCAAGGCGCGCAGCCAGCTGCTTGCGGCTATGCGGAGGTGGGAGAAGTACCAGGAGGCGCCCGGGGTATGGAGCGAGCAGCTGCAGCAGGTGGTGGAGGACATGCAAGATGCGGGGTATGCTATTCCGCCTGGTATTCGGCCGATGCTGGTGGGCCGGATGCCGGTAAAGACGCTCATCTGGGATGGGCGTGTGCATGCGCATGGGACGAGGACGCCGTACGCGTTCCCGAGGAGGCGGAAGGCGTACAAGTACGAGGCGCACCGTATACCGGTCGTGAAGACGCGGGGGTTGCCTTTGGGTCGGTCGCCTACTGGGCGTAGAAGAAGGACTGGACAGCGTTCGGCGTAGTAGACGGCTCTGGTGAGGTATCTGCTTTGTACTTACAAGTGTCTCCATATAATACGAAGGAAGACCTGCCTAAGTCCATTCTCATTTCGTTGAAAAAGATAAGTCCTCCGGACGACGCCCTTGGATGAACGCCTAGCACTATTATGTAGTACGAGCGTGGAAGAGTAGCCCCTCTTGCTGGCATCACTTTTCTCACGGATATGTTTGAGGCATTCCCTCTCATCTGCTTTTCAAGCTCCTGTTGTCCAAGCTTCGTACACGGTAACTAGGCCAAGTCGATTCGGACGAGGAGATGCAATGCGGGCGCTCTTTCACCGGGCTTCGGCGAAATGTTGCGCTCACGACCTCCGATAATTTTCCCTTCCTGCCAGCTTCGAAGGGTACCGCAGCGTTCCTCCTCACCGGGACCACCTCCGCAGGAAAAGCTTCGAGGTTCCCTCGGCATCAGAGCATTATATCTGCATGCGCGAAGCAAGACCTTCTTCAACCTCGCTATACCGAGGCCCTGCTTCGCATCCGACAACCTATATAAACCCTCTACAACTTCTCTACAGACCCAGGACCTCTGTTCTACTCCGCTGACACCGACCTCACAATGCGGTTTGTCACTGTACTCGCCACTGCGTCTTTCACCGCCTCGGCGCTGGCGCATTGTGAGCATCCCACTTACGAGCTGGCGGGGGTCAGAGCTTACCAGCGTCACAGACACGCTACCCACCCTAGTTGTCAATGGCGAGGCGTCGGGCGAATGGGTCAACATCCGCCGCACGAACAACTACAACTCACAACAACCGGTCAGTCCACTGTTTTCTTCGCCAGTCCGCCGCGCTGTTCCTGGTCAGTATGTTCATCGCCGCTAACCTCCCGCCCAGGTTCAAGACGTCACGTCTCCCGACATGACTTGCTACACCTCCGTGACGAAGGCCACCGCCACCACCGCTGAGGTCGCCGCCGGCTCCTCCGTCAGCATCAAGGCCAACGGCCCTATGTACCATGCCGGCATCGTCAACGTCTACATGGCCGACGCCGGCGGGAACGCCACTTCTTACGACGGCTCCGGCCAGAAGTGGTTCAAGGTCTACGATATGCCGCCAGTCACCGACGGCGGTAGCTCAATCTCGTTCCCCGGCGCAGGTGCGTACATAGATCTCTTGCTGCCGTACCGTTTTCCATGCGGACGCTGTCTTGCAGAACAGCACTGCTGACTCCGCGCCCGCTCGCCCTTCCGCAGACATTGACACCATCACCTTCACCATCCCCAAGAGCCTGCCGAGCGGGGAGTACCTCATCCGCGCGGAGCACGTCGCGCTGCACGCCGCTTCGGAGTTCGGTGGCGGTGAGATCTAGCCGTAGCTCTCGTTGCTTCAGTCACTCATCTAACACCTCCTCTGCTGTCAGCCCAATTTTATCTGAGCTGCGCCCAGGTCAAGGTCACAGGTGGCGGAAGCGGGTCACCGGGCCCTTTGGTGTCCATCCCGGGGGTGTACACCGGCAACGAGCCAGGCCTCAAGATTAACATCTACTCCCGTGAGTTATCATATTTTGCCAGAAGCGGTCGCTGACGAGGCTTCCTTCTCAGCTATCCCTGCCAACTACACCATGCCAGGCCCTGCTGTCTGGTCCGGGTGAAATGACCTAGTGTCTGATACGAAGAAACATCTAGCATTCTAGGCACGGAAAGATAGCTCCTCTCAGTTGTATCATCTTTTGCACGGGCACGCCTTGCCTAGTACCAACTTGTAAGTAAGTAGACATGACTGTGGTCGACATAATATGTATTGGCTGCTTATCATCATCTAGTTTCACAATTCAAAGTCTTCTCTGTTCGTCATTGTCTTTCCCTATCTGACGCGCCATTGCTTTGCAGATGGAGGGCTACCATATCCTACCAGGCTTGCGGCCTTCCCCTCCGTCACTGCGTTCTGCAAGGCGCTCTGCACGTTCAGCGCTCAGCATTTATGATCTCGTTGTGCGAAAATTTTTCCTCGCCCGACTTCGTGGCAAGGTCGATATCGCCGCGCTGCTGATCTTTGCGCATGTTCCCTCAATGTGTGTCCAAGGTTGTCACTTGTGCGCGGGAGCTGCATCTCGTTCGGCATTCTCCGCTGTTCTCCCACGACAGGGTGAGATATCCCATGAGACACAGTACTTAGGGAGCCATGATCGGACGCCCCCTACTAGGCTATCTCGCGCACCATCTCCTCGGCTAGTCTGAACTTTGGCTGCAACTGCTCGGCAAATACAGTCAAAGTCATTGACCGCGCACCACTCACGGTGACTTGCGCGCCACTCCTCACTTTCATCGTGATGTCGTCTCCAACCTTTGTGGCGAGCGACCCACAGTCAGTCTCGGACTACTGTACGAAAATGCGCGGCCTGCAGGCGGCTTCCTGGCAAAGTCCGCTTGGTGCGGGCATGCCATTCCTTTTGCAATTTACCTGCACCCGCTCGGAGCCCTCTGACGACGACATGCAATGTGTACGGCGATCTCCGCCGCAACTACCATACGGAGAGACCTGCGAATATGCCTTGTCAAGACCACTGCAGGTCGGTCACGATTGCAACTCGCAAGTTTGGGTCGCCTCGCACACCGGTCAGGACTACGCCGATGTGGTACTGAAGTTCATCGCGCCGAGTGGTCTGCCCCTTCCAAGCGAGGATCCGGATATGACCGCTGTCTATGTCGAGTTTGGTGAATATCGGTATCCGGAGGACGTCATCAATCGCCAGGTCTCAGCTTACCTTGCGCTGGCGAAATTCCAGGGGAGCACTTTGCCGTATTTCTTTGGGGTACAACAGGTGCGCAGTCCACATAGCACGACTGCCTCTGGCTGATTCTGGTTCATATAGGCGGTGATGCCTTGGGGAGAAGAGGCGAGCGTACTTGCGCTCGAATATCTGCCCGGACCCCCCTTGAGCGCAGTCAAGGACGCTGTGGACTCTGATCCTCTCACCTCGAAG
Source organism: Schizophyllum amplum (assembly GCA_007026445.1). NCBI lineage: Eukaryota > Fungi > Basidiomycota > Agaricomycetes > Agaricales > Schizophyllaceae > Schizophyllum > Schizophyllum amplum. The sequence goes on along the minus strand of VDMD01000002.1, from coordinate 3,207,186 downwards.
TATCGGAATTTCGAGTCCTACCTTGCCCTCGTGAGTAGCTGTCGCCGGGCCGTAGCCGCCCTCATCTAACTACCAATCCGCATCAACAGGCTCAATCCGCATTCACAACTCTCAGGGCCGCTCACCGACTACATATATATCATCGTGACCTGCGCGAGAGGAACGTACTCGTCGACGAGACCAACGATTTTGCTGTCATAATTGACTGGCATAACGACCCCCGCACAATTGACGTTCATGAGATTGAGGCGCAAGGGGATCTGTACGACATCGGGTGCACCTTTTTGCGTTGCGATATGCACCATGAGGAGATGAAGAAGATGTACAGGAGGGCGTATCTGGATGTTTTCTCGTGTGTTTACCCTTATGAGCTCGAGGATGGTCGATGAAGGTCTAGCGACAGAGGCCATTCGATATTGTTATGCCATTTCTGTTCGAGTAGACATGCATTCTATGTAGTTGACATGAATATATATCGCCACTAATCATCATCGTCATCCTGTGCACTCTCCTGCGCGCCGTTGCTTTGTAGATAGAGCACTGCCATATGCTTGCGTATCTCTCTGGGCTTCCACTCCGTCGACACGTCCTGCAAGGTGTCCGCGATGCTCTGCAGCTTCTGCATCTTCTCCTTGTGCGAATACTCCTTCTGGCCCGATTTGGCGGTGAGGACGATATCAACGCGCGCGCCGCGCTGCAGGTCCTTGCGCGCTTTCCCCAACTTGTGCTCCAGGTCGTGTCCGTCGGTGGCCCAAGTGAGCTGCATCTCCTTCGCCGTGGGCTTCCGCGCGGCCTTCGCTTTGAGCTTCGCCTCTCGCAGGCGGCGCGCGCGCTCAAGCTTGTCAACAATCTTGACGAGTGTTCCCTGTTCTTTGGTGTCGCTGACAAGCTCGACAAGAGTCGTTTTGCGGTTGATGTTGGCGAGGATGGTGGAGAGCTGGATAGGGTGGCCGACGCCGTCGGCGTCAATGACACGGACGGTTTTATTCTTGATGTTCTCGTCGGTGGGTTTGTCGTCGCGTACAGCGCTCGCCATGGTGCGGATGGAGATGCATGGAGGGTGTGGGGAGAGCAGGACGCGCGAGGTGGACGCGACGGGAAGGGCATGATGTAGACGCGCGCGGCTCGCGGAACGCAGGATTGAGAGCGCGGCACTCATCTGTATCAGCGTGAGTTGAAGAGCAAAGGAGGTAGGCTTATGCGTACATTTGCGTGGAGAGACTGCCCGCGTGCGTCTCAGGGTATCAAGCAAGTGGTTGAGTGCAGGGCAGTGATCGAGTGTCAATCGCGGCTCCCGGCCCGTGCCACGCACTTGAGCATCTCCGTTTGTTCCGGTTTGGTCCATGTGGCGCGCGGCGCGGTCCGTGCCGGGAAAGCACTTGATTCTGGCATCTCCCTCTACACATCACTCTTTCAGTCACTGTAGCGGTCCCAGCTACTAACGCACTACTTCACAACACCTTGCACGCACGCTCGACGCGGTCGGCACCATAACGATGTTCGTTACATCAACTCGCTCTATGTTCTCCACGTCGGTTCGCGGGATGGCGCGCGTCCACCAGCCGCTCATCAAGTTTGTGGGGAAGCGCTCGTGGCCGTCAAGTGAGTAGTTAGGCTTCTTAGTGCGCAACAAACACTTACTACTACTTTTGCCTGTAATTTCCTCTCGTCTCTCACGTCATGATCGTCTAGACGAGCCCGCGCATGCCCATCCTGCTGCCCCGAAAGAGTACGCGAAGGCATTCCACCAGGACTCCAGCGCACCATCGGAGACCAAAGCAGGCAAGAGTGGTGCTGTAGCCGAGTTCTGGGAGGCGCCCGAACGGTTCTGGCGTCCGCGTATCCGCCAGTTGGAGGACTGGGAAATTGACGCTATCTCGGTGCGTCTACTGCGATGCTGCGAATGTTGTCCGTGGCTGACTGAGATCTTCCAGACCGGCGGCGCGTCTTTGCGGTCGTAGTTATGTCTATCAGTCCGGGTACCAGGAACTCGCAGAACGTTACAATGTAGAGTGAATGATATTACAGTATTCCATGCTAGTCGCGCTCCGCATACGCCAGCAAATGCCTCTCGACCTCTGCCTCGTCCATTACGCGCCACGCTCCCTCCTCCCCGTCCGCCGTTGACGTGATGCCCATCTCGATCTCCGCCGGCTTGTAGTCCGTCCCATGCACTGTGCTCATCGCCTCGATCGCCATCTCGATCACGGTGTCCCGCGCGAGCGTGCGCCCGGCGGCACCCGGGTCGTCCTGCCCCTGCCCGGCGTTCAGCTTCTTCCACTTCTTCTCGAGGTGGTTCATGGCCTCTTGCTGCTTTTGGCCTGCGGCGGTTGCGTGGAAGCCAACGAAGTAGCCGGCGGGGTCGAGTTTGAAGACTTGGGGGCCGAATTCGGCGTCGATGCCGATGAGGATCATGGCTGAGGGCGTGGTGGGTCAGTTGGTATGGGGAGTTGTGGGTACTGTGGGCATTGTGGGTATGGGATGGAGGCAGACGTACAGATTCCGAGAGGCCGCATGGCGGCGCGTTGGGTGTAGACCTGGTTGATGTTGGCAAGACGGCGGGCGAGGGCATCGGGAGTGATCTCGTAGCCGTACTTGTAGCGGAATTCGGCAGCTTCGGCGCGCGCGCGATAGACCTGGGACCGCGCGTCGGCTGTATGGAGAGTGAGTGATCGGACGAGAGAGCGATGGATCTAAGGACGTGCCAGCGAGCCCGGTCATGACGCAACCTATCTGCGGAGTGATACTAAATAGGTGGGTAACGGTGGACGCGTCGAGGAGCTTGTCCTGGTGGGTGCGCGTCAGTTTCGAGGAAGGCATGACAGTGATGTATGCAGACGCACTGGGACTTTGCGCTGTGTGATGACGACGCAGGTGTCCTTCCCTCGCACCGCAATGGCGGTGTGTCCTGAGCCTGAGATGGCCTTGAAGGCATATTCTGCACATCGGAGGAGGGTATCACTGAGTGCAAAGCGCGCGGCTGATGGCGCGGCTACGCACCGACTTGGTACAGGCGCCCTTCGGGTGAGAAGACGGTGAGATATCTGGGGAATAATGGTAAGGATGGGAGATCTGGGCAACAAGAGTGGAAGGTTGCGCGCCTGTCGTATGAAGTCCTGGACATGACGGGCGGTGTGAGCGGTGGTGCGCAAGGCGGGACGCGCAAGCGGAGCGTTACGCGTATGTCACAGTCACGTCCTCGGGGACGCGTCTCCTCCTGGTCTCCTCTCAGCTTGAACACCATCATGTCGGTGAACAAGTCAATATTCAAAGCAAACACGAAGTCTCAAAAGATTGAACATGGACTCGGCATGGAGATTACAATCACGCATTGCTATGGCCACTGGGTTGCTGGCCACATAATCTAGGCAAGATCTGCGTGACGGTCAGACCTCCCGAGCATACACTTCCTATCATGCTTTCGTGAGCAGAGCCTGCTTGACTCTATCAAGACAAACATGTGTCCCACTGAAAGTGTGAGCTTAGCCACTTACGATACAGGAGCGGCGAACACGACGAAGGCATGCTTTGTGGCAAAAAGACACGGACATCAACGAATCAGGTCATATTCTCATGTCAGCGCATAGCATGGTCCCTGGTGGATGATAAGGCCAAGCTCTTTTCCCTGGACAATGGACATCGTACTGAACAACAACGGAGACTGAGCATGAAGTCGAACGTCCTGCACGTGCGCCGCACGAAATGATCAATTCATGATGTTCGGTCACGAACGCGATGGACGCGTGCGACGTCGAGGGTCTTCTAGTTAGCAGGCCACCATTGCCACGACACAATCCTTCATGAAGGCGTACCCCGCCCTCCTAGCTCCTGCTCAGAGTCAGACAATCCAGCCTCTCTTCTCGTCCTGTCCCGGCATGTGAATATTGCGTATTTATTTAGGTCTGGACCAATCGGGACCAAACCGCTTTGATGGGGCAAAAACCTCAATATCGAGCCACATTGAGGATGCAGGCGTTATAAACTATACTCTGCTTTGAGTTCTCTACGACTCCCATTCTTCATCTCGAAGCAGCACGGAACACCTACACGATGTGGAAGACGGAGTACGACATCATCATCGTCGGGGCTGGCGTCGCGGGCGCTTCCCTGGCGTACGGGCTCGCCTCTGCGCAGCCGCACCTCCGCATCTGCCTCCTCGAGCGTTCTCTGGAGGAGCCGGACCGCATCGTGGGGGAGCTCCTCCAGCCAGGCGGCGTGCGCTCGCTCGAGAAGCTCGGCATGGCCGACGCGCTCAAGAACCTGGACTCCGCGCCCGTCAAGGGCTACTGCGTGCTCGACGTGCGTGAGGGGAAGCAGGTGCACATCCCCTACCCTGAGGAGGCGCGCGGCGCGGGGTTCCACTACGGCCGCTTCATCCAGGCGCTGCGCAACAAGGTGCGCGAGCGCGCGCGCGCGGACGCGAGCAGCGGGGGCGTGGACTTGATCGAGGCGACGGTGTCGAACCTGATCACGCGCGACCTCGAGCCACAGGTTGTGGTGGGCGTGCGCGCGACGCGCAAGGGGAAGACAGGGGACGAGCAGGAGACGTTCTCGGCGCCGTTGACCATCGTCGCGGACGGTTGCTTCTCGAACTTCCGGTCCACCGTGTTGGGGGAGGAGAACACGGTGAAACCTACCGTGCGCAGCCATTTTGTGGGCTTGGTGGTACGGAATGTGAAGCTGCCGCATCCGAACCATGGGACGGTGTGTTTGGTGCAGAATCATGGACCGGTGCTGTTGTACCAGATCGACCAGGGCAACCGGGAGGGCGAGCGCGGGACGGGGACACGGATGCTTGTGGACGTGTCGCAGCCGTTCCCGGAGGACCTGAAGGTGCGTTTGCCTTTCCCTTCTGCGCTCACAATTTTTTAAGTGTCTCGCAGGAACACATCGCTACCCGCGTCTGCAGTCAGCTCCCCGAAGAGATTTCCGAACCCATCCTTGCCTGTCTCGCCGACCCCGATACCCGCATCCGTCGCATGCCCAATTCCTTCCTCCCCCCGGCACCACAGCACGTCTTCCGCATGTCCGCGCTGCCCTTCCCGCTCTCGCTGTTGAATATCCCCTGGTCGTTGCTCTCGCTCCCGTTCTCGAAGGAGGCGAAGGACGAGATATACGTGCGGCAGCAGCCAGCGAAGCATAACGGGCGGAAGGAGGGCGTGATGCTAGTGGGCGACTCGTACAATATGCGCCATCCTCTGACTGGCGGCGGCATGACGGTTGCGTTGCACGACGTGGTCATTCTGACCAGGCTGCTGTCGCAGCAGGCGGAGAAGAGCAGTATGTGGCGTGACATTTGTATCTTCTGGCAGCTCGCTCATGGTGTTTGCAGAGCAACATCCGTTTGGGGACTGGTCGGCTATGAACGACATTCTGAGGAAGTGGTACTGGGAGCGCAAGGCGCTCGCGAGCACAATCAACATCTTGAGCGTCGCGCTGTATGACCTCTTCGGGGCTGAAGGTATGTTGATTTGCTTATCTCAGCTTCACCCCCACTCATCTTGTGGGCAGACGAGGACCTTGAGATCCTCCGGACAGGCTGCTTCAAATACTTCGAGCGCGGTGGTGCCTGTGTCTCGGAACCTGTCAGCATCTTGAGCGGGTATGTGCGGTTGAGCTACGCATGTTTGCAGCGTACTGACGGTCTTCGTAGTATGATGCCATCTCCATCTATACTATTCTACCATTTCTTCTCGGTCGCGTTCTACGCCATCTACATCCTTTTCACGACGGCCGACGGCCGGTCATTCGCGGGCAAAGTGATGAAGGCGTTCTCTGTGGTGAGTGTCCCTTTGTCACCTGTATACGAGTTCTCGACTAATTATAATGTTAGTTTCGTACGGCGTGTGTGGTGTTTATTCCGCTTATGTGGACGGAGATTCGTTGCTGGGCGCCCTCGGCGTTCTCAAATGTGCCGAATATGTTGCTGTTTGGGCTCATTGTGGCGGGCGCGATGCGGTTAGCGACGTGGCCCAAGGCAAGTGCTTCAGTGGGAGTTGCGGCTTAGGAGGTGTGGTGACGCGAGGGTCGTAAGCGCGCGAGCGAGAGAAGGGATATATAGACAGTGACAATGGGCAAAGTAAAGTATCCTACGAGTGTAAAGAGTAATGATCGCGCGGGTTAGCGCAGTATACCAACAGTCACCTCTAGTCTCTGGTGCCAGTAGCCCAAATTATGCGTCTCTTCAAGAGCTGCACTGCCATATGTGCAGCCTGCGAGGCTCGAGCTCATCGGCAAATCGGGCCGAACAATCCAGAAGGAAATGACTGATCCCATGCAATTTGAGCGCTTACTTACCTACTACCCAGTTCGGACGGCGCGTATCCTGCCCGATCGCGTCACTTGTCCTGGCCGCCGACGGTCGTGAGCACAATGAAGGAGCCTGTGCATCACAAAGACCCGAAAGTCATGTAAGGGGGACGCATCTTTACTGATGCTCACCGTCTCACCTTTCGCCAGAAAGTCGCTGCAGTTCAGTCTCTTCAACCCACAGGACACCGTCAAACTAGCCGAGTATGAGATCACGCACCGAGATCTGTACACAGCGGCAGACCGTCTCCCGGTCAAGGATGGTGTACTCGATCGACGTTTGGTGCGTGTACTATGCCGTGTCCGACGATACAGTGGCTCATGCTCCATTGGTGTAGGGAACGACTGACAAGAGCGCGTTCTGCGAGACGTGCGGCCAGTCGAGCGTAAACTGTGTCGGGCACTACGCTTATATCAAGCTCTGCGTCCCCGTCTTTCACATTGGCTACTTCAAGCACACGATTGGCATCCTCCAGTGCATCTGCAAGGTGCGCGGCCGTGGCTTCTCCACCTAAGCAATCCCCTTACACCCTCCAGACATGTGCTCGGGTTCTTCTCGACGAGCCAGATCGACGCTCGTACTTGAAGCGTTTCCGCCGGCCTAACCTCGAGAACATGCAGCGTCAGGCCCTCACAAAAGCCGTCAATACGGCCGCGCGCAAAGTTGTTTACTGCCCCTACTGTTCCGCCACCAACGGTACCGTCAAGAAGGCAGGCGCGTTGAAGATCATTCATGACAAGTTCCGCGCCAAGAAGACGGCCGACGAGATGGAGAAGTGGAAGCGCACCTTCGCGTCTGCGATCGAGGCGCAGAAGGAGCTAGCACAGTTCCTTAACAAGGCCGTTCATGAAGACCTCAACCCCCTCAAGGTCCTCGGCCTTTTCCGTCGCATAACTGATGAGGTGGGTTATTAGATTCGTGATCGGGGATCACGCTCACACGGCACAGGATTGTGAACTCCTAGGTCTGCGGCCCAAGTTTGGACGTCCAGAAGAGTTCCTTTGGCAGTACATTTCCGTCCCCCCGGTCGCCATTCGCCCATCAGTCGCGCAGGATGGCGCGTCGAACGAAGACGACCTCACTGTGAAGCTCACGGAAATTGTGTTCACAAACGCGCTCATCAAGCAGGGGTTAGCAAAGGGTGCTCCGACACCTCAGTTCATGGTGCGTAACTCACTCCTCTCAACACGGCTTCTCTAACGGTCTCATAGGAGCAATGGGAATTTCTTCGACTTTCTGTCGCAATGTACATCAACTCCGAGCTGCCTGGTGTTCCCTCTCAGCCCGGCCAGCGCCCAATACGTGGCTTCGTACAGCGCCTCAAGGGAAAACAGGGTCGGTTCCGTGGTAATCTTTCGGGAAAGCGTGTCGACTTCTCTGGCCGCACGGTCATCTCGCCGGATCCGAACTTGCGTATAGACGAAGTCGCAGTGCCGGAGCGTGTTGCAAAGATCTTGACGTACCCGGAGCGCGTAACTGTGCACAATATGGCCAGCCTCAAGCGTGCAGTACACAACGGTCCCGATGTGCACCCTGGCGCCAACTTCGTGGCTCGAGGGGAGAATAAGAAAGTCAGTTGGACGATTGCCATTCGTTTCGCACCCATCGACTGACTGGTTCGTGTGTAGTTCTTGAAATTTGGTAATCGCAAAGTTGTCGCCGAAAACCTCGCGATTGGCGACGTTGTCGAGCGGCACATCATTGACGGCGACATCGTACTGTTCAATCGCCAGCCTAGTTTACACAAAGTATGCCGCTTGACGTGTCCTTCTTTTGCACTTGCTGATCACTGCAAATAGCTGTCCATCATGTGCCATCGTGTCAAAGTACGACCATGGCGGTCGTTCAGGCTCAACGAGTGCGTTTGCGGACCTTACAATGCAGACTTTGACGGCGACGAAATGAACTTGCACGTCCCGCAGACGGAGGAGGCGCGAACAGAGGCTCTCGAGCTCATGAGCGTCAAGAACAACCTCGTCACCCCCCGCAACGGCGACCCCGTCATCGCGGCCATTCAGGACTTCATCACCGCGTCGTACCTGCTCTCACGCAAGGACACCTTCTTCGACCGCCGCGCTTTCACACAGATCTGCTGCTACCTCGCCGACGCCAACATGCAGATTGATATCCCTCCCCCATCGATTCTGAAGCCGCAGCGGCTGTGGACGGGAAAGCAGATCTTCAACGTGCTCATGCGGCCGAACCGCCAGTCGAAGGTGTTCGTGAACGTGGAATGCAAGTGCAACAAGGTCGAGGAGGTGAAGAAGGAGCATTACCCAGGGATCGAGAAGCCGAGGAACGACCTGATGGCGAACGACGGGTGGCTGGTCATTGTGAACAGCGAGATTATGTGTGGGTTGATGGACAAGGCGACGATTGGGAGCGGGAAGAAGAAGTCGATATTTGGAGTGATTCTGCGGGATTATGGCCCACATGAGGCGGCGGCGGCGATGAATCGGGTGGCGAAGCTGTGTGCGCGGTACTTGGGTACGTGCGTGTTTTTGTCGAAATACCAATATATTGACAATCGGTGGCAGCGAACTACGGGTTCTCTTTGGGCATCAACGACGTCATCCCTGGGCCAGAGCTCACGGAGAAGAAGGAAGATCTCATTGAGAAGGCCTACGCAGAGTGCTTGGACAAGATCGCGGCGGCGAAGAAGGGCGGGCTGAAGAACAAGCCCGGATGCGACCAAGAGCAGACGCTGGAAGCCGAAATCTCGTCCATCTTGTCCAATGTGCGAGAGAAGGCCGGGCAAATTTGTATGAGGGAGCTCAGTCGACAGAATGCACCACTTATCATGGCCACGTCCGGGTCGAAAGGTCTGTGTCTTTCAGCTTTGTTGCACTACATGGCTCATCAACCTGTCTAGGCTCCGTCATCAACGTGTGTCAGATGGTGGCTTGTGTTGGGCAGCAGATTATCGCAGGTCATCGTGTACCAGATGGCTTCCAGGACCGCTCACTACCACACTTCCCGAAGAAGTCGAAAGAGCCGCCATCGAAGGGCTTCGTGCGCAACAGTTTCTACACGGGCTTGCTCGCGACGGAATTCTTGTTCCACGCCATCTCGGGTCGTGAAGGTCTCGTCGACACGGCGGTGAAGACGGCGGAGACGGGGTACATGCAGCGGCGACTAATGAAAGCCTTAGAGGATCTGACGACGCAGTACGACTTGACGGTACGGAATTCGGCTGCTGGCGTCGTACAATTCCGGTACGGCGATGACGGGCTGGATCCGGCATGCTTGGAAGGAGACACACAGCCTATCGACTTCGAACGTGCATGGTTGCACTCGTCGGTGAGTCTGATAGTATCTGTCTGTCTCAGCTATTGATCTAAAGCATGTAGGCAATTGCGTCAAGGACAGGCCGTGGTCTGCTTCCTTTCGAGGTCATGGAACTTCTCAACACCGAGCTCGCTCGACCTAAGTTCGTGAGCGAATGCACCACGACATATATGGACTCCATCCGCGACTTCATATCAGAGAAGGTTGCAAAGCGGTTGGCGGTCTTGCGAGACAGTCATGGGATGTACGATGCGATGGAGCGCATGGAGGAATGGGATGAGGACATGGATCTGTCGATGGGGGCTTCAGGTGAGTGATTTGGTGTTGGGTTTGGCCTAACCTCACACGGATGCAGATTCGGACAAGGCGTTGGTAGACAACAAGGCGAAGGTGACAGAGGCCCAGCTGCAGACATTCCTGCAATCAGCATGGACGAAGTACGTCAAAGCCCGCATCGAACCTGGTATGTGACACGGTCAGACTATCACCCAATGTCCGTTGACTAGGGTTTAGGCTCCACTGTCGGCGCCGTGGGCGCGCAGTCCATCGGCGAGCCGGGTACTCAGATGACGCTCAAGACCTTCCATTTTGCAGGCGTTGCGTCCATGAACGTAACGCTCGGTGTGCCACGCATCAAGGAGATCATCAACGCGTCAAAAAACATCAGCACACCGATTATCAGTTGTAAGCTGGTGACACGCGACAGTGAAGCGTCTGCTCGGATCGTCAAGGGGCGCTTAGAAAAGACCATGTTAGGCGATGTGCGTGTTGTCCGATACGTTCTGCATAGCCCAAGCTCACGCCTTACAGATTGCATCGGTCCTGGAGGAGGCATGGGCGCCGGACTATACGTATATCGGTATCATCGTGGATATGCAAGCAATTCAGAAACTGCAGGTGCGTGCTCGCGACATCGAGTTAAGGGTGACGACTAACGATGCACAGTTGGAGATGACCCTTGACGATATCAAGTGGGCCATCGTAAGCACGAGGAAGTTGAAAGTCCGACAAGAGGTGTGTTTGTGCCAGCGACTCGATATCGTGGGACTCACTATCCACAGTCTATTACTGTCCTTCCTCGCAAGAACCGACTGCGAATCTACGTCGACACCGCAGACAAGTTCTTTAGGATCCGCGAACTGAAGCGCAATCTTGCGGATGTGGTGGTGAAGGGCGTGCCAGCCATTCACCGTGCGGTCATCAACATCAAGGAGAAGGACGACTACCGGGGAAAGAAGGGCGACAAGGAGTTGCTGGTGGAGGGGTACGGGCTGCAGAAGTGTATGACCACAGAAGGTGCGCGTCGATGCCAGAAAGAGAAATGCTGCACGCTAATCGCGGAAAACTCCATCAGGCGTTGTAGGCGAGCTGACGACATCGAACCATGTCATAGAAGTTGCTCAGGTGCTAGGCATCGAAGCGGCCAGAAGAACAATCATCAACGAGATTCAGTACACCATGAAGTCACACGACATGATCATCGACCCGCGACATGTCATGCTTCTCGGAGACGTCATGAGCTACAAGGTGGGCATCATACAAGATGTCAAATTCAAGGTGTTGAAGATGTTATGCAGGGCGAGGTCCTCGGTATCACGCGCTTCGGTGTCGCGAAGATGAAGGATAGCGTGCTGATGCTGGCGTCTTTCGAAAAGACGACGGACCATCTATTCGACGCGGCAGCATATGGGAAGAGCGATAGCATTGCCGGTGTATCTGAAAGTATCATTATGGGAAACCCGGCTGCGCAGTGCGGGACGTCGATGTGAGTGCTGTTTCTCTTGAGCGGGAACTAGCCGATGCTGACAAACTGGGAACAGGCCTGCGCTGGTCACACCACCACCCGCGCTTAAAAAGCCAAGAACTCTTCTGTTTGAAGGAGCGCTGTGAAATGCCTGCAGTGCTCATTCCAACGGCGAGGTGAGATGCTGTATCAACCGGGTGTTGCAGATACAGGGACTCTGCTCAGCATGTATCATTGTAATTCTTATTCGGCACTCATGTACAGTAATCATCATCAACTACATGTAGAGGGCCTGGGTAGCGAGCCTTCAAACCTACGGTGCGACTAGGTCTGCAGCAACGGCCGTCCGTTTTATAGCGGTAAAAGGGTCAAATCGTCTTCTTGTCTACCAAGTCATAAGCAAAGTTGTTACCTGTAGCACTTTGGGATATCCTCTATAAGTCTACAAAATCTAATGATGTCTATACGTCTACATGCACTTCTGTTACGCACCTACAGGCGATGGAAGAGAGGCAATGTCAAGCAGGCGGTGAACCACGCCTGTGAATACATGCATTAGCTCAAGTCACCTCGTCAGCAGGACGAAGCTCACGTTGTACCACCAGCATGCGTCCTTGTCGCCCTCGCTTGACTTGCTGCGCACGAAGGCTACAGAAGTGACAGCGGCCAGTATATACAACAGCGCCGCGACACCTGCAGGTAGCAGCCAGAAACGAACAAGGACCGCCGACCAGCCGACTAGCAGCGCGGCGAGGGACCAGCGGCCGAATGCGGGAGAGAGAACCATGGGTAGCGTCCTGCGCCCGATGGCGGCATCACCGTCAACATCACGAAAATCCTGAGCGTGCACCTGTTTGACGAGAATGAGAAAGCTACAGGGCCTGTCGGCGAAGGGGCTCACCGTAGTCGCGAGAAGGAGCGCGGTGATGAGGAGCGCGTTGACTGATGTCGGCGAGAGCGGGCGGCCGTGGTCTGAGAGCACAATGATTATGTGGCCAACATGTTGATAAGAGGAGACACACACCGAAACAAACGACTGTGCCCCAGCACCATATTCCGAGGCCAATGCAGATCATACCGGATTTGGTGACCCAATAGCGTGCGAGGTCCCAGTCGTTATACGCGGCTGCGCATACCTGGTAAATCACGCTCTGGACCAGCAGGCCATGCCGCGCGCTGTCGAGTAGCGACATGCCGATAAAGGCGACATTCAGGATCTGAGCAGCGCGCAGGCTAATGCGCCCTGCAGCGATGGGCCGGTTTGGTTTGGAAAGGCGGTCCTCCTCGAGTCCGATAATCTGTAGACAACGTGAACATCTCGAACAAGCTACGGTGTAGATAAATAAAAAGTACCTGGTTCCTCGTCTGTGTTCATGTGAGTATCGATATGGCTGCCCGAGCAACTATGCACTCACGTCGAAGGCCAAGAGGTGTAGAAGTAGCCAGACAAGGCCTTCGAAGAATGCGTCGACGTCTGGTAAACCCACAAGACTGATACCCAGAGCGATCTGCGTGTTCACGTGCGTCAAAGGGGGCCTTGGGAGCAAAAGCAGGGTAAGCGTACGGCAGGCAGAACGACCGTTCCGATATCGGACTTCATAAACAGGAATAAAGTATAAATAAATCCAATGGTGTCCTCGCAAGCGCTGCGCATAGAGCGCAAGGCGGAGGTGATTGATCGAGTGGCAGGAGAAGAGGCTAGCATGGTAGCTGGCTGTATGGGCGGGCAATGCTGGTGAAGAAGTGAGACGGTGTGGAATAATAAGGCCGGGTGCAAGACATATATATTTACCTCTGCAATGACGCCCAGAGCTTGACGATAAGCCGTAGTGGGTAGGCACTTGTATCACGCCGACGATGCATCGATGGCAGTCAACCCTCCGCCACGGACGGGAGTGCTAGAAGGGAGCAGCGACGGGATCACGGCGTATCCAAAAGAGTTCGTGGGACTGGGAGCCGCGCGTGCCCGAGCGCGCCTTCCGTTTCGGATGGTCTCTTGTTCCGCTGCTTGATAGAAATGGAAGCTGGGCGCTTACCACTGACTGCCACCACATACACCTACACATTCGTGTGGAGGCTTCCACTGTGCAAGGCTGAAATCGGCGCTCAAGAGATATGAGTGCAGGCCTCTCCTAGCACATTGAGACTGTGTGAGTGCTATCGTAAGAATCATACATAGACCAGCAACGCCTGAACATCGAAGATGGGCACGGAGAATAATGAGCGCTATATCGGCGCGCGCTGACCCGTAATTGTTCCAGTATTGGCTTACAAGGTTGTGGACTGAACACACTGGGCAAGCATCATTGACGTTGCGTATACAAAGACCAATCAGAGGGAGATTCGCATGCGAGATTTGCGGATAGAAGCCCCACAGAAGGAGAGAAGCCGGAAACCGCCAATTCAAGCAAGTTCCTGTGCCAGTGGTACTGCGGCGAGGCGCCTCTTCTCGATAGGCAGTGTTGGCAAATCAGAGGCAAGTCATATTGTTGATTGCCATTCGTCGTTGGTCCCAGGGACGATCCTTGGGCTGGATTACTGAGGGCGCAGACGGTGGGCGTGAAAGTCATAATGAAGGAGAAACCACGGCACATCGGTCCGTGTCTATGTACTGCCGGCAGATTCCGGCCACCGTACGCGGTGTGACGCCAATCAACTCTTTGTCTCCGCCATTCATTGTCCACCATCCTCGCTCATAAGCTCGCTCAGGTTAATCGCCTATCGCTAATCTGACCTACACTTGCTATCGTGCACTATTCAATTCAATTCTCTGCTTCTTCGCCCGGCTGCACAGATGCTTATCGACCTGAGCTCTTCCAGCTCAACTTCTGGAGCTGCGACCTCCGAGGCCCACCGAGGGTGGATGCCTGTCAGGAGCAATGCGTACCAAGTGAGAGGATCTTTGTCAAGGCGTATTGAGGTGTAGGCATTGTGCGCTCTATGGCGTGTGTTGAAAAGCTGATTCAGGGTGCGCTCCAGCTCTGCCGCTGGTGAAGCTTGTTTCTGGTGCGCGCTCAACCTCTGTTCCCGCCAAACATAACGGTGCTTACATCATTGCAAGGGCTGAGGTAGTCGCCGAAAGGGTTATGACGCCTTCCATATCGTCCTCTTCGCAGACCGTGTTGTACATGCTGCGACATGATCCCTGTCTGGACTGGACGCGCGCGTGCCTTCAAAATGGATGACTTGCGTGGTCGTTGTCAAGCGGCCCGATGGCAAACGTTGGTACGAATTGGTGAGGATCTGAAGCACTCTCCACGGCTCTCATGTCGTCCCATCGACCTTGTCTCCAGATACCACAAGTTCGAGCCGAAGGGACATCTTATAAGGCCCCCCACGCTGACATGCGACAGTAATCCCCCGGAAACATGGCTCCTCAACGCATCCTATTCCTCACTCACTGCGAGCAAGGACAGAGCAACGTCCAGCTCGCGACAGCATTCGAGATCCACTCTCGCGCAGTCCCCGGGCTGGAGGTGCACTTTGCGTCCTTTGCCGAGCTGCGCAAGCGGTTCGAGAGGATGCGAGTGGCTGCCGGCGATGATCAAGAGCGACTCACTTTCCATACGATCGCCGGCGTCACCCAGTTCGGCGCGATGGCGCGCGTCGGAGCAGCCATGGGTACCGACTTTCGACACGCTCCCATGTTCGATTTGTGGCCCAAGTTTGCCAATATGATGGTGCCGTGGACGCCAGAGGAGTACATGGTGCGCATCAGTCTTGTATCGTCAAGGCGAAAGTCATGCTGAGAATTGGTATAGGCCATCGTGGACGAAATCCTCAGCGTAATTGAAGCCGTGGACCCGAACCTGATCATCGTTGACACCCTCTTTGGTCAG
Source organism: Schizophyllum amplum (assembly GCA_007026445.1). Classification (NCBI taxonomy): domain Eukaryota; kingdom Fungi; phylum Basidiomycota; class Agaricomycetes; order Agaricales; family Schizophyllaceae; genus Schizophyllum; species Schizophyllum amplum. Next base: position 3,192,005 of record VDMD01000002.1, on the reverse strand, counting down.
GCGGTGGACGCATGCAACCTCGCACACCGCCAATATCACGTCCTCTCGCCCATCCTTCCCTCTATCGTGTGCGTCCAGAATCAATCTCTCGCGCACCAGCTCCTGCGCTACCCATTATGTGGCACGGGACTCCCGTATCCTCTCACCCTCACGAGTATCCCGCTGAACCTGGCGAATATCGCCGCCATGCTTTACCACGGCATGCGGAGTCCGCAACTCAAGGGCGTGAACGCTGCCCGCGTCGCGCGCGGCTGCTCTAGCCTGTACCCGGGCTTGGACTGCATGCGCGTGTCGCCCGAGCGCATATATATCACGCCCGGCGTGCGCGAGGTGGACGTCCCATTCGTCAAGCCGCCGACGCTGCGCCTCTGTGGCCCCATCTCTGCCGACTTTGCCTCCATACGGGAGAGCGACCCGGCGCTCGCGTCATGGCTGGACCGCGGGGAGACGGTGCTGATGATCATGGGCACGCATTTCGACTACGACGAGCCTCTCGCGCGGCGCGTGCTCACGGGGCTGCTGGGCGGCGTCGATGCAGGCACGCAGATCCTGTGGAAGGTGCCAAACCGGAAGGAGCTGGACGTCGTATTTGACGAGCTGCTGACGACGACGCGCGACCGGGAGCGTGTGCGCGCGGTGACCTGGTTTGACTCCGAGCCCGCGTCGATCTTGGAGCACGAGAATGTGGTGTGCTACATCCACCACGGCGGCGCGAACTCGTACTACGAATGCGCACGCGCGGGAAAGCCACAGATCGTGCTCCCACAGTGGGCAGACACGTACTACAATGCGACGACGGCAGAGTATGCAGGTCTTGGGGTCTATGGGAATCAGACGTGCGCGCCGGATGTGGACGCGAAGGAACTCAGTGTGGCCCTTACGCGCGTCACGAGTGGGCAGGAGGGCGCGCGCTTCCGAGAGAGGGCTCGGGAGGTGGGTGTCAAGTGTCGCGAGGCCGGCGGGCGCAAGCGAGCAGCTGACATTGTGCTTGCTCTGCTGAACGACTCGGTGGAAAAGGCTTGAGCAAATTTGTGAGTATGGTTCGCTACTTGTACAACATTCTAATGATTCACACCAAGAAATTGTGTCCATAACCTAGAGAACGGCAACCTTGCCAAGTTTGAGAGCGGGATTCGTTGACTTGAGGCTATCTCGAACAGAAATCTGACTGTAGCTCATCTATGGACATAACCCTCGACTGGTAGTGCTCACAGGAAGTATTCGACTAGTCCGCGCGCCTGGTGCTCTCAGGATCGGAGGCGCGGACTTGACGAGTCGTCGTGTGAGACTGTGAGTTGATAAACTTACTCAAGCCAGGATGATGATCGTGGGAATACACGTCGGGGAAGGCGTGTGTACGAAAGCGGATAGACGGGCGCCTATCTGAAGCAGACATGCTTTTGGACCATCACGACTTGCATGATGAGACGAAACACAGTCGCTGTCTCCAAGCAGGATCTTATCACCGCGATGATTAGGTCTCGCCAGTATGCGGTGCGTCGCAGCCGAGCTCGTTTTTCTGATCTTAGACTTCATGGTCTGAGCAGCAGGTGAGTGTAGACAACGTATACAGGGCGGCGCGCGCTGAACGTGTCTTCTAGCCAGCTCAAAGACTACAACCGAAAGCTATCGTCCCCGTGAAGCAGAAGAGAATATGCACGCCTCCCAGAACGCACGCGCCACGGCGCTCAGCACCGCCGACATACTGTACACGCTCTGTTCGGACTGGATAGCAAGCCGCCAGGACCTTTACGCCCTCTCCCTCACCTGTCGCACGCTCTCCGAGTGGGCAATCCCGGCACTATGGCGCACACTGCCAGACCTGGCCTACCTCTTCTGCTCTGTCACACGCGCCGACATGCGTGTCCCAGCGCGTATCAAGCACAAGGAACTCGGGCTGGTGAGTGACTCAACTCCCGGGTCTAGTATGGGCTCTCACCGTCCCGCAGGCCAAAACAGACCTCGTCGAGTGTAATGTACCACGGCTGAGAACACTCGCGTCTCACGTCCGCCACACCGTTGCCACAACCACGTTCCCGACTGACATCCATCTCTGGCTCGCGCGCCTCGCCGTGGATGACGGGCCCCTCCTACCCAACCTCCAGTCCCTCCACTGGGACATGCACGCGAGAGAGTGCCTCCCCTCGCTCTTCGGCGACACGCCACGCCTGGAGCGCCTCGTCATTGGCCCGGACGCGATGTTCAGCCTCCCGCCCGCCCTCAACACCGTGTCTCTCGTGGTCCTGCACGGCATCCCGAGCTGGCACCTGCAGGAGCGCGCGCTGCCCCTCGCTAAGCTCGAGTCCCTCAGCGTCTACTTCCACGATATCACCGAGCTCCCGCTCCTCGCGCGCATGCCCGCCCTGCGCACCCTGCATATCCGCGGGCAGTGCGGGCGTAGTTATGTGCCGCCACTCGCGGATGGGTGGGCACACCTGGAGGAGATCGCGGTGGACTGCCCCGGTACGCTCTGGTGGCTGCTGGCGTGTGGGCCGCTTCCCTCGCTGAGGCGTGTCCGCGTGCGCACGCACGTCTGCCTGCCGCGGGATTTCTTTGCGCGCTTGTGGGACGGTCTGGCGGCCTCGAGCGCCTGCGCGTTCGCAGAGTTGGACGTGTCGGACCCGAGCGAGGGTTGTGCGTTGGTTGCGGTGCCAGATAGGTGGGCGCGCGGCATGACGAGGCTGAGCCTTCCGGCGTCGTGGCAGGCCACGGCGCAGACGGTGCTTGCAGCGACCACATGCGCGTATCCCAATCTCAGTGTCGTGTACGACGCCCCGGAGCAGAAGCACTGCTGATTGTTGTTTGCTGAATGCATGGCTGTTCCCTTTGCTCTCACCTTGCATATATTTATGGACCACACGTATGTCTCCTCATCTTGCTAGCCCTCACTCACATATCACTGCCTACGAGAGACTACTCATATAACCATACTTATTCATCGCACATAATCATTGCTACTCATTGTATCTACTGGGATCAAGATGATTCCACAAAATTGATCTATCGCTCAAGCGCAATCAATTCTTTTCTGGTCAAGAAAGAAACTACAAAGCAGTATATTGTAGCTTGACTGCTTCTTGCACGCCGTTTTGTGCAGCCCGTCGCTGCGTAAGTATTTTGATTTGGGGCACAACAGCCCTCTTTGCCAAGACATCCACATTCTCTCCCAGTTCTCGCCACTCCGTCTCCGTCTCTTCCAAAACCCCTTCTTTCTCGAGCTCTTTCTCTTCACGGCTCCTGCTCTCCACAGCGCCTTCTCTTCATGTTGCTTATTCCGTTCACACCCCCGTCCCACCACTACTCCGCGCCCACCGCAACATTAAAGATCTTCAGCGCGAGCGCGTTCGCTGGGTTCGACACGTCCTGCAGCTTGGCGAACGCGACCGTGGACAGCGCGGTCGAGTAAGGGCGCAGGTAAACGGCGTACTGGAGGAAACAGGATGTCAGTGTCATGATGGCGGAAGGACGTCAGTATCGGTTGATGCATCCACGATCTGAGCAACGCTAGCGGGATCGCCCGACAGACAAACCCACACCCAAGAAACTCCCACCCAACATCCGACTCCCGCCCAACAATCGAAGCAAACCCACGCCCAACAAATAAACCCCCACCCGCCAGACAAACCCTCGCCTTCCAAATGCATATGAAAACAAAGGCTGTCTAGCAACAGAGTCCAAAACAAAAGACCACTCAAGTCCCAAACAAAAGACCACTCAAGTCGCAAAAAACCAAAGAAAAAAAAACCACTCACCTCCCTCACAAAATTCCTATACCACGCCCACGTCGCCCACGCGCCCCACTCCGTGTCGCTCCAGTTCGCCCGGTTGTGCCACGCCTTCTCGGATAGGATCGCGTGGGCGGCGGGGGTGAGGGGGGACTAGAGGGGGGGGGGGGGGGGGAGTGGTTAGCGGATGAGGGTAGTTGAGGTGAAGAGAGTAGTTGAGGTGAAGGGAACAGAACGTCAACTCACCTCCGCCCCACACAGCACGTCCACAAACCCATCCAGCGTCTTGCTCAGCGCGGCCTTCTGCTCGCCCGTCAGGCTCGCGAACGCCTTCAGCGCGGTCTGCAGCGCGGGGTTTTCTTCGGATGTGGCGTTTTCTTCGGATGTGGCGTTATCTTCAGAGGTAGCGTTGTCTTCAGATGCGGATGTGGGGTTCGGGGCGGTGGTGGGTGCCTTGTCGCCGTTCGCGCCATCTGTAAAGTCTGCGTCAGTACACGACCCTTCGTCAGTACACGACCCTTCGTCAGTACACGACCCGTTGAGGTGAGTACGGTGCGGGGATGAGCTCACCCTCCATCTTCACATCCCGCCCCTCCCTCCCTTCCTCCCCGTCCACCTCCATCCCCGCCCTCGCCCTCGCCCTCGCCCGCCGCTCATCATCCTCCCGCCGGAGCCCGGCCAGCTTCCGCCGCGCGATGACCACCCGGCCGTTCGCCTTGTCGACCGCGGCGCGCAGGAGGTCGTAGTGTGTCGTAGTCATGCCGGGCGTGGGGGGAGGGGGGAGGTGGTGGTGGCGAAGGGGGAGGTGGTGGTGGCGAAGGGGGAGGTGGGCGAGGTGGGAGAGGTGGGCGAGGTGGGAGAGGTGTCCATGCCCTCTGCCTTGATCGCCGCGTCGCCCGTCTCGACTTTGACAGCTCCGGTCCCAGCCCCGTTCGCACCGGTCCCAGTCCCATTCGCTCCATTCGCCCCATTCGCTCCATAAGTTTTGTCGCTGGTCGTCCCACTCCCACCCCCCTGCCCACTCCCACTCCCACTCCCACTCCCACCCCCACTCCCACCCTCCCCACCCTCCCTCACCCTTCCAAACACCCACCCGACCACATCGCTCGGGTCCACAATCTGGTACTGCATCAGCTTGTCGAACACGATCGCCACCATCTGCGGCGACGCGGCCCAGAAGGCGGCCGCGGAGGCGAGCATGGCGGCGCGGGAGGGGGGCCTGGGGCGGGTGGAGGGGTAGGGGTGAGGAGGGGGATTGGGGAAGGGAGGGTGGAGGGAGGGTGTGAGGGTGGGAAGGGGTAGGGGGGTGAGTGTAGGGAGGGAGGGTGAATGGTAGGGGGGTGAGGGGGTGAGGGGGGGGAGAGGTGAGGGAGGGTAAGAAAACAGAAGAAACCAAAAAAAAAGACCAAAAAAAAACACCGTCAGCATTCCGGAAAAAAACAACCGTCAGCATTCGCTTCAGAATATACAAAGCAGCCACCACCCACCCTGCCCAGCCAATGCGCGCAAGAGCGGCAGGTACCGCTCGATGGCGTTGAGGAGGTGCGAGAAGGAGCGGGAGCCGACGTTGAGGAGCGCCTGGGTGGCCATGTCGCGCACGAGCGCGTCCGGGTCGGGGTCGGTGTCTGGTTGGGGGTGGCGGTGGAGATGAGTAGGGTGGTGGAGATGAGTATGACGGCGAAGGGAGGATGGGTTAGAGTGTGAAAGGAGTGAAGAGTGTGAACGGAGTGAGGATTATTCAAAGGGGAGGAGTGAGGATGAGTTAGAGTGAGGATGAGGGAAGTGAGAATTTCGTTAGAGCAGAACATCACTCACCCCCACCCTCCAACGCGCCCTTCACGGTCTCCAGATGCGCGACCACGTCCTCCGCCTTCGCGCGCCCGCGCAGCATGTTCAAGATCCCCTGCGCCGCGTCGTGGTGCGGGTGAGCTGTGCGGAGGTGCGTCAGTACCAAAATTAGCAGGGTGGTTGTGATTAGCGGGGTCGTTGCGATTAGCGGGGTGGTTGTGATTAGCGGGGTGGTTGTGATTAGTGGGGTGGTTGTGATCAGCCGGGTAGTTGCGTCGATGCCAGAATCACGCCCATCCACCCCATCCACCCTCGCCCCTTCGCCCAAATAAAACACCCCACTCACCCCCATCCTCCCAACCCCACGCCGGCCCGGGCGCGTCCCTCGGCAACACCGCCGCCGTCATCGCCTCCGGTAGCGTCTTCGCGATCCGCTCGTGGTAGGAGAGCCGGATCTGGGAGAGAGGGGTGATTAGTAGATGAAGATTGAGTAGGGTAGTCGGTAGGAGAAGGTTGAGTAGGAGAAGGTTGAGTAGAAGGAGGCGAGGGTAGAAGGAGGTGAGGGTAGAAGGAGGTGAGGGTAGAAGGAGGTGAGGGTAGAAGGAGGTGAGGGTAGAAGGAGGTGAGGGTAGAAGGAGGTTGGAGGCAAGAGGGGAAGAAGGACAACGCACCTCCAACTCGACCGCCCGCCGCATAAAGGCCCGCTTCGGGTGCGCGCGCGCGAAGGCGAGGTCGGGGAGCCTGGAGGGAGAGAGGGGGGGGGGGGGTGTTAGTTCGTTGGGGGTTCCTCTTGCAATTCCTTTGTTCCTTTGGCCCAACTCCCAAACTTTTCTCCCATCCCTCCACCCCACCCCAGTCCCAACACCACCCCCATCCACAACCCCCCTTTCATCATCCAATCGTCACCCAATCATCACCCATCCACACACCCAAAAAACAAAACAACCCGTCCGTCACCCAATTTCATAACCAGTAAACACATAAACAAATTCGAAAAAAAAACTCACCACTCCCCCCACACCCACGCGAACCCAAAGTTGCTCATGTGCAGCGCGAACATCCCCGCGAAGCGGCTGGCGAGGGAGGGGTCGAGACCTAGGGTGGGCGGGTTAGGGGTTAGTGGGTGGTTAGTTGCGGTTTTTGCGTTAGAGTGCGGAAGGAGGGGAAGGGAAGGGGGTGGTTAGTGGGTGGTTAGTTGATGGAGGGGGGTGGAGGTAGGGGGAGGGTGGAGAAAGGGTGGGAGGGTGGTGGGGTGGAGGGGGGGAGGGTTAGTTAGGACGGGAAGATGGAGGGTTGGGCGACAGGGGAGGGTTGGGGGTGGGGGGTGGTTGGTTGGTTGGGAGAAGAGGGGGTGGAGGTGGGAGGGGGAAGGTGGGGAGGGGGGGAGGAAGGGTTGGGAAGGGAAGAGTTGGGAGGGGAGGAAGGTGGTGGGAGGGGGTTGGGGGTTGGGGGGTGGGTTAGGGGGTGGAGGTAGGGAGAAGAGGGGGTTGTGGGTTAGAAAAAGGAGGAGGGAACGCCCGAGGCGTCAGCGATAACAGAGGCGTCAGCGATAACAGAGGCGAAGACAAGACATGATCGAACAGAAAAACACGCATGATCGAACAAACAAAACACGCACCATCCCCGATCCACGCATACAGCCGCCGGATACTGCGCCCGACCGCGGGGCCGCCGGTTTTGGGGGTGAGCTGTGGGGAGGGGGGGAGGGGTTAGTTTTGTGTTAGAAAAACGATGGTTTGCGGGGCGAAGCGAGTGGTATACGGAGGGAAGCGGAGGGGAGTGGTGCGCGGAGGTTGATTTGTCTTTCCAGGACGTGTATTTCCATCGCTCGCCGTGCGCAATGGAGAGACGTCGCCATGCGCAATGGAGAGACGTCGCCGCGCGTGACGAGGAGACCTCGCCATGCGCAATGAAGAGCCCTCGCCGTACATGACGAAAAGACCTCGCCGTGCGATATAGAGAGCGCTCGCCACGCGTGACGAGGAGAGATAGCCGTGCACGATGAACGGCACGACAAACCCTCACTCCAAAACCCACCACAAACCCAAACACAAACGCAACGCACCTTACATATCTCCGTGACCAGCGCCCCGTAGTACACGGGCAGGTGCGGGCTCGAGGGGAGGGTGAGGAGGCGGGCGAGGATGGTCTGGGGGGGTTGGGGGTTAGTGTTGGGTGAGTTGGCGTTATGGGGGTGGTTAGTTAGAGTTTTTGGGTGTGGGGAGGGATAGGGTGCGCGGTGGGGAGGGGAGGAGGGGGTTGGTTAAGGGGGGGAAGAGAAGAGGGCAGGGAGGGGGTGGAGGTGGGCGAGCGAAGAGGGAAGGGCAGGAGGGGGGGGGAGAAAAGAGGAAGGAGGAGGGGGTTAGTTTGGGGGAGGAGGGAGAGGGAGGGGGTGGTTGGTGTTTTTATTTCTTTTTGCTATTAGGGGGGGGGGTGGGCAGGGGAAGGGGGGGGGGAAGGGGGGGTTGGGGAAGGGGGGGGGGAAGGGAGGGAGGGGAAGGGGGGTGGAGAGCGATCAGGACACCGACAAAAACCAGGGAACACCCACCTCCATCACCGTGCACTCCAAACTCCACCCGGCAGGCTGACTCTCCGACGCGGGGCCAAAGGTGCCCTTCGGCAACCAGCGGGGCAGCTCGAGCAGGGTGCGGGCGGCTTCTTTGCGGTTGACCTGGGGAGGGGGGGGGTTATTTTCGTTAGTTTTTGGGAGCGGGAAGACGGCAGAGGGAGAAGGGGAGGAGATGGCAGGCGAGAGGCGGAGGGCGATGGGAAAGGGGGAGGGCGATGGGAAAGGGGGAGGGCGAGAGGGGAAGGGAGAAGGGGAAGTAGGCAAGCCACGCAGAGAGGTAAAGACACGCGAAGAGGCAAAGACACGCGAAGAGGCAAAGACCCGCACCTCAAAAATATCAATCGTGTCCAGGATCCAGCTCTTGATGGCGTAGCCGATGGGCGTGCGCGGGTTTGGGGTTGTGGGCGTCTGTGGGGGAGGTTAGTAGGTTGGGTGCGGTGAAGGGTAAGGGCTCACCTTTGGATCGGGCGGGACGTCGTCGTTTTTGTCTGCGAACAAGCGGAGGTAAAACTCGGGCCAGTCGTCTGGTCCGCCGGCGTCCATGGGTGCGAGGTCGGCTGGAGGAATGTGAGCGTGGGGTGACGAGTAGCGGGATGGGCTCACTCTGGTCATCGAGGGAGACTGCCTCGGGCGGGACGAGGACGGCGGGGAGGGGCCTGGGGACAAAGTCTTCGGGGAGGGGGCCGACTGTGCCGTAGAGGTCTCCGCCGTCTGCGTAGGGGGCGGGGTAGGCGTTGGTGGCAAAGGCGTCTGCTTGGGCTGCGCGGAGGGCTGCGAGGGCGGCGGCGAGGAGTTCGTCTGCGTCTTGGACCACGTCGGATTCCGTCGCGTGGATGACTGCTGTGGGGCGGACGAGCCATTGGGGCGCGGTGGTGGTGTCGGCGTAGGCGGCTATGGTGTTGATGATGTGGGTGGGGGTGTCTGCAGGCAGGATGGAGCCTGCGATGAGGGTGGCTTCTGCGGCGCAGAGGGCAGCGCGTTTTGCGCGTGCGTGGGTGACGCCGACCTCGTCGAGGACGGCGGCAAAGGAGGCGAGGAGGTCTGCGAGGTCGTGGGCGGCGACGACACCTGCGCGCGCGAGATGGGCGTAGAGGTGGAGGTGGAGGCGGGTGTGTCGCCAGCGCTGGTGGTCGAGGTGGGCGTGGAAGCGCTTCCAGAGGTCGTCGTGGAGGGCGGGGATGTCGTGGAGGCGGCGGAGGAGGGCGGCGTAGTACGGGATTTTGTATGGCTGCTCTGTGAGGGCTGCGTCGAGGGCGTCTGCGACGACGGCGGTGTCGTTGTGTGCGAGGTAGTCGCGGACGTGGCGGTCGATGCGGGGGACTTCTTCGACGGCGTCGACGTCGCCGAGGCGGACGATGGCGTTGCGGACGCGCGAGTGCGGGGACTCGGGCGGCGGGCGGCGACGGTCAGCGTACATGGCAAGCCAGTTTAGTTTGTGGCGTTATGGACTCGCATTTTGACGTCGTCGTCGTCGGCACCGGGCTCGCCCACGCCGTCGCCGCCGCTGCCCTCGCCAAGGCCGGGTTCCGCGTCGCCCACGTCGACCGCAACGCGTACTATGGCGCTCAGGACGCGGCGCTCACCGCAGACGAGCTCGGCGCCGGCATCCCCCACGGCCGCCAGTACAACATCGCCCTCGCGCCCGGCCTCGTCCCCGCCCACGGCCCGCTCATCGACGCCCTCGTAGCCTCCGGCGTCGCCCGCTATCTCGACTTCTGTCTCCTCGACAAGATTGCGATCGCGAGTGATGGCATACGCGCCGTCCCCACAGACAAGGCAGCCATCTTTGCAGCCAACATCCCCCTCCAGCACAAGCGCCGTCTCATGACATTCCTGCGCAGCCAGGCGGCGGCACACGACGCTCCGCCGGGTGTCTTGCGCGACCATCTTACTTTGCCGCCCCCGCTCGCAGACACCGTCGCCTACGCCCTCGCATTCGCAACATCCCCACACGAACTAGCAGCACCCGCCCTCGCACGCCTCCGCACCTACCTCCAAGCAGCAGGCCGCTACGGCCCCTCCCCCTTCCTCCTCCCCCACTACGGCGGCCCAGGCGAGCTCGCACAAGCCTTCTGCCGCGCAGCAGCCGTCGCAGGCGCAGTCTACATCCTCGGCAGGCACTTTACCATCCAATCGGCGGATATCCACACCCTCACCATCGACGGCGTCCCCGATCCCATCACCGCAGACATCCTCGTTCAAGACGTCCCCGACCCCTCCGTCCTCCCCGTCGCCCGCGCCATCGCCGTCATCGACCGCCCCCTCGCGTTTGACGCAGATCCAGAACAGGCCACCGTCGTCGTCTTTCCCCCAGCCAACGACAACTACGCCGTCACCGCGCTCATCACCGGATCGACCTCCATGAGCTGTCCAGAGGGCTCTTGTAAGTAAACTGTCTATATGCATTTTCGCCACCGTCTCCGCTCTCTCGTTGTTCGTTCCCACCTCTCCCCTCTTTCCCTCCCCCGCAGGGCATTTCATCTCCATACAAGCGTGCTCGCAGGGGTATCCGACAGGGATATAGACGATAAAGATGCGACCGTATTGAATGAAGCAAGCTTGCCGCGTCCCTCACATCCCCGCCTCTCCTCCCACTCCCCTATCTAATAACCCCCTTTTCACCCTCCCGTCACGTCTATCTAACCCACCATCACAGGGATCGTGTATCTGTCGGTGCCCCTGGCAGACGACGAGGGGAAGGAGAAGGAGAGGAAGGGGGAGGAGGGCGACGCGAATGTCCATAAGGACGCCAACGGCGCGGACGAGGACAATACAGACGCCGGCGCGAACGCGAAGCCCGGCGCCGGCGCCGAGGCCAACGAGGCCACCGACACCGCCGGCGCGAACGCGGACGTAGACGCCAACACGAACGAGCCCACAGAAGCCACCAAGGCCACCGACGCCCACCGCGCCGAGTGCGCACTCCGGCCCTTCCTTGATCGGTTGCTCGCGTATGGCGTGCGCGCGGCTGACGGGCCCTCTTCCGACGATGGGCTTTCCGCAGCCGCCGCCCCTCCAGCCTCAACCCCCGACGTGCCTGCTTCAACTGCCGCACCCACCTCCGCCGCTCCTCCTCCCACATCTGGCGCATCTGGCGCAGCCGCCGCACCTCCCGCCCCTCCTCTCTCCGCCGCCGCCGCTCCTCCTCCCACCTCCGCCGACACCGGCGCATCCGCCGCCGCCTCCGCTTCCGCCGCACCTCCCGCCTCTGCCTCAACCGATGCCCGACCAGCCGCCACCACCACCCCCCTCATCCCCCTCTTCACCCGCTTTTATGTACAGAGGGCGCGGGGGGCGCGGGTCGTTTTTGGTGGTACGGGTGGTGGAGAAGGAGCAGGAGTAAAACCGCAGACAGTGTTCATCCCGGCTCCGAGGGCGGATGATATGCCGGTGGATTTGAGTGAGGGGCCGGAGGGAGGGGAGGGTGAGGGGCCAGCGTCCTCAGCCGCCTCTTCTACCTCTACCTCTACCTCTCCTCCTCCTACCCCACCCTCTTCTACCCCTTCTACCACCTCTACCCCACCCACATCCACCACATCTCCTCGTACACCCACACCTCCTACCCCACCCATACCCACCCTCCCCCCGCCCCTCCCCGCGGGACCGGACGCGGCGGCGACGATGGGCGCGCGCATTTTTTGGGCGGTGGTTGGGGGGGAGGGGAGGGTTGGGGTTAGGGAGGGGGTGGAGGGGGACAAGGGGGAGGGGGAGGGGGAGGGGGTGAAGGATAAGGGGGAGGGGAAGGCAGCTGTATCAGACGTGTCGTCCACTGCCACCTCGTCAGCAGAGGGCCCTGCCACCCCGTCAGCAGAGGGCCCTGCCACCTTGTTAGGAGAGAGCCCTGCCACCCCGTCAGCGGAGGGCCCTGCCACTACCTCATCAGAAGAGGGCCCTGCCACCCCTGCATTGGATCCCACCTCCTCTGCCCAACCTGCCCAACCTGCCCCCTCTGCATCAGATCCCGTGCCAACCTCTGCCCAACCTGCCACCCCCACCACCTCGTTCACCACCACCTCATCTACCACCACCTCATCTACCACCACCACCTCATCTACCACCACCCCCTCATCTACCCCCACCCACCATCCCACCCACCTCAGGACCATAACCACACTCTGGCCCCCACTGGTGGTGAGGGGGGGTGGGGAGGGGGAGGGGGAGTGAGGAGGTGAGAGGGAAGGAGGAGGGGGTGGTAGGTAAAGAGGAAGGGTGAAGGGGAGGGGGAAGGGGGGTGAGGGGAGGGTAAAGGGGATGGGGAAGGGTGAGGGGGAAGGGGTGAGGGAAGGAAAGGGGAGGGGTGAGGGAAGGGTGGTAGAGGGTGAGGGGAGGGGAGGGGCGGGTAAAGGGACGGGGGAGGGGAGGTGGGTGGGTGGTAGAGGAGGGTGAGGGAGGGGGAAGATTTTTTTAATGTTTTGGATGAGGTTAGAGTTGAGGGGAAAGGGGGGGGGAAGGGAGGGTGGTAGAGGTGGAGGGATGGAGGAGAGGGGGAAGAATGATTAGTATTTATCTGATAGCTGGTGAGCGAGATAGATAGCTGGTGAGGGAGATAGGTGCCGATGAGCGAGATAGGTGGTGAGGAAGAAGAGGGCAGGAGTTATGAAATTTTTGGTGCATTTAGAAGTCTGCTCGGGTGCACCGGAACTTTGAGTTCGGGTGCATTGGAACTTTGAGTTTGGGTGCATCGGAAGTTTGAGTTCAGGTGCATCGGAACTTTGAGTTCGGGTGCACCAGAACTTCAAGTTGGATTAAGCCCAGAATCACTGGCAGTGATTCCTTCACTGCCAAGAGAAGTTCAGAAAGAGGGCAGCGATGGGATAGTGGTACCATTGACCAAGCTCATATGGACTCTCGCACCAGTGTGCAGAAGCTTCAAGCGAGAGTTCGAGCCCCGCCCGGACTGAAGTCTGTTCATTTACCACTGGGGAGTTTTAGTGGGTATGGATAGCTGGTCATATGCTATCGAGCCCCACACTAGGGATGTGCGCTGTGAGCGTTGGTGACGGTCAATGGCTACCGTCAACGGTCACGGAATGCATCTCGTTGGGGGCCTTAAACAACCCCCGACAGTCACGGCAACGGAGCCTCTGGCGCTGTTGCTGACCCGCCGAACAACGGCCGTCACGGCCGTCAATGGCCAAAAACTTGATTATGCTTGCACACGCTTGAGGCAGCGTGTACATGTTTGGTATAGCCAGCAATCGACCTCAGTATTTATTTGTAGAGCTTAGTTAGATGAAAGCTCCAAGTACAGCCCATCTTCTCACCGCCACGGCGCGTGCAGATGGGTAAGTCACGACATGTCACGTCAGGTGAGCATTGTCACACTGATGGCGCGCTGTCACAACGCGCCCGTATACCCTTATTTTCCCTTGTTTGTCCCTTTTCATTTTCCTTTTCCCCCTATTTTGGACTGTTTACGCATCTAGACCCACCGGCTATCTCGAGATCCGACCCTTATCACATGCTCCCCACTTTGGCTTTCCCCTTTCGTCTGCCTCTGCCTCTATACCGTATCACACCATATCGCACCATTCTAATTTCTGACGCCTTACAACCTGCTTCCCCCACACCTTACTTATAAAGTACAGTACCAGCACCTAGTTCCCCATCTCGACCTCTTGGTCATTGGGACTATGTCAAAAGTGGTGGGTAGGCGGACGAGCCTGCCTTCAGCCCGACACACCGTGTCACGTCACACGGTGCATCTAAGTACCTTGCACCCTTATAATTCCCAATTAGGCAATTCCAACGCTTACTTTTATAGGGGCTCCGCCCTTTTCCGCCCCTCAGTCTTTACCCTCACTGCAGGAAGACTGAGGGTGCGTCTTACGCTACTTTTACTTTATCTTCAGCTAACAGTACCTTAGTCTTACGCGTCCTGCGCATCCTTAGGTACGAATATGAGTCTTTACCCTCACTGCAGGAAGACTGAGGTCTTACGCGTCCTGCGCATCCTTAGCTCGTGAAAGGTTATGAGCCCCGCAAGCGCCTAGCTGAGCAAGACCTCATCTATACGACTCACTCTCCCGCTCTCGCCATGACCTCGGACACGGCAGACCAGAGCGGCTTCCTCCATGGGCCCAATGACTGGCCCCTCTGGAGCGTACGCATGGGGGACCTCCTGAACAAAAAGGACCTCATGGGCATTGTCGACGGCTCGGAGCCGCAGACACTGTCGATCATGGTTACGACGCCCGCAGGCGCAACGTCCCCCTCCCCAGGTGCTGGCACCACCTCCTCTACCGCTCCGGCGACCGGTACCTCCACCAATCGGAGGAACAGCTGGCAATATCGCAACAGCCGTGCCCTCGCCACCATCCGCAGCAAGCTCTCCAACTCCCTCACGCTGAAGTACCGCCAGCAGAAGAGCGCCAAGGACCTCTGGGACACACTCACCAAGGAGTTCGAGCAGACGAACACAGCGGAGTCCGCCCTCGGCATCCTCATCAAGCTGATGCGGACGCGCCTCAAGCTGCCCGAGGACGGCCAGATCGGTGACAAGACCATGAACGCTCACCTCCAGCTCATGCGTCAGATGATCGAGCGCCTTGACACCCTCAAGTTCGCCATCAACTCCTCCCTCACTCCCCTCATCCTCCTCGCTTCCCTCCCAGACAACGACGAGTACAAGATCCTCTCCTCCACCATCTCTGCTTCCGCCACCCCTACCAACCCGCTCACGCTAGACGGTGTGGAGGCGAAGCTCCGTGCTCACGCCACGAAGCACGAGGAGTCTGACGACAAGAACGACAAGCAGGCCCACGCCGCCAGCGCGCCATGTGCGAGCTTGTCGAAGAAGTCGAAGGGCAAGGAGAAGGCGAAGAAGCAGCCGAAGGGATGCCTATGGCATGGCCCTGGCAGCTCCCATGGCACTGAGGAGTGTCACGAAGGGAAGAAGGCCATCGAGGAGGCGAAGGCGAAGAAGAAGAAGGGGCGGGAGAAGGCAAATCGCGCTGTGCAGCGCAAGAAGGACTCGGACTCGGACTCGGACTCGGACTCGGACTCTGATGTAGACGAAGCGCATGTCATCTCTACTCGCACCTACAAGAAGATTTCCGCCTATGTCTCGTCCGATCCCAGCCCCTCCAAGCGGCGGAAGACCACCATTATGGACTCTGGTGCTTCGAAGACGATGTCCAACCTTGACCGCTACTTCGAATTGGGCACCTATCGGAAGCTTGAGTCGCCGCGCAATGTCCACCTGGGAAACAACTCCATCGTTAAGGCCATTGGGAAGGGCACCCTCCGCTTCTCAGCCAGAACACCGGACGGCATGCGCGACTTTGAAATCAAGGACGCGCTTCATGTCCCTGACCTTGCCCTCACTCTCATCTTGGTCCCGCAAATCACCAAGAGTGGCATGCGTGTCGTCTTCGAAGGTGATACATGTGTGGTACACGACTCGTCAGACGATGTGGCCTGCATCGCCAAGCGAAAGAGCGGCCTCTACCATGTCGACTGCCAGCCGCTGGGCATGGACGAGCATGCCGCCTTTGCCATGGACATCAACCGCCTGCACCACCTCATGGGTCACACAAACCATGAGAGCCTCCGCAACATGGTCCGGCATAACCAGCTCCAGGGCGTCACTATGCTCACCGGCATTCCTTCCTTCTGCGAGCCATGCATCATGGGGAAGATGAAGAAGCTACCTTTCAAGCGGAGTACGACTCGCGCCACACATCCCCTCCAGTTTGTGTCCTGCGACGTTGGTGGTCCAGTCTCACCCGCTGGCCCCGGTGGCCTCCTCTACTGGATTGTCCTGGTCTGCCATTTCTTGTCAAATGTCTGGGTCATCTTCACGCACAAGAAGTCCAAGGTGCTGAAGAAGCTTTGGGAGTGGCGCCTCCAGCGCGAGCGCGAAACCGGAAACCCCATCGAGGAGTGGGAGTGGCTGGACGGCTGGATCAAGTTCTTCTGAACTGATGGTGGTGGCGAGTTCACCTCAAAAGCTATCGAGGCCGAGTTTCGCAAGCACAGCATCATCCACGAGAAGACCAACCCGTACACGCCTGAGCAGAACGGGATCGCCGAGCGCATGAACCAGACATTGGTCACCCGGCGATCACCAACCTTGCCGTGTCAGGACTCCCGCGGAAGTACTGGACATATGCCATGCAGTACTCAGCCGATACCATCAACATCTCCCCCGCCAGTCGGCACAAGGGGGAGCTGCCGCGCAACCGCCTCCGCAAGGTCAAGCGCCCGGTCAACCTCAGCGACCTACATCCCTTGGCTGTCCAGCTTATCCCCTCATTGACAAGAAGCTCCGAAAGGGGAAGTTCGCTGACCGGGCCCGCCGCTGCGTATTCATTGGTTACGCACTCTCGGAGGGGACAAAAGGCTACAAGCTCCTGGAAGTCTCCACCGGCAAGATATTCACGTCGCGCCATGTCAAATTTGACGATGCCTCCTCCGCACCAGCCGAGTTGCGCTCTGAAGATGACGACGAGCAGTGGGAGGACTTCCGCAAGCATCTCCGCCCGCAAAACATCTCCTCACCACCTGATGATGATGAGGACGATGATGATGCACCTCCACCACCCCGTCCAGGTCGAGTGGGAGGACCAGCACCACCTGCGCCAGAGTCAGTGGGAGACTCTCCTCCATCAAGCCGTGGACCCTCACCTGAGCCAGCCGAGCGTGCTCCACGCCGCCGGGAGAGGACCTCACGGATTCCCCGCCTATCCTTGCCAAATGAGGTGCCACCACCTCCTGCGCCAGAACCTGGACCATCTCGCCGGGCTGGTCTACGCACCCCACAGGAGCGGAAGGCCTCCAAGCCAAAGGATAGCGGCTATCTCGAGACCCGCGAGCGACAGCAAAGGTTGCAGAGCGAACAGCGGGAGAAGAGGCACACCCAGATCCGCGAACAAGAGGCACAGCTCAAAGAGCGCAGAGCAGCCTGTGAGGCAGTGCCCGCTGAACCCGCGCCTCCGTCTCCGCCTCCGCCAGAACCCGCCGAGGAAGCACCCGTGCCAGAGTTTGACGAGGAATCTGCCAACCTCTCTTTCATGGAGGACGAGCTCTTTGCAGGCGCCGCCACTGGTGGGCGCTCTAGCAGCGGTGCGCGGAAGGTCCCCAATACGTGGGCACAGGCTATGGCAAGTCCGGAAAGGGACAGGTGGCTTGACGCGCAGTCGGAAGAGTTGAACAGCTTCAAGCTGAACGACATTGTCGAAGAGGTTCCGATCCCAACAGGGGTCAAGCCCATCACCTCAAAGCATGTCTTCTCCATCAAGGAAGATGCGAAGGGCAACATCGAGAGGTACAAGGTGCGCATTGTTGCGCGCGGCTTCACTCAGCGAGAGGGAATTGACTATCAGGACGTCTTCGCCCCCGTCGCTAGCCTGGAATCCATCCGCATCCTTCTCTGCCTCTGCGTCAAGCTTGGCCTCCTTACTGACCAGATGGACGTCAACACTGCCTACCTCAATGGGGAACCAACGCAGCTGCTCCATATGATGCCTCCCACTGGTGTGGACATCAAGCCTGGACACTGTTGGCAACTCAAGAAGTCAGTCTACGGCCTCAAGCAAGCCGGACGCACATGGAACCAGACCCTCCACCAGAAGCTCGACAACCTCGGCTTTGTGCGTCTCAACTCAGAGACTTGTCTCTATGTCTTCCGGGATGGCAAGCAGGTCTGCTTCCTCGTGGTCTACGTTGACGACCTCCTCTTCGCCACTACGTCTCGTCCCTTCATGGACCAGATGAAGAAGAAGCTCTCAGCTTGCTTCAAGATGCGCACCTCGGGCCCGCCAAGTACCTCCTTGGCATCGAGATCATCCAGCATCCCGGCAAGCGCGCCCTCTCCCTCTCACAGCGCAAGTACATCGACACTGTCCTAGAGCGATACGGCATGTCCGACTGTACGGGAGTTGGGACCCCAATGTCCACAAGCGTGCGCGTTACTGCCGACGGTCCTTCCGATAACGAGACCTGGACCCACATGTCACTCGCCAAAGGTGGTCCTGTGGTATCCTACCAGAGTGTTGTTGGATCTCTCATGTACGCGATGTTGGGCACCCGCCCCGACCTGGCATATGTGGTGGGCGTCTTGGGCCGCTACAGCGCAAACCCCAAGGCATGCCATTGGGAGATCGCGAAGCACGTCCTTCGCTACCTGAAGAAGACCCGGGACTGGTGCCTCTGCTATGACGGTGCCGACACTGGCATGGACCTCGACTTCCACGGCTACACTGACGCCGACTGGGGCGGCGATCACGACACATCCAAGTCCACCTCTGGGTTTGTGTTCATCTCCAGCCGTGGCGCGATCGGATGGTCCAGCAAGCGTCAGTCCATGGTCTCCCTCTCCTCCACGGAGTCCGAGTACATCGGATTAGCGAATGCGGGTCAGCACCTAGCCTGGCTACGCTCCTTCTTTGAGGAACTTGGGCAGCCGCAAAATGGGTCGACGGAGCTCCGGTGTGACAACCGTGCAGCTATCATCCTCAGCCAGGACCCGCAGTTCCGAGCGCGGACCAAGCACATCCAGCGGAAGTACCACTACATCCGCGATGGGCTTGTGGCAACGGGCGAGTGCGTGGTGACTTGGTATCCTACCGACGAGATGGTGGCGGACATATTTACCAAGCCCCTTCCTCACGAGAAGCATATCAAGTTCTGCTTGGGCATGGGCTTACGGCCAGGCTCGAGTGGGAGTGTCAAAAGTGGTGGGTAGGCGGACGAGCCTGCCTTCAGCCCGACACACCGTGTCACGTCACACGGTGCATCTAAGTACCTTGCACCCTTACAATTCCCGATTAGGCAATTCTAACGCTTACTTTTATAGGGGCTCCGCCCTTTTCCGCCCCTCAGTCTTTACCCTCACTGCAGGAAGACTGAGGGTGCGTCTTATGCTACATTTACTTTATCCTCAGCTAACAGTACCTTAGTCTTACGCGTCCTGCGCATCCTTAGGTATAAATATGAGTCTTTACCCTCACTGCAGGAAGACTGAGGTCTTACGCGTCCTGCGCATCCTTAGCTCGTGAAACTCCTTCTCCTCCACTGCCCTGCATGTGCCGATCACGTGTGGTGTTCGCCTCTGGTTGTTTGTTGTTGTTGTTTTGTCGCTTCGAGTCTCGTCAGGTCACACGCGTACAAACTTACACATGTCGGGCCAGTGTACCAGCATTCGCATGCTGCTCCTGGAGCGGCGAAGCTCTGAAGAGGTAGCGTATAATGCTAAGTAAGCTGTTAGGCAGTATTCCACTACTAAGGAAGAGCACGGGTCTACCCCCGGGTTTCTGACGCTGACCCGTACCCGTACCCGTGAGAAACCCGTACCCATGGCACGGGTTAGATACACGGGTTCATCACAAAATCCCCTCTGGTGTCAGGGTCTCCCGGGAATCCTAAGTCGTACCAGGTGCATTGGAGGCGCGTAGGGGTTTCCCGGGATGGTTGGAGGGCTTCCTGAGCTGCCCTGGTGCAGATTCAGTCTGCTGAGGGTTCCCAGAGGATGCCTCGCACCTCCGTAAGCAAAACTCTTCGAGTGTCAAATTCCAAGACTCTTTGGAGAGGCCCCGTGCATCCCGGGTGCAGGATGTAAACATAATAAAAGTTACAACTACCACATGGTCTTGTACGCGTACATACTCTGCCAATTATTGACGTAAAAGTCCTCGCACTTGTCTAATACATTAGCTGAAGTCCATGCTGCCTGCGAGGCGATCTCGAGACACCGTCCATAAGCCGGGATGAGCATGCAGCTCTGGCGGACGTTTGCGAGGGGTATGATGGCGCCGGGAACGACACCTTCTCGAGAGTGAAGAGGCATGCACGCAACCTTGTGAAGGCCGTGCACACCGGCTGGTGCACGCCGGAATGGCGTAAGCCATTCGACGTACACAAGGCTGTTGACGTCGCACCAGCGGTAGCCCTTGTCATCCATCCAGGATGCGCTGAGGTCCAATGTGCGACCACCAGAGCGAGGCTCCGCATCCTTCCGCTGGGGACGCCCAGAGCGAGCGGCATTCGCGGCTAGGAGCCGCGAAGTATCCTCCTCTTCTGTCTTGACAAAGTCGTAGTTGAGCGCAGGGGACAAGGTGAGGGTGCCGATGGCGCTTGTGAGGGTGGGCTCGGTGGACTGGGAGAGGAGGGTGGTGCGGATGGTGAAGAAAGCCGGGTGGATGTTCATGAGGATGACGTCCAGGATCTCGGTGTCCGCAACGGAGATCCCCATGTCAGTGAGGACACGGGCCTTGTCCTGAACAGTGGTGATGAACTGCTCGAGGGACTGGGTGGGGAAGTCATGAGAGCACTGGTAGAAAGCCTTGCGCGCTGCAACACGTCTAGCCATGGTGGACTTCGTGTACTTTGCCTTCAGCATTGCGTACATCTCCCAGCCTCCATACTTGTCCTTCACAACCGCCTCCACATCCCTCTCCAGCCTCGTAGCAAGAACAAAGCCGATGGCATTGTCTAGAGCGACATCGGCATCAGCCACCTTGGTGGTCTTGTCGCTGGTGTTGGGATTGGTGTGCTTGGACCGGCCCAATGGGGAAGTCCGCCGGATTAGGTAGTCATTGTTCCCATTGTACTCTCTCGTCCCGAACCATCACCTTTACGAACACAGTTTGTGTTTGTGCCCCCTCTCTTCACTCAATAGGTTATGAGCCCCGCGCTCTAGCTTATCTAAACCTCAAAAACAGTCTCTCTGCTTGCTCTAAACCCTCAGAAAACCCCTACGAAAATTTCCTCTTATCTGATCACCCTCTATCAGCTCATCCACAATGTCCCTCATCTCTCCCGTCCTCTCCAGGGGTCTGGAGCGTATCCCTGACCTTGCGGGAGAGTCCGATTGGCACTCCTTCAAGGAGCAGATGTCGCGCTTCTTCCGCGCTGCTCAGGCCGACTACATCACCTCTGACCCTGCTGCTGCGGTGCCTGACCCCAAGAAGCCCCTCGATGCTGAGCTTGAGTGGCTGCTCTACACCAAGCTCAGTCCCGACGCCGCGGCACTGGTCAAGGACTGCACAGGGGCAAAGGCGATCTGGAAGGTGCTGAAGGAGAAGTACGAGAAGCCCACTCCCTGGAAGCGCATGCATGCTCGCAAGGCCTTCCAGCAGTGCCACCATGACCCCTCTCACCCCATCGAGACGCACATCGCCAACGTCAAGGCGCAGAAGGCCATCCTCACTGGCCTGGGCGTCACTGTCTCTGATGACGAGGTCATGGACGTCATCCTCATCAACCTGGATGACTCCTTTGATCAGATACGTATCAACATCCTCTCCCAGACCGCCCTCACCCTCGACACCGCCATTAACATGCTCACCTCGAACTCTGGCGCGGCATTCAGTGTCAAGCAGGAGGAGTTCATCCCTTCGCTTGCGGGGAATGCCGCTCGTGTTGGCCGCGGTCGCCAGGAGCAGGAGGGTCTGTCGGACGGGCGCCAGAATGACCCCAGCACATTCTGGCTGGACGACAAGGGGTATCGCTATCCGAGGTAGAACAGAGGACTCAGACACACTAGAGCGACAGCACACAAGTCAGAGATGTATAATGAGCTACAGAACGTATAACTACGCACCTAGAGCGACAGCACACAAGTCAGAGATAAAGAGAGACTTGGATGCGGCCGCTCTAGGCAGACAGACCGGGAAATGCCGATGACTAAGCGGAATATGTGGCCCACAGCGTAAGGCGTAGTGCGCGCATAAGTAGCGATAACGGCACGGGAAAAATCAGAGAAAATCGGAGAAAAATACCATAAGCACGAGAGCGTGCTAGAACACCAATCCCAACACACCCCCTTGATCTAGCACGCCCACCTAGCGCACTACACCAGTCAGCCCCACCATATGCTGCAGCTTAGACCGGCCCAAAGCCTTGGTCAGCATGTCAGCTGGCATGTTCTCCGTGGCCAGATGGACAAGACAGATCGACCCCTTGTGCACCTCGTCGCGCAGCCAGTAGAAGCGCAGGTCCAGATGCTTCATGCGCCCATGATGCTCTGGATTGCGCGCCACCTGCAGAGCGGAGTTGTTGTCGATGTAGAGCGTGGAGGGCGCATCCTTGACCGAGTAGCCCAACTCGGTGAGGAAATGGCGCATCCACAACATCTCCTGCCCGGCAGACACGGCTGCAACGTACTCGGCCTCTGTGGTGGAGAGCGCGACGATGGTCTGCAGCTTGCTCGCCCAAGAGACCGGTGCACCCGCCATCATGATGATGTGGCCGCTGGTAGACCTGCCGTTGTCCGGGTTCCCGCCATGATCCGCGTCCGTGTAGGTGTAGAACAGCTCCGAGCGCGCACCAACGGCGTTGCCATCGTAGGTCAGCTTGAGATCAAGCGTGCCCTGGATGTAGCGGAAGACGCGCTGCAGCGCCTGCCAGTGCTTGCGCCCAGGATGGCCGGTATGACGCGCAAGGACAGAGACGGGGTAGGCGAGGTCAGGACGAGTGGCGATGGCGAGCCAGGCAACGGCGCCGACGGCAGAGACGTACTCTGCAGAGCGAGAGGACATGTACTCAATGTCCTCTGGCGTCTTGGGAGCGTCATCAGCGGTCAGCTTCACAGCCTGATCAAGCGGAGAGACAACGGGTTTGCAGTCTGCCATACCGTAGCGCTCAAGGATGTCGACGCAGTACTGGCGCTGGGAGAGCGAGAGCTTGCGCTGCGAGCGCTCGCGCTGGATCTCGACACCTAGGAGCCATGAGGTAGGACCGAGCTCGCGCAGCTTGAAGTGCTTCTTCAGCTCTTCAATGATCTCCTGCGCCTGTGCGTCCGTCTTGGCTGCAATCGTCATGTCATCAACAAAGACGGGAATGACAATGCGCGCCTCGTCGCGTCCAAACACCCACACGCTGTGGTCGCAGAGGATGCGCGTGAAGCCCATGTCGCACAGAACCTTGTTCAGCGTCTCATGCCAAACGTGACTCGCCTGCTTCAGCCCGTAAAGGGACTTCTTGAGGCGCCAGACGTAGTCCTTGTTGCGCATCTCGAAGCCGGGCGGTTGGCGCATGTAGATCTCCTCGTCGAGCCAGCCGTTCAGGAACGCGTTGCTGATGTCGACCGAGTAGAGGACGAGGTCTTCAATGGCGGCGAGGGCGAGGATGGCGCGGATGGCGGACCACTTGGGCGTAGGCGCGAACGTTTCGGTGTACTCGAAGCCGGGGCGCTGCGAGAAGCCCTGAGCGACGCAGCGCGCCTTGTAGCGCTCGATAGAACCGTCAGCCTTGCGCTTGACCTTGAACACCCACCGACTGCCAATAGCGCGTGCACCAGGCGGGAGCTGGACAAGCTCGAACGTGCCGTTGTCAATCAGCGCCTGCATCTCGTCGAACGCAGCATCAATCCACTTCGACCGGTCGGGGCGGCGCAATGCCTCTGCAAACGTCCTCGGCTCGGTCTGCTGCGCATCTGCTGGGACAACGGACGAGTAAGCGTAATCCAGGCCCTGCTCGACTGACCACTGCTCCTCCTGCACTCCATCAAAGACATAGTCGAGTCCGGCCTGCATGGCATGCTCCCCGGGCACGGCGGTGTCGTCCTTCAACAGCAGTTCATCGTCACTGCCGCTCCCGGAGTCATGCTCCACGGGGGGCGTCTCCTTCTCCATCTCCTGCTCCTTCTCCTCCTCCGACTCCTCAATCTCCTCTATACTCGCTTCAAGCGGCGCATAGCGGTTAGGCGACACGACGGGCGGACCGCTAGCCCACCGGCTAGGCGGTGGTGGTGCGGATGGCCGCATAGCGCGCTCCTGCAATGCGCGCTCGCTCATGTTGAAGCGTGGCGCGCTCTGGCGCACTGGGCGCGATGGGCCTGCAAACGGGTCGGTCGGCGGCCGTGGCGGGTCTGCCAGCCACTCGGGCACCTCCCCCCAATTAGGCGGTGCCTCGGGCGACGGCGAACGGCGGCGAACGGCCTTCTGGCGCTGCGCCTTCTCCTGTTGCTCCTTCTGGCGGCCGCGCTGAAGCAGCAGGCTGGGTGGTCCAACACGTACAGAACGTGGAGCCTGAGGTGCGGGCACAGGCGCGCTAGGCGGTGTGGTAGGCGGCTCGACCGTAGGCGCGCGAGGCGGCGAACTGGGTGGCGGCGTCTGCAACTGCGGAGCGGGAGGAGCGGGCTGACTGGATGGGGGAGGCGGCAGATCATAGACAGCGTCATCATCGCTATCGTCAGACTCGCGATTAGGAGGCGATTCCCCATCACCCCCTTGATCTGCGGCATCCCCAAAGTCCGGTGGTCCCTCACCTCTGTCCAGGAGCGACGCGGTAATCAAGTTTATACTCTTGGTAGAGTTCCCCGGCATGTAGCGCTCGTCAAAGACGGCGTGCGAGGAGATGAGCGTCTTCTGGGTTGCCGGGTTCCAGAAGAGCCAGGCCTTGGTGCCAGGCGGGTAGCCGATGAAGATGCACTTCTGCGAGTGCGGCTCGAGCGCACGCCGGTGCCGCTTCTTCACTAGCACGTAGGCGAGGCAGCCAAAGACGCGAAAGTACGAGACGTCCGGCTTCTTGCGCTTCCAGCCGATGTAGGGCGTCTTGTTCGGCGGTAGAGAGGACGTAGGGGCGCGGTTGTCGACGTGGTTGAAGGCGGAGACGGCGTGCGCCCAGAACGAAGGCGGCAGCTTCGCTTCCCACAGCATAGAGCTGGCCGCGTTCGCTAGAGTCAGATTAGCTCGCTCTGCAACGCCGTTCTGATGCGGCTCATCTGGCTCAGTGAACTCGAGTCGCCACCCCTCACGACGCGCCTGCTCCAACATCGCCTTGGTGATGTACTCGCCACCGGCATCACAGCGCATCACCTCCAATCGCTCTCCCGTCTCAATCTCTGCAGCCGCCTTGAACGCACAAATAGCGGCCCAAGTATCGCTCTTCTTCTTCAGGTAGACCACCGTCCGCCAGCGCTCCTTGTCATCAATGAAGGTGATCCAGTAGCGGTATCCCTCCTTCGTTGCAACAGGCATCGGTCCCTTCAAGTCCGTGTGAACGAGCTCGAGACGCCGCGTTGCGCGCTCCCCCGGGCCGCGCGGAACGGCCTTCCGAGTCTGCTTCCCCATGATACACGGCTCGCAGATCGGGTCCGGCGCGTTGAAGGTGTCGAAGCGCATGCCCTTGACGAGCTTGCGACTGCGCAGCTTGCCGATGTCGCCGTGGTTGACGTGTCCAAAGCGGCGATGCCATAGCGAGGCGTCGAGAGGGAGCGTGGTGGACGCAGCGCCGGCGCACTGCACACGCGGCGGCCGGATGTAGCCGTCGAGATAGCCCGTGTTTGACCCATCCACACTTGCAGTGCAGACAAGCGCACCTCCGTGGTAGAATGACGTGGTCCTGTCCACAATGCGCACCTCATATCCCTTCTGAGTCGTCAGATGATAGATGGACAGCAGATTAGAGGTGAGGAGGGGAACGTGGAGGACATCAAAGAAGACGATGGGGCGCAGCTCCTTGTTGTTGACCACTGGCTGGAACTCGATCGATCCAATGCCCTCTGAATAGACCAGAACGCCGTTGGCTAGACGGATGGGGACGCGATGGGGCGAGTAGGAGACGAACCAGTCGCGTCTGGGGGTCATGTGCAGGGAGGCACCAGTGTCAGTGTTCAGGGAGGAGGCGGCCTTGGTCTTCAACCACTCGGTGTGGGCTACAGAGCCGGCCTGAGTGGCCGAAGCGGCGTAATGCACGGCAGCACGTGATCGGTGACGTGTCATTGCGGGGCGCGTGGGCGGCGTCGACGGCGTTTTCGTCGTGGGCGACGGGTATGGGCGGGACGGGGAGAACGTGGCGGATGCAATGGCGGCGGTCCGAAGCGAATCGGGGCCGAAATGGGCGCGGGGCGGCGCGTTTGACATGGGGATCCGGATTGGCGCGATCGGAGACTGCATGTTTGCGCGGGCGATTGCGGGCGACCAGGCGATTTTCGCGGAACGCGGGTTGGCACAGGGGTGGAGGGGACCCGTGTGCTTGGAACGCCGCTCGAACGGAGGGAATCGCAGCTGAAATGCACCGGCAACGGCGAATATGGTGTGGAGGTCGCTTTTGCTTGATCTGAGTGGCTAGAGCGCGGGGCTCATAACCTATCCGAGGTAGAACAGAGGACTCAGACACACTAGAGCGACAGCACACAAGTCAGAGATGTATAATGAGCTACAGAACGTATAACTACGCACCTAGAGCGACAGCACACAAGTCAGAGATAAAGAGAGACTTGGATGCGGCCGCTCTAGGCAGACAGACCGGGAAATGCCGATGACTAAGCGGAATATGTGGCGCACAGCGTAAGGCGTAGTGCGCGCATAAGTAGCGATAACGGCACGGGAAAAATCAGAGAAAATCGGAGAAAAATACCATAAGCACGAGAGCGTGCTAGAACACCAATCCCAACAATCGCTGGTGCAACGTCAACAGCAGGGACTGTCACCGCTGTGGGCGTTCCGGGCATATCGCCGCCTTCTGCATGTTCGCCATGCCCGAGGCGATCAGGCAGAAGATCTCGGACAAGGTGCATCTCAATGCGAACATGGTCGCCTCGCTCGCGGAGCTTGACGCGGAGGTCGAGCAGGACTACCAGGTGGATCAGGCTTATGGCGCGTATGTCGTTCCTGCTCGTCGGTCGTCCCCCTCCCCTCCTTCTTCACCGCGTCTCGCTTCCCCCGCCCCTTCATCCTCGGCCACCGCTTCTGTCCGCCAGGGTCGTGCCCCTCGTTCCTCCAGGAATGCGCCAAAGATGATTCTCTTCTCGTGATGGATATAGGAGGATGCACATTTGGTGGGAGTTGCAGGATTAGGTGGGAGCTTGATTAGGTGGGAGTTCTTTTGCGGTCCGGCGCACAGGTGGGAGTGTTGGGATTGGTGTGCTTGGACCGGCCCAATGGGGAAGTCCGCCGGATTAGGTAGTCATTGTTCCCATTGTACTCTCTCGTCCCGAACCATCACCTTTTGTGTTCGTGTTTGTGTTTGTGCCCCCTCTCTTCACTCAATAGCTGGTGACCCAGGTGGCGTTGATGCCGCGCAGAACCTGACGATGTTCTCCTCGAAGGTGTACCAGTTCTCCTCCCCCCGGAGCTTCTCCTTGTCCATAAGACTGTTGACAGCATAGCTGGGGATCGACATAGTGGGTAGATGGTGCAGATAAGGGCGATCGATGGGGGCAAAAATTTTCAGAGGATGAAAAAGCGAGTTTGGGGGTTGGGGGATATGATTAGAGCGCGGGGCTCATAACCTATCAAGAGAAGAATGCACAAACACTGACACAAACACGCAAGATGGGTGACATGTAACTAGATGTGACTATCCCAATCGGGCCGGTCCAAGCACACCAACTCCAACATTTTAGGGGTTTGCCAAGCCCAGACAGATCGTCGCTATGGTTTAAACTACAGTTATGATACTTGCCGGGGTCGGTTTAAACTGCTCTTACAGCATCAGCTGGTCGGAGCCAGAGAGAAGGTTCCTGTAGCGTACTCAGCCGATACTATGGTGTCGAGCCCGCACGGGATCAGGAAGGAGTTCATGAACTGGCCCTGTGGGGTGTGGTGTGCAATGCTGAAGAGGTGGGTGTTGTTCTGGGGAGGGTCAACCTGCATTCCCTAGGGAGCCTGAGCGGCAGTGTTTGTGGCTGCCTGCGGCGGCTGCAGCACCACAGTGGCAGCCGCACCGCCACCTCCCGCCGGAGGAGGCTGGGGGGAAGAAGGGGCAGCAATAGGTGCAGGTAGGGCCGCCACAGGTAGGGGCAGCGGCACCTGAGTTGGCTGCAGAGGTGGCGGAGGGGCTCCACTGTTACCAAAGCCTGGTGGCGCAGCCGCTAGAGGTACGGTGGTGGTGTTGCTGACCAGCCCAGCAGGAAGCGGGGACGGTGCTCCATGGTCGGCCATACCTGGCACAGGGGGAAGGGTCCCAGCCTTTGAGTAGGTGGGGTGCTGGGGAGCTGTATGCGCGGGAACCTGTACGTATACAATTGGGTAGGCATGCGGCTCGTCAATGTTACATGCACCCTGACTGGGGGGGCGGGATGGGGCAGTGCAGCGCTTTTCAGGACTGTTGAGGTGAATTGTCCATCAGACTCGTCAACTCATGAGCACAATCAGACACACCTGGGTTTCCACCGTCTTGGGAGCTACTCCCAATCCTCCCACTTTCTGGCCTTTGGCAGTCTGGTTGTGGGTGCTGGACCTAGGAGAGGATAGGAGCGAGAAATGGGCTTGCTCAGTTGGGGCACGGGAGGGGCCGGAGAAGGGGTCCTGGTCAGCCACTTTCTCGTGTTGAGCGGTAGAGCTGGCAATCGCGCACAGCTTATAAGTCTCCTTGCGTTCGCGAATGTGTATCGCCTGGCACAGTGGCTGCTTCTTCTTCTTCTTCTTCCGACCATGGGGGCTGCGGGTGCCAGGTTGACACCAGGGGAGGCTGCCGATGTGAGGTGGAGGGCACAGCATATGTATTGCAGGATGGGGTTGCCCTGTGGGTGGCCTCGCCTTGTACTTTGTTATCCAACGAGGATGGCCACGTTCTAGTTGAGTTGTAGGGCTGTCTAGGTGTGTGTTCCTGTCAGGATGCGCCCGTAACCTCTATGTCTTTTCCTTTTCCTTTTTTTTTCTTCTCTATTTTCCCTTGCTATTACCGGGCTCTGCCGACTCCCCCTTTTGGACTTCTCTTCTTATCTGCCGTACGGTGTGGTTGAACACTGCTCGCTTACATTCTTGCTTACATTCCTCGCACCTGACCTGTATTCCTGACTCATTCCTCCTTCTTACTTACTCAGCCTTGATATAGCCACCAGTAGTATGTATACCCGACCCCGGCGCACACCTAGTTCCCCATCTTGACCTCTTGGTCTTTGGGACTAGGTGAGCCTTACTTACTATCTGCCTGCCAATGCTAAACTTTGTCTTTGAGACTAGCTTGTGTTCACAGCGCAGAACTAAGTCGACTAGAGCGGTAGCAACCAAGTCAGTGATATATTCAAGCAAGTAAAACGTGTAGCTACGCACCTAGAGCAGTAGCAACCAAGTCAGTGATAGAGACTTGGTTGTGTCCGCTCTAGGAGCGATGAGTTTCGGCATTCGCCGGTGTACTATACAGTCGGGTGGGTCATGTGAGATAGACGTGGTCACGTGATCGGAAAAGCGCGAAGATATACCAAAACCAGGGATAACGCGAGACGTGCTCGGTCACCCCTTCCAACAGCTTGCACAACGCGTGCCCCTTGTCGCTGTGCTCTATGCCATTGACGCCAGTCAGGATCCCCATCCCTCTCTACTGCCCTGCACGTGTCAATCACTGTGGTGTTCACTCTCCATTGTTTGTTGGTGTTGTGCAGTCGCTCCGGGTCTCGACACCTCAGTTCCCGATGGGGGTCATTCCCGACTGTCGGCTTATGGTTCCCCTGTGACTTGGCCCAGATGCACGCACCCATTTCCGGGAGCTTTCTTTTCCCACGCATTGGTGGCTTGAGATGCCAGTTAGCCCCTTCTTTGGAAGGGTTCACCCTTGGGCCACGCTGAGGCCTGGCGCCAGCGCACTAGCATGGGCAATTTGCTCATGTTGATGGCCTAAGCCAAGGGAACCCAACATCTTTCACTTATTACATAGCTCAGGCCATTCCCTCCCTCATTTGATATTCCCCGTAGTATCATTAGGAGTATCCTTCGATAGTGGCATGTAATAGAACAGCTGTAGAGAAATGGAAATAATTTTTCCTGCCATTTGAATGAAAAATTGTGAATCAGCTTCGGGACAACGGACAGGCTGACAGCGAGCTATAGTGACGAGAGGTACGAGCGAGGAGATTCCGAGGGACCTATACAAGTCGCATGTGAGCCTCAGCAATGAAAGTAAAAGCTGAGGCGCGTTGTCGAGACGATCAAAGTATCTATCGGAGATAAGTTTGTAAAAGGAAACCTATGGGCGCATATGTGCGCAGATATGAATATATTCTAACACTCCCCCTCAGCTCAAGCACCATCTAACATCTCTTGAAAACGAATAAACTTCACCGTTCCCAATGCCTTCGTAAACAAGTCCGCCACATTGCTGTCCATTGCACATTAGCGAATCTTGAAATGTCCCTTCTCAACCGTCTGCCGGATCCAGTGGTAGCGCACATCGATGTGCTTCGTCTGCCCGTGGTGCACCGAATCCTTCGTCAAAGCAATCTCTCGTCTGGCTGCGCTTTCGCGGGCGGCGGCGGCGACGCTCGAGGTTGTTGGAAGGGGTGACCGAGCACGTCTCGCGTTATCCCTGGTTTTGGTATATCTTCGCGCTTTTCCGATCACGTGACCGTGTCTATCTCACATGACCCACCCGACTGTATAGTACACCGGCAAATGCCGAGACTCATCGCTCCTAGAGCGGACACAACCAAGTCTCTATCGTTGACTTGGTTGCTACCGCTCTAGGTGCGTAGCTACACGTTTTACTTGCTTGAATACATCACTGACTTGGTTGCTACCGCTCTAGTTGACTTAGTTCTGCGCTGTGAACAGGTTATGAGCCCCGCGCTCTGATCGCTGCAGCAGAACTCCGATTTAACTACTTGCGATCGCAACCGCTGTCGAGCGCGCAAATCCGCTTTGATTCTCTCGTGTCCAACGGTGTCGTGTCCGCCACCATCTCCCCTTCACACCCATACCCGTCACTCGCCGTGAAAACAACCGAGTTGAACGCTGCGCCCTTATCTTCACCGCCGCGTTTTACACATCCGAATCCTGGGTGCTCTAGATCACGTGGCACCTCAGATCCGCACACCTCCAACTCGCACTTCGTACTCTCCCCTTATCTCCGCCCCCGCCGTTCACCTTTGTCATGGAGTGGGACCACAACAAGCAGCCCGTGCTCACCCGCTCGAACTGGGGCTGGTACGAGCCCGAGATGTTGGCCTCTCTCCGCAGCCACGCCCTCTATCGCTACGTGATGGGCAACGTCACCGCTCCCTCGCCCGCCGATCCCAATAAGCTCACCGACTCCGAGTACCGCTCGAAGGAGGCGTACGAGCAGAACAAGGAGCGCGCTGCCGGACGCATCTGGCAGTCGATCCACCCGTCGCTGTGTCAGCAGTTCGAGTCGGTGCAGGACGATGCGCCCGCTCTCTTCGCCGCGCTGAAGAAGGCGTTCCACCTCCAGGTGCCGGGAACGCGCTTCAGCGTGTTCAATGACCTTGTCAGCATCACCCTCACCGATCCCGAGTCTGCCGCCGCGCTGCTGGACGAGATCGATCGGCGCATTGCGCGCATGAAGAGTCTGCGCCCCAAGACCGGGTACGGCATCGACACGCTGGACAAGGAGCTGTGCACGATGGTGGCGATGCGCGCGCTCGCCAACTTGCCTGTTGAGCAGCATCAGTTGCTGTACAACACGCTCATCCTCGACGATCAGCTGAGCTTGGACAAGGTGAAGGGTGTTGTGGAGCGCGACTTCGCCGCGCGCACCTCTACCTCGGAGCAGGAGACGCTCGCTGCTAACGCCGCGCGCGCGATCGAGTGCTACAACTGCCACGGTCCGCATACCATCCACAACTGCCCAACCTGGACGCTGGAGTGGAAGGCGAAGCTCGAGCGCGAGGCCGTTGCGCGCGCCGCCAACGCTGGCCAGCTCGTGTCGAAGAAGCAGCAGAAGAAGCAGCGCAAGGCCGCCGCCGCCGCCTCGCCCGCTACCATCTCCCCTCCCCAGACTGCTGCTGCCGTCGTCACCGTCGAGTCTGCAGGCAAGGCAAGCGCTCTCACCACCGTCGAGCATGACGCGTGGCTCCGCTCCGAGTCGGCCAACAAGCTGAACACCGATACAGGCGCCTCATCACACATGATCATGCATCGCGGCTGGTTTGTGTCCTACTCGCCGCATCGCGTGCCGATCCGCCTCGCCAACGGCACCATCATCTGGTCGGAGGGGATAGGGTCTGTCGAGTTCAAGCCGAAGCTGGGGAACGAGGAGGGGGCGAGCTTGATATTCCACGATGTGCTTCATGTGCCGCTGCTTACGTCGAATCTACTCTCCATCTACCATCTCACTGTGCGCAAGGGGTACGAGATCCACACCAAGGGGCGCCAGGTGACGTTCTACCGCGGCGGGGTCCTTGTCTGCACTGCGACGGTCGACGAGACCAACACGGGCTATCTTGACGGTCGCGTTGTTTGTTGGGATTGGTGTTCTAGCACGCTCTCGTGCTTATGGTATTTTTCTGTGATTTCTCCTGATTTTTCCCATGCCTCTATCGCTACTTATGCGCGCACTACGCCTGACGCTATGCGCCACATATTCCGCTTAGTCATCGGCATTTCCCGGTCTGTCTGCCTAGAGCGGCTGCATCCAAGTCTCTCTTCATCTCTGACTTGTGTGCTGTCACTCTAGTGTGTCTGAGTCCTCTGTTCTACCTCCGATAGGTTATGAGCCCCGCGGTCTAGCCACTCAGATCAAGCAAAAGCGACCTCTGCACCATATTCGCCGTTGCCGGTGCATTTCAGCTGCGATTCCCTCCGTTCGAGCGGCGTTCTAAGCACACGGGTCCCCTCCACCTATGTGCTAACCCGCGTTCCGCGCAAATCGCCTGGTCGCCCGCAATCGCCCGCGCAAACATGCAGTATCCGATCGGGCCAATTCGGATCCCCATCTCGAACGTGCCGCCCTGCGCTCATTTCGGCCCCGATTCGCTTCGGACCGCCGCCATTGCATCCGCCACGCTCTCCCCATCCCGCCCTGGCCCATTGCTCACAACGAAAACGCTGTCACCGCCGCGGACGCGCCCCGCTATGACACGTCACCGATCACGTGCTGCCGTCCATTACGCTGCTTCGGCCACTCAGGCCGGCTCTGTAGCCCACACCGCGTGGTTGAAGACCAAGGCCGCCTCGTCCATGAACACTGACACTGGCGCCTCCCTGCACATGACCCCCAGACGCGAGTGGTTCGTCTCCTACTCGCCCCACCGCGTCCCCATCCGTCTAGCTAACGGAGTTTTGGTCTATTCAGAGGGCATTGGATCGATCGAGTTCCAGCCAGTGGTCAACAACAAGGAGCTGCGCCCTATCGTCTTCTTTGATGTCCTCCATGTCCCTCTCCTCGCCTCTAATCTGCTGTCCATCTATCATAGAAGGGATATGAGGTGCGCATTGTGGACAGGACCACATCATTCTACCACGGAGGTGCGCTTGTCTGCACCGCAAGTGTGGATGGGTCAAACACGGGCTATCTCGACGGCTACATCCGGCCGCCGCGTGTGCAGTGCGCCGGCGCTGCGTCCACCACGCTCCCTCTCGACGCCTCGCTGTGGCATCGCCGCTTTGGACACGTCAACCACGGCGGAATCGCCTCCTAATCACGAGTCTGACGATAGCGATGATGACGCTGTCTATGATCTGCCGCCTCCCCCATCCGGTCAGCCCGCTCCTCCCGCTCCGCAGTTGCAGACGCCGCCGCCCAGTTCGCCGCCTCGCGCGCCTACGGTCGAGCCGCCTACCACACCGCCTAGCGCGCCTGTGCCCACACCTCAGGCACCACGCTCTGTACGTGTTGGAGCACCCAGCCTGCTGCTTCAGCGCGGCCGCCAGAAAGAGCAGGAGCAGATGCAGCAGCAAGCTACGCGCCGTCGCCCGCCTTCGCCTGAGGCACCGCCTAATCGTGGGGAGGTGCCCGAGTGGCTGGCAGAGCCGCCGCGACCGCCGACCGATCCATTTGCAGGCCCATCGCGCCCAGTGCGCCAGAGCGCGCCACGCTTCAACATGAGCGAGCGCGCATTGCAGGAGCGCGCTATGCGGCCAGCCGCACCACCACCGCCTAGCCGTTGGGCTAGCGGTCCGCCCGTCGTGTCGCCCAACCGCTATACGCCGCTTGAAGCGAGTATAGAGGAGGTAGAGGAGAAGGAGCAGGAGCGGGAGATGGAGAAGGAGACGCCCCCCGTGGAGCATGACTCCGGGAGCGGCAGTGACGATGAACTGCTGTTGAAGGATGACACCGCTGTGCCCGGAGAGCATGCGATGCAGGCCGGACTCGACTACATCTTTGATGGAGTGCAGGAGGAGCAGTGGTCAGTTGAGCAGGGCCTGGATTACGCTTACTCGTCCGTTGTCCCAGCAGATGCGCAGCAGACCGAGCCGAGGACGTTTGCAGAGGCATTGCGCCGCCCCGACCGGTCGAAGTGGATCGACGCCGCGTTCGACGAGATGCAGGCGCTGATTGACAACGGCACGTTCGAGCTTGTCCAGCTCCCGCCCGGTGGGCGCGCTATTGGCAGTCGGTGGGTGTTCAAAGTCAAGCGCAAGGCTGACGGTTCTATCGAGCGCTACAAGGCGCGCTGCGTCGCTCAGGGCTTCTCGCAGCGCCCCGGCTTCGAGTACACCGAAACCTTCGCCCCTACCCCGAAGTGGTCCGCTATCCGCGCTATCCTCGCCCTCGCCGCCATTGAAGACCTCGTCCTCTACTCGGTCGACATCAGCAACGCGTTCCTGAACGGCTGGCTCAACGAGGAGATCTACATGCGCCAACCGCCCGGCTTCGAGATGCGCAACAAGGACTACGTCTGGCGCCTCAAGAAGTCGCTGTACGGTCTGAAGCAGGCGAGTCATGTTTGGCACGAGACGCTGAACAAGGTGCTGTGCAACATGGGTTTCACGCGCATCCTCTGCGACCACAGCGTGTGGGTGTTTGGACGCGACGAGGCGCGCATCGTCATTCCCGTCTTTGTCGATGACATGACGATTGCAGCCAAGACGGACGCGCAGGCGCAGGAGATCATTGAAGAGCTGAAGAAGCACTTCAAACTGCGCGAGCTCGGTCCTACCTCGTGGCTCCTAGGCGTCGAGATCCAGCGCGAGCGTTCGCAGCGCAAGCTCTCGCTCTCCCAGCGCCAGTACTGCGTCGACATCCTCGAGCGCTACGGTATGGCTGACTGCAAACCCGTTGTCTCTCCGCTTGATCAGGCTGTGAAGCTGACCGCTGATGACGCTCCCAAGACGCCAGAGGACATTGACTACATGTCCTCTCGCTCTGCAGAGTACGTCTCTGCCGTCGGCGCCGTTGCCTGGCTCGCCATCGCCACTCGGCCCGACCTCGCCTACCCCGTCTCTGTCCTCGCGCGTCATACCGGCCACCCAGGGCGCAAGCACTGCAGGCGCTGCAGCGCGTCTTCCGCTACATCCAGGGCACGCTTGATCTCAAGCTGACCTACGATGGCAGCGCCATTGGCGCGCGCTCGGAGCTCTTCTACACCTACACGGACGCGGATCACGGCGGGAACCCGGACAACGGCAGGTCTACCAGTGGGCACATCGTCATGATGGCGGGTGCACCAGTCTCTTGGGCGAGTAAGCTGCAGACCATTGTCGCGCTCTCTACCACGGAGGCCGAGTACGTTGCAGCCGTGTCTGCTGGGCAGGAGATGTTGTGGATGCGCCACTTCCTCACCGAGTTGGGCTACTCGGTCAAGGACGCGCCATCCACGCTCTACATCGACAACAACTCCGCTCTGCAGGTGGCGCGCAATCCAGAGCATCATGGGCGCATGAAGCATCTGGACCTGCGCTTCTACTGGCTGCGCGACGAGGTGCACAAGGGGTCGATCTGTCTTGTCCATCTGGCCACGGAGAACATGCCAGCTGACATGCTGACCAAGGCTTTGGGCCGGTCTAAGCTGCAGCATATGGTGGGGCTGACTGGTCTAGTGCGCTAGGTGGGCGTGCTAGATCAAGGGGGTGTGTTGGGATTGGTGTTCTAGCACGCTCTCGTGCTTATAGTATTTTTCTCCGATTTTCTCTGATTTTTCCCATGCCGTTATCGCTACTTATGCGCGCACTACGCCTTACGCTGTGCGCCACATATTCCGCTTAGTCATCGGCATTTCCCGGTCTTTCTGCCTAGAGCGGCCGCATCCAAGTCTCTCTTCATCTCTGACTTGTGTGCTGTCGCTCTAGGTGCGTAGTTACACGTTCTGTAGCTCATTATATATCTCTGACTTGTGTGCTGTCGCTCTAGTGTGTCTGAGTCCTCTGTTCTACCTCGGATACATTTCCCGGTCTGTCTCCCTAGAGCGGCCGCATCCAAGTCTCTCTTCATCTCTGACTTGTGTGCTGTCGCTCTAGGTGCGTAATTACACGTTCTGTAGCTCATTATACATCTCTGACTTGTGTGCTGTCGCTCTGCTCTAGTGTGATCTGATCCTCTGTTCTACCTCGGATAGCACACCGTGTCTTCATTCAACCATGTCGATAACCGCGCCCCGACCTCCGCTCTACCGCCTGATCAAACCCCTTCATCGCCTGGAAGAAGAAGCCGGACATCTCCTACTTCCGCACATTTGGCTGTCTCGCCTACGTGCTGGTGAAGAAGTCGAAGCGCAAGGCACTGCAGCCGCACTCGCAGAAGTGCATCTTCGTCGGGTACCCGCCCGGTACGAAGGCCTGGCGCTTCTGGAACCCGGCCACTAAGCAGTTCATCATCTCCTCGTATGCACAGTTTGACGAGCGCTACATGCCAGGCAACTCTACAAAGAGTATAAACCTGATTACCCAGACGCTTCGGGACAGAGGTGAGGAGCCTGACTTTGTTGGGATTGGTGTGCTTGGACCGGCCCAATGGGGAAGTCCGCCGGATTAGGTAGTCATTGTTCCCATTGTACTCTCTCGTCCTGAACCATCACCTTTTGTGTTCGTGTTTGTGTCTGCGCCCGCTTTCTTCACTCAAGTCTAGCGGACACAACCAAGTCTCTATCACTGACTTGGTTGCTACCGCTCTAGGTGCGTAGCTACACGTTTTACTTGCTTGAATACATCACTGACTTGGTTGCTACCGCTCTAGTTGACTTAGTTCTGCGCTGTGAACAGAGGTGTGTTTGCGGGTTCGTCCAAGGCCTCGGGATCAATATGCAATGTCTCCCCCTCGGGACTGTTGGCCTTGGCACCTGCACGCGCCTCCTTGTCATCAAAATAGATGTTGCACTCGACGCCCACGGAAGCCCTTTGACTCCTCATCAATGCCAATAAAGCGCACCTCCTCCACTTGTGAGTCCAGCTTCTTCAGCTTCTCCTTGCGCACCCATGCCTTGCAGCCCCAAACTCGCACCTGCGACATGTTCGGCGGCTTGCCTGTCGCCATCTTGAACGGTGTCTTGCCAGTCGGCAGAGCCTTCATTGACGTGCGTGTGTCCAACAAGCACGCGTGGCGATGCGCCTCCGCCCAGAGCGAGTCTGGCAGACCGGTGCTTTTCAGCATGGCACGCGCCATCTCTATGAGATAGCCGTTGCCGCGCTCTGTGATGCTGTTTGACTGTGGCGAGTTGTGTATGGTCTTGTGGTGAATCCTCCCCTCACGGGCAAGGTACTGTTCAAACCTCGCCTGAGATGAACTCTCCCCCTTGATCCATGCCGAGTACGCGGATATGCCGAACACCGCGATGTAACTTGACGAACACATCATACTCGAGGTGCTTGCCGAAAGCGTCCGACTTTCGCGCAATGTAGTACGGCCGCAACTCCCTCAAGTGGAGGTCGCGGTAGACCTGCGCGTACTTCTTGCCGCCGATGGACGCCAGAAACGGACCCTGCAGGTCGCATATGGCCTTGTCGCCATACACCTTGACGTCCTCGTAGGTGCCGACCTTTGCGAACGACTTTCGCTTCGCCTTCCCCTTGAGGCACCCGACGCAGAACTCCGGTTTCGAGTCCATGTCAAGGTTGATGCCTGTAATGTGTCCGTCCACGACAGATCGCTTCAGCGCATCATGATTCTTGTGGCCCATCTGGTTGTTGCGGAAGTGGGAGGTGATGGAGAGCACGATGTCCGAGTCATCTGCACCTTGGGGAATCATGATCAGCACGACCTCGTTGTCACTGTCATCAACGCCAGAGCTCTTTGCAGTGTTCGCGTGGCCCTTCCCCTTCCCCTTGCCCTTTCCTATGGGCCCCTCGCCTTCCTTCCCGCCACCCTTCGCCCAACAGTTGCGCTTCCAGTGCCCTAACTTGCCGCAGTTGGTGCACTTGTCATCCTTCTTTGACTTCAAAGACGACAAGCTCTTCCCCTTCCCCTTTGACATACGTGTTGCGGCCATCGCATCGCCGCGCTTCTGCTGCTCCTCCATGTCGAACGTGGCTTGTAGCTGCGCAACGACGTCCGACACCTGGAGAGTCGAGAGTCTCGGCTTCTTCTTCCTCTTCTCCATGAGGTTGAGCGCGGACATGGTCTGCTGCTTCTGGGTGATGATGGTCCGGTACGTGTCGGGGATGGACTCCTTCATATGCTCAATGTGCTCCGTCTCGCCCAAGGTCATGCTGAGCTGCTCGAGGCGATCAAACAGGTCCTCTATGGACGCGAGATGCGCGCGAACATTATCGCCTTCAACGCACTTCATGGTGTTGAGCTGCCGGTTGTCACAAGTGCCTGTTACTTGCATGCCAAGTTAACTACACTTCAGTCGCACACTTTGAGAACCTACCATGTCTTGAGACAGTAACCTGTTCAATAGCAGACCTGGTAGCTCAGTTGGATAGAGCATCAGCATTAATAGCGGAAGGCCTCTGGTTCGATTCCAGACCGGGTCACTCTGATCTTTTAACAACAGCCAATCAGAAAGGCTCAAATTCTGATACCGGTAAAGCTGCGTGCGGATGGCAACGTTATGGATGTTCTCGAACTTGCTCACCAGCGCTTCCCACACGTCCTTCACAGTCGCGCACCCCTTGATCTCAGTAAATGTAGTGTTCGACACCGATGTGTAGATGATGTCGCACATCTGGGCTTTGCACTGCTCCCACGTGTCGAGCGCGTCAAGCAACTCTTCACGGGCAGTGTCGCTGAGTGGAGTGGGGGTGGGGGGTAATGGCACTTGCGCTGGCGACGTTGTTGCTGCGGCACCTGCTGCGGCAGGTTCCTCGTCGCTACTATCTGAATTGTCCTCCTCTATACGACTCCAAGTCGGTGCTCTTGAACCACTAGCACTTGTCCTTGTCGTAGACAGGATGCGCCGGTTTCAGCGTGCCGCGCAGATGGTGCGCGAGTCCGGTGATCTTCTTGATCTTCTGAACTGTGACCTCCTTGTAGCGGGGCCAGTTCGTACCGTCATCCTTGCACTTCAGAGGGGTGTCGATCTTGACTGTTTGGATGGACATGTTGGAACTGTCGGGGCTCATAACCTGACAAGAGGTACAAGCGAGGAGATTCTGAGGGACCTATACAAGTCGCGTGTGAGCCTCAGCAATGAAGGTAAAAGCTAGTTCTGTGTGTGCTACTGTACCTATACAAGTCGCGTGTGACTACAGGGACGTTAGTATACTGTACTGTTTCGACCGTAGGTTCACTGGGTGTTACGTGTTACGCTTTGAACTGACCCATATCCCAGTTCACGGGCCCAAAGGGCCCATTACGGTCCGAAATTTCAGTTCATAAATAAATATTTACGCTGCAAAATCCACTATTTTACTGTACTTTTCAGGGCCTGGGAGGTAGTATATAAGATTGAGGGCTCAGAATGCAAATAAATGTATCAAAATGCGTCCCAAAACGGCTTGAACACGAGTAGGAAAAAATCGTGTAAATACACAAAAAATTGAATATCCGAGACGGCGTTCACTGAGCGGTGTTACGCGTTACGCTAAGTGAATTAGTTCAGTTCAGAGGCCAATGTTACGTGTTACGTGGACTTACGGTCGAAACAGTACAGTAGGTGTAAGGTATGCGTAGGAAATATAACTCATGCCTCAGCAATGAAGGTAAAAACTGAGGCACGTTGTCAAGACGATCGAAGTATCTATCAGAGATAAGTCCATAAAGGGAAACCTATGGGCGCATATGTGCGCAGAGATGAATATATTCTAACATATAGTAGGTTCGGATCAAGCCCCTCCAAGCGCGCGCATGTGAGTATACCTTCCTTTTTTGGATGATTTAAAAAGCCTCTGCAAGCTTGCGCAAGGGGGTCCGGCGATCACAAAAAATGACCGCGGGTCGCTTTTCAGCTTAAGGCGGTTACCCCTCCCCCCCTCCCCCTCCACGTGGCCTCCGGCAAGTGCCGGGACGCCGCCGGCTCGATGGTACAGCATGCTTTGGATGCCATAGGGCTTTACAGCTCCTCTAAATATGTTACTAATGACATACCATTGCTTTGTGCAATTTTGGGATGCATGATGGCGATGGCACCAATGTGGCACGAAATAGTTCAACTATACACATGACTGCCCGGAAGGCCGAAGAGCACGTGGTTAAACCTTCGTAGGGCAATGAGACCTGCTCAGACAGATTATATGACTTGTATACAGACTTATCAGGTCGTATGTACTACTCTACATGCTACATAGGGTGGCAGAGGCTTTAGGAGGGTCAGGTCACAGTGGGGTCGACTTTCAGCTTTTGCCGGCCTCGGACCCTCCCTCCCCACCCCCGGTGCGCTATTTTTAGTTCTGGACCCCTTGAACTTGCGAGTAGAGGGGCTTGTGACAAAGTTCACAAAACAGACACTTTGCTCTGACTGCCATGAACATTGCTCGAAGGTGTCTCTTGCCCCAAACTCGCTGTATCACTTTTTGAGATGCACATCTATGCAGCTGCCTAGTTTTATCAGTCTCAGGTACTCTAGTAGTCTGGTAGCAAACGCACCCCCGATATCGGCTGCGCGGGTAATGCTACATGTGATGCTTCCCACAATTTTGCGCATAGACCGGAAAAGTACCGTGACCTGTCAGACACGTCTCCAATATCGCACACGACGCATCTGTCGACGCGTCTGGGCGCGCCATGTCTTTCCAATTCGTATCTGAGCAATGCAGAGTACTACCTGATATATGCTTGTCATGAAAATACCAGAATTCCAGGAACCACATGATCACCAACTAGTAGTAGTAGGACCCCCGTGACGCGCTCTCCGAGTCTCCGTGACCTAGAGGTGGTCGAACCCTGCAGTGTTTGACGACGTTGAGCCCCCAGCATGCAAGACGATGGTCAATAATCAAAATGAGAGTGCGCGAGACGGTAGTCGACGTGGCCAAGGCAGAACCTTCAATGGCGAAGAACGAGCAGGTGTCGATAACAGTAACACTGAGTTTGATTATGTAACCTGTAAGCCGCGCCGCACTTCGACTGCAGAATGCGCTGTCAGGAGAGATATGAGTTTGATATAGAGGCTCGATTGTGCTGAGGAATTTCTCAACGTGCTGCACGCACCGGTCACCTGACAATCATGTGACCAGTGTTTGACTTCGGCAACCACCCAAGGGGGTATGAGGCTAAAAATAGCGGACCGGGGGTGGGGAGGGAGGGGGGGTCCGAGGCCGACAAAAGTTGAAAGTCGACCCCATTGTACCCAGACCGTTTTGTGTTGGACTTTCGGCATGTCACGTGTCGTGCACATGGCAGACACATGGTGGACACTCATGGACACTCATGACTCATTACGTATTACATCATGGACATTCGCATTACTCAGCTTACCTATGATGTCAGGCCCTCTGGGCAGTATATAAGGAGGGCGCATCCACCCCCTCAATCCAAGTCTTCCACTTGACTTACCTGCGCATAGCCTTCAGCTAAGCTCTCTACTAAGGTAGGCTAGGCAGGCGCGCTTCCCCGCATGCTCAACATTTTGGACCTCAGCTATCTTACATAGCATGTAAGGTGGTACACAGGCCCCCACAAGCCAGTATCAAGCTACTTATCCTGTCTGACAAGGGTTCCTTACCTCAACGGAGGTCAACTGAGTTGTGCACGTGCTCCTCGGCCTTCCGAGCAGTCACGTGAGTGGCTGAAGCGCGTTGCGCCAGAATGCTGGCACTGCAGTGTTGCATTACAGGAGTGCATACAGAGCTCTTGAAGCTGTAATACACGTATATACAGCGGTTAGATGGCTTCATAGCATTTAGAGCAGGCGGTACCACCCGTCTAGCGGCGGCCGGAACTTGCCGGACATCACGTGAAGGGGGGAGGGGGGGAGGGGTAACGGCCTTAAGTCGAAAGTCGACCCGCGGTCATTTCCTGCGATCCCGGGACCCCCTTGCAACCACCCATTCAAGGGACGCCGTGTTCACATACGTAGACTTTCGGCACCTTGTCAGCCCTAATTTCTCATGCTTTGTCATCTACTTACCAATCTTTGAACAGCCACGCTCGCTACTGTATTTACTTACTTATGTGCTCGTTTCATACTGCCTCGTAGTACTGCCCTTACATTACTGTATATAGCTGGCTGTGCGGCAAAGGAGTACACTTACCAAGGGTGTTTCGAGTCCAGGGTATAAATACCCTCACTCGTAGGTGCAAAGGCAAGCAAACAGCCACCGAAGAGCGAGTTTACGCACAACTCTCTCCCCAGCCTTGCACACACCTCTGTTACGCCTACTGCCAGAGCTACTCAGCGTACTGTACCTATACAGAATGTTGATATCCCCTACTGCAGTTTGAAGTTTAAGAGAGACACGCTGCGCTTGCCCGAACAACGAGTTCCGGGTTACGATTGACAAGTAAACTCGCCGTGAGCATTCTCAGGACATCGGGCACTATGGCTCGCAGTGATCCTAGCTCTACTCAGGCAGTCCCTCGACGTCTTTAAGCGCCACCTCTGCTCTTTGAAGAACCTCTCACCCAGTACTAAGCTCCACGCGTCGCTCGCGTACCCTCTCGCCTATCAAGAACCATCTCATTTGCCTCGTATCAACGCCCTCCCTCACGCGTACTTCTCAGTCCACGTGAGCGTACACCCCCTCTTCAAGACCGATATCACCGACATCGGAGACAACCAGGCCCAGGCTACTCGTGACTACACTCATCAATACCTCCCAAACTACTCAAGGAGATTCTTTTTATCTTATAGGAACTTCTCTAGGCTAAACTACAAACCACATTTAGCCTGACAGCGCCCGCACCCTGTGGGAGCCGCGGCGTTGCAGGTGCTCTTGGGTTGTTGATTGAGGGCATGAAGAGTATATATGTCGCTTGGTGCGACATATACGACTGGATGTTGCGAACGGATGGGAGACACGACGAGGCCCGCCGCCCGGGGGCCGCGGCCACGAGCCAGAGACTTCTGTATAGCTTGTTGTTCTCAAGTGGTGCACGTTGCATCAAAACTTGAGTGCATATACAGGGTCTATTGGTGGCGGAGAGACGAGGATGGCCCAAGGCAGCGCAAGGCGCACCCTGACGCGTCAACAGACACGTTGTGTGCTAGATTGGAGACGTGTCTGACAGGTCACAGTACTTTTCCGGTCTATGCGCAAAATCGTGGGAAGCATCACGTGTAGCATTACCCGCGCAGCCGATATTGGGGGCGCATTTGCTAGCAGACGTCTGATTACTCGATCGGACTCTGCCTTGGGAGACTAGTACTCTAGTAGTCTGATAGCAAACGTGCCCCCAATAT
Organism: Schizophyllum amplum; assembly: GCA_007026445.1. Lineage (NCBI taxonomy): Eukaryota > Fungi > Basidiomycota > Agaricomycetes > Agaricales > Schizophyllaceae > Schizophyllum > Schizophyllum amplum. The sequence goes on along the minus strand of VDMD01000002.1, from coordinate 3,148,645 downwards.
CGGCTGCGCGGGTAATGCTACACGTGATGCTTCCCACGATTTTGCGCATAGACCGGAAAAGTACCGTGACCTGTCAGACATGTCTCCAATCTAGCACACAACGTGTCTGTTGACGCGTCAGGGTGCGCCTTGCGCTGCCTTGGGCCATCCTCGTCTCTCCGCCACCAATAGACCCTGTATATGCACTCAAGGCTTGATATGCCACAACTGCAGACTCGAGAACAACAAGCTACCCACAAGTCTCTAGCTCGTCGCCGCGGCCCTTCATCTTGTCTCCCATCCCATCTGCAACATCCAGTCGATCTCGTGTCACCAATCCACAGACTCTCCAGGTCATCAATTCACACCCTAAGAACATTTGCAACACCGCGGCTCCCACAGGGCGCATCCTGTATTTCTCAGTCGATATTTGGCGCAGCTTACAGATTACATAATCAGACTCAGTGTTCTCAACACCTGTTCGTTCTTCGCCAAGGTTCCACCTTCGCCACGTCAACTAATGTCTCATGAACTCGCATTTTGACTATTTACCGTTGCCTTTGTGTGCTGGGGCCTCAACGGCGTCAAACGCTGCAGGCTTCGGCCACCTCTACTAGGTCACGGAGAGCGCTTCGCAGCCCATGGGGGTCTACTAGTTGGTGATCATGTGGTTCCTGGAATTCTTGTACTTGCATGACAAGCATATATCACGTAGTATTCCTGCATTGCTCAGACGCGGATTGTGAAGACGTGGCGCACCCTGACACGTCGACAGACGCGTCGTGTGCTAGATTGGAGACACGTCTGACAGGTCACGGTACTTTTCCGGTCTATGCGCAAAATTGTGGGAAGCATCACGTGTAGCATTACCCGTGCAGCCGATATCGGGGGCGCGTTTGCTAGCAGACATCCAATTACTTGATTGGACTCTGCCTTGGGAGACTAGTACTCTAGTACAGATGCAATGTAGGCCAGAAGTGGAGACAATGCGACTTTTTCGCTTTTGGCTTCCTTGCAAGGAGGTGTCAAACTAAAAATAGCACACCAGGGGTCGGGAGGGAGGGGGGGTTGACAGCCTGCTTAAAAATAATATGGACCTCCTTCGAGTTAAGCTTTTGGGCTGCTCTGTGTATCCCAGGACCCATGATATACTCACTTGTAGGCTGTACATGCATCTCCTACAGCACCGCCTCCTATTCTCAACAATATACAGGCAACTGGTGTTGGGATTGGTGTGCTTGGACTGGCCCAATGGGGAATTCTGCCAGATTAGGTAGTCATTGTTCCCATTGTACTCTCTTGTCCTGAACCATCACCATCTGTGTTTGTGTTTGTGTCTGCACCCCTGTTTCTCACTCAATAACTGTCTCTTGCTCGCGCGCACAGTTATGTGGTTAATGTTCAGATTTTGGTTACAAGAAAATCATTGATTATAGGTAAAATGAGGCGTAATGAGTGAGCTCTAGAGAAGTTCAGATGATGATAAGTATGCAATGAGAGGTTATAAGCAACTACAAAACCCATGTTGACGCGCCAGCCGCCAAAATGGCATTTGCTGGACGTACGTGCGATCACATGAGGCGGGGAGGGGGGGAGGGGTAACCGGTCTACAAAGAATTTGGACCCACGGTCATTTTCTGCAAACCCGGCACCCCCTTGGGTGTTGGGATTGGTGTTCTAGCACGCTCTCGTGCCTATGGTATTTTTCTCCAATTTTCCCTGATTTTTCCCGTGCCGTTATCGATACTTATGCGTAGTCTGCTTCCAAACGCGCCCCTGGAACCGGAATGGGGCGAATTGATCTCACATGAGCTTTTCCACGCTCGGGGACGTCTCTTTTGGGAAGGCTACCTCCCAAATAAGGTGTTACCTCCGAGCGCGAATAAATCATGTCCTTTCCTCTACGCCCTGCCATGGCGCCGCCACAAAGATTCACGTCTCAGGCGAATATGGGCATCAGCGCAGTGATATCCCCCAAGCTCTCAAGGACTGTTTCGCACCTGTAGCGCCAGCTACGCTTGCCCCGGCTGCTTAACCTGCTCCGAGCCTGCTCACCGCCGAGGCCAGTGAAGCACAAGAGAGTGAGGTGTCCGGCGAGGCTATCTTACAGCGGGTTCTTGCATTGTGCACGGACACTCACAAGCGCTGGCAATGAGCAAGACGTAAGACAGCGACCACTTGCGGCAAGCCCGCCGGCGGTGCAGTCACTAGCTCGACATTTTCTGCTCGTGGTGGTATGGATGGATATTTGCTCAAGGGGAGTGCACTCAACGTATATACTGTGTCTATATGAGATTGCCGTAACTTGGTCCGCGCTGGAGGTCTCGGACTTGTGTTAGAGAGGGCCAGCGCTTTGCGTGGCAGGTGGTGGGTTAGGAACTTGCACTCAAACTTGCACTGCTCTATACTTATACTGTGGCTGTGTCAAGTCCATTTTGGGATTACCGCATGCAGAAACCGTTTTGGGATATCCATTTTGGGAATCTGCTTTGGGAATCCGCTTTTGGGCGCAACCATTTCCACACAAACTCAATGTCGAATGATCATGTTTTAGTGCAGCCAAGTTGATGAGAATGGCCGCCATCGCTACGCCAGCGCTGTCCGTGCTCACGCACGGACAGCTCTCTCGTCGCTGCGATGCGCTCAAGAGTCAAAACTTAAAAGTCAAGCAGGCACCATTGATGAACAGCTGCCTTTGAGTTCAGTACTTGCTTGCGCCACTCGTCTGCCTCGTCGACGAGCACACCGTTATCATGTCGCCGGACAACCGCCTTCTTGGCTTCGTGGCACAGGTTATACTCAGGCTGAGCGTAGTGCTCCTCTAGCCATGTATCGCTGCCAATCTGGAAAAAGCCCCGCCGATTGTAGGTGCTATCAGGTGCTATCAGGTCATGTGAGGTCATGTGAGGCAGACCCAGGACATTCAGGACGTTCAGGATGCCCAGGAATTTGTTGGTGGGCCAGCGAAACCCTACACCACCTGGGGTGACCTGAGGCAACCACATAGCACCTACAGTCGACCCATTTTCCTAAGCTGATCAAGGTTTGTTGTAGCCAGTTTTGCAGTGATATTCGCGATTTTACAAGGTAGAAATGCAATCAAATAATATTAGGATCTACGATAAGTTACAAAAGTCTACTCAAAATGCCATGAAAAAGGACTGTATTTTAGTGACTCGCAAACCTATGTGAACGTCAGTAATGATGGTGGTCTTACTTCACTGAAAACGTACCTTGATCGTAAACGCAAAGGCCGTCTCCGTGCCCAATGTTTCGGGCACGGACAAAAGGATAAAGACCTGTGTGAACAGTAAGTACTGTTCGCGGATAGTACGACAAGCTTACCTGAAGAGCGGCATGCGAGCGCGCTGCGCGCCGCCGCTGCCGCTCTACTCAGCATCACTCAGGCGACATGCACACATCTCAACGTGTCGAGCCAGTCGCTAGAGTGTACGTTAGTGAGTCATGGGGTGCACAGACTAGCTCACGCACCTCTCTGACGCTCGCCTCCTCGTCGCCGTCACACTCGCCGCGTCGCGTCGACGCTCACCTGTCGCCTCGCTCCTCGCCCTGCGCTCCCTCCCCCGCCCGTCGTCCAGTCTACCGTCACCCCTCGCCGTCGCGCCCTTGACTTGCCGGGCAGCGCAAACACCTCCTCACACGTCGTCCTCGCCTCTCCTCGCACGCCCCCTTGCCCACTCGCCTCCCCTTGCCTCTTCCCCTCGCCTCGCTCGTCACCTTCCTCCCCCTACCCTCATCGACTAGCTCTCGCCTGTCACCTTGCTCGTCATCGCTCAGTCGCAACCCTCCCTCTCGCCTCGCCGTCTCCCCTTGACTCATTCGCCATGCGTCGGGAGAGGGGCGAAACAGGCGAGGAGACGCGGCACGGCGCGCCGCGGCGCGCCGTCAGCGTCGAGGCGACATGTGCACATCTTAACGTGTCGAGCCTGTTGCTAGGTTGTCAGTCAGAGTTACAGTGTGCAAAGTATAGTGCACGCACCAATATTGCGTGATGAGCTCCCGCGCGCCCGGGAGAGAGGCGAGGATGGGACGCTGCGGCGGCGGGGACATGCACGTCTCTCGGTGTTTCAAGCCCAGATTCTAGGTGTATATCAGTAAAGTACAAAGTACAAAGCGTAGCGTACGCACCTTGACCGCGCGCGCGCGCACACAGGCCCTGCTGCTTCGCAGCGCGTTGCGTTTGCTGACTTGTCAAAAGTCAAAACGCGGGAACATGTTGGGATCGAGCCTGGGTGTTATTGAGCAATGCCAAGTGACGCCCGAGGAGAGGAGGATACCGGCGAGGTGACTGACATGACGGTGGGAGGAGAGATGCGATGTATGACTCAGGCGGTGAGGCTCCCCGTTTGAGCACCCGCAAGATCCGGACCGAAGTTCGGTCACCGTCCAGTTCGATCGCCGCGGCCGCCACGTGAGTAATGCGCCGCGCCTTGTCTTTGCGCGCCTACGAATATCCTCGTCAACTCTTGCCGTCTACATGACCCTCTGCCGCCTCCTCCATCCTTCCCCCCTCACACTCTCCCTTCTATTTATCTGCCTCTCTGCTCGATGCAAGATGTATCTTTCATCGAGCGCGTACACGGGCAACGCGCCAAGTGCTGTATCTGCTATTGGGAGGGCGTCTGACGCGCTGCAGAGGTTATTTTAACGTGCGTCGGCTATGTACCTTTGAGAGGTGCGTTTTCTGACAGCGCCAAGAGCTAGCGCCGGGCCTAACAAGACACGCAGCCCGCCATCCTTTGAGGAGGGGCGAGGTGCGTGAATGCACGCGACCCTCGTCGTTTCAGAAGCACAAATAATCACCGTCGTCAGGGCATACTGCGTGTGGGCATGCGCGGGCGAGAACGCAGGTGCGCACACATCAGAAGTCGACTTCCCGCGCTCCCCGCCCTCTCCCTCTTCTGTCCTCCTCCTCCTCTTTTCCCTTCCTATCCCTCTCTCTCTCCCTCTCCCTCCTCCTCCATCTCCTTTCCCTTCTTATCCCTCTCCCCCTCCTCCCCTCTTCTCCCTCCCTCCCCTCTTCTCCCTCCCTCCCATTCTCTCCCTCGCTTTGCCCCGCTCGCTCACCTTGTTTTCTCGATCGATCGACCCGCGCACCATGCGACACGCGATTCTCATGCCTGGGAAACCGGAGGCTCGCGCGCGGCGATCGGTACACTTAGCAAGCGCGGCTGCGCGGGGAGAAGGCGGCGCGAGAGATTGAAGGCGCATGGCGAGAGGGCGCGTCGCGGCGCATGGCCTGCCAAGGAGAACCCTGCTCCCCCTGGAGCCATCGTTCTGCATGGCTGACTGGAGGCCGATACACGATGTGAGGGCCGTTGAGGCGGCCGCCATGCAGCTTATGCAGGCCGGCACATCATGCATCTCTGCGCGCATCCGCATCGGCACATTGCGCACAACCTATCCCGCCTCGGCGTGCGCGGTTGCGACCGCTGATGCTGACGATGTTCTGCGTAACTGGACGGCAGATGGGGTGCATAGGGTAGATGATAATGTATGAGATATCCATGCTATACTAAGTAGACCTCGCTACAATATGAGTAGGCTAACCTTCCTGACATAGCCTAAGATCACCTAAGGTCACCTCAATATACCTCGTAGGTACCGAAAGATCGTAGGTCAACTCAGGCCAGCACAGGTAGTAAGCTGAGGCATCCTCAGGACATGCGAGCACACCTGAGGCGACCTGCCTCGGACCCGAAGTCCTGAGGACACCTGACATTACCTCCTCGGGGACCCCCTTTTCGTGATAGGCTCTCTGAAGAGTGCAGGTAAGGATCCTCACACAAAGTTCCAGCTTCTAACTGTGCTTTCCAAGACAGGGCCTGATCTTGAATAGCCTCATAGCAATCACACCCCAGGAAGTCGAGTATGTCTTCCTTCTTTGCTTTTACCTCACTGACGACTTTTTCTAGACTAGTGGCAGCTCTGAGGCCGTCGACCTCTGCAAGCAGGTGGTACCAGCAGGTGAGTCCATATACAAAGTCGCTAGAACATCCACAATCTCGTAGCTCGGTCCCCAGAAGCCAGCTCATGCGATGTGCACGAAGATCGGGCAAAATGCGTGAGTTTAGCGACTCCCTTCGCCTCACCGCCTCTTTTTCCCACAGAGGGTCGTCTGACTCGTCTTCTGACGCATCCGATGAAGCGGACGGCGAGCGCAGACGTTCTGCCTTGCTCCCGCGGCCAGTGCATGGTGAGCCAGCTGTCGCCCAACGCGACTCTCCACTGACTTCTCCTCCTTGAGACTCGCTCTCTTCGTCGTGCTCTCGCGTGAGACTGCGGATCTCACCCGTTTGGCAGCTCTCCCGGCTCTCGACATCAGGCTTACTCGCGCGAAGGCGCGAGTTCGAAAGCAGATCACCGGGCGCTTTCTGCTGAAGCTGCGGCGCAACAGGCGCCGCCACCGCCGCTTCTTGCTGCTTCGCAGCTCGGTGCTTTTCTCGCGCGAGGAAACCGCGCGTCACCTTTGTTCTCTTTCTCTTTTTATTCGTCTCAGGTGCGAGTTCGTTTGTGGCAACTACAGGACCATACTGACGCATTTTTCTTTGTTTCCTCATCTGCATAGGACTCGTAGGAACACCCAGGCTGGCCGCATCCGCAGTCGAGCCAGCCCCTACACTCACGACGCCGCGATGTGCCACGACTGACGCGCCCCATAACGCGCTAGACGCAACCATAGGCACCGAGTCCAAGCTCGAAGGCGGCGACCGCCCTATAGGAGCGCAGAGAGACTCAGTACGTGTTATACGCATCGAAGCATCTGATAACGCCTTCTGGACAAGACTGACACCTAGTACCCCAGCAGACGCGCCTCTCGACATCGGAAAAGGCTCTCGTGGGTAGGAAGACGCCCGAGGTGCGTCTTCTCTCGCTTTCCCTTTGCTCACAGCGCTCGGGACAGGGTCTTCGCCGTTCGGCGCGCAGGAATTGCTCGCGGGCGCGTCAACACCGAGTGGGCCTGCTGGCGTACTGGGGCGCGCCTGTGAAGCGTACTCCACCGTTGAAGGGCGCTGCCCTTCGCTCGCGCACGCTGCTGAGAACTCGCTTTCCAGGTGAATCAGGGCTTGCCATAATCACATTATGCGCCCGGGACTCTACTGACGATACCTGAGCAGATTGTGCGCTCTTCGGCGTCGCGGGCTCATCCCGCAAGACCGTAGTAATTTGTTTACGCACCGGCGCGTCCGGTACGTCGTCTCTCTCTTCCTCTTTGCTCACATCAATTCTTTCAGCGACTATCCTGTCGTCTTCCGCGCTGGACACGACTTTGGGGGCGTCAAGGCCGAGCACGCTCAAAGACGTGCTCGCTCGCGCTCCAGAAGCACGGCCAGTGATTCCAGCGGCGTGCTGTGACTCGCGACTCACGCCCGACGTCTTGTCTTCGCGTCCCGGAGACGCGGGACGCGCTAGAACAGCTACAGGGTGCGTAGTACTCGAGCAAGGGGACTCGGGATTCGCTAACGCTACCTGGTGTGGTGCTGCATCGCACGACACGGCAGCCGTGTGGTAGGACATGAATGGAGCTCGTGCGACGACGCGCTAGGTCTTGCCGTGCAGGCGGCGCGGTCTCGGACTCAGAAGCCGCGCGCATCTCCGAGAGCGAGCACAGTACGTCTTTATTTCCCTCTTCCTTGCTAACCACGCTTCTTGCAGCTCCTCCTCCGTCTTGCGCGAGCGCAGCGCTCTCAAGCGCGCTCACCAACGTACCCGTCATTACCTCGAAAGCGCGATCAACAAGCAACGGCGCCTTCTGCATCTCGTGCAGCGCGTTCTCCGGCTGGTGCGTTCGCTGTGGCGACTGCAACGATCCCCGGGGTGCTGTCAGGTGCGTAGTACGCGGGTCGCTTGTATTGCGATTTACTGACGCCTCCTGCAGCAGAGATGTGTCGCGAGATGGAGCGTGCACGTTCTGCGCGATACGAAGACCTCGCGCCTCAAGGCAGGCGCCTTGTACGTCTACTTTCGCTGCCTCAACACCGCTGATGACGCCCTCAGGAGATGGTGATTCGCTCGGCGCGTGAAACGCGACCGTGCGGCGTGCGCTGACTGTGGATCTGTTCAGACGGCCAGTAGCCCAGTGCGTCGCTCGGAGCGTAGTTCGAGGAGTGCTCATCGTACTGACAGCGTCTTTTTAATCCAGCAACTTCACCATCGGGCGCAGAGCACCCGCTCGCGCCGCTCCACAGCGTCAACTCTCTTCGCAGCCCATCCTCCCAAGGAGGCGGACGTCGCATTCTAGTACTTCCAGCTCGGTCTGCCCCATCTGAGCTTGTGTGGGCTCGTCGGACGCATTTCGAATTGGCCATTAAAACCCGCGCTTCAGCGGCAGCAGGCTACTGCACTCGACGCCCACGGAAGCCCTTTGACTCCTCATCAATGCCAATAAAGCGCACCTCCTCCACTTGTGAGTCCAGCTTCTTCAGCTTCTCCTTGCGCACCCATGCCTTGCAGCCCCAAACTCGCACCTGCGACATGTTCGGCGGCTTGCCTGTCGCCATCTTGAACGGTGTCTTGCCAGTCGGCAGAGCCTTCATTGACGTGCGTGTGTCCAACAAGCACGCGTGGCGATGCGCCTCCGCCCAGAGCGAGTCTGGCAGACCGGTGCTTTTCAGCATGGCACGCGCCATCTCTATGAGATAGCCGTTGCCGCGCTCTGTGATGCTGTTTGACTGTGGCGAGTTGTGTATGGTCTTGTGGTGAATCCTCCCCTCACGGGCAAGGTACTGTTCAAACCTCGCCTGAGATGAACTCTCCCCCTTGATCCATGCCGAGTACGCGGATATGCCGAACACCGCGATGTAACTTGACGAACACATCATACTCGAGGTGCTTGCCGAAAGCGTCCGACTTTCGCGCAATGTAGTACGGCCGCAACTCCCTCAAGTGGAGGTCGCGGTAGACCTGCGCGTACTTCTTGCCGCCGATGGACGCCAGAAACGGACCCTGCAGGTCGCATATGGCCTTGTCGCCATACACCTTGACGTCCTCGTAGGTGCCGACCTTTGCGAACGACTTTCGCTTCGCCTTCCCCTTGAGGCACCCGACGCAGAACTCCGGTTTCGAGTCCATGTCAAGGTTGATGCCTGTAATGTGTCCGTCCACGACAGATCGCTTCAGCGCATCATGATTCTTGTGGCCCATCTGGTTGTTGCGGAAGTGGGAGGTGATGGAGAGCACGATGTCCGAGTCATCTGCACCTTGGGGAATCATGATCAGCACGACCTCGTTGTCACTGTCATCAACGCCAGAGCTCTTTGCAGTGTTCGCGTGGCCCTTCCCCTTCCCCTTGCCCTTTCCTATGGGCCCCTCGCCTTCCTTCCCGCCACCCTTCGCCCAACAGTTGCGCTTCCAGTGCCCTAACTTGCCGCAGTTGGTGCACTTGTCATCCTTCTTTGACTTCAAAGACGACAAGCTCTTCCCCTTCCCCTTTGACATACGTGTTGCGGCCATCGCATCGCCGCGCTTCTGCTGCTCCTCCATGTCGAACGTGGCTTGTAGCTGCGCAACGACGTCCGACACCTGGAGAGTCGAGAGTCTCGGCTTCTTCTTCCTCTTCTCCATGAGGTTGAGCGCGGACATGGTCTGCTGCTTCTGGGTGATGATGGTCCGGTACGTGTCGGGGATGGACTCCTTCATATGCTCAATGTGCTCCGTCTCGCCCAAGGTCATGCTGAGCTGCTCGAGGCGATCAAACAGGTCCTCTATGGACGCGAGATGCGCGCGAACATTATCGCCTTCAACGCACTTCATGGTGTTGAGCTGCCGGTTGTCACAAGTGCCTGTTACTTGCATGCCAAGTTAACTACACTTCAGTCGCACACTTTGAGAACCTACCATGTCTTGAGACAGTAACCTGTTCAATAGCAGACCTGGTAGCTCAGTTGGATAGAGCATCAGCATTAATAGCGGAAGGCCTCTGGTTCGATTCCAGACCGGGTCACTCTGATCTTTTAACAACAGCCAATCAGAAAGGCTCAAATTCTGATACCGGTAAAGCTGCGTGCGGATGGCAACGTTATGGATGTTCTCGAACTTGCTCACCAGCGCTTCCCACACGTCCTTCACGGTCGCGCACCCCTTGATCTCAGTAAATGTAGTGTTCGACACCGATGTGTAGATGATGTCGCACATCTGGGCTTTGCACTGCTCCCACGTGTCGAGCGCGTCAAGCAACTCTTCACGGGCAGTGTCGCTGAGTGGAGTGGGGGTGGGGGGTAATGGCACTTGCGCTGGCGACGTTGTTGCTGCGGCACCTGCTGCGGCAGGTTCCTCGTCGCTACTATCTGAATTGTCCTCCTCTATACGACTCCAAGTCGGTGCTCTTGAACCACTAGCACTTGTCCTTGTCGTAGACAGGATGCGCCGGTTTCAGCGTGCCGCGCAGATGGTGCGCGAGTCCGGTGATCTTCTTGATCTTCTGAACTGTGACCTCCTTGTAGCGGGGCCAGTTCGTACCGTCATCCTTGCACTTCAGAGGGGTGTCGATCTTGACTGTTTGGATGGACATGTTGGAACTGTCGGGGCTCATAACCTGACAAGAGGTACAAGCGAGGAGATTCTGAGGGACCTATACAAGTCGCGTGTGAGCCTCAGCAATGAAGGTAAAAGCTAGTTCTGTGTGTGCTACTGTACCTATACAAGTCGCGTGTGACTACAGGGACGTTAGTATACTGTACTGTTTCGACCGTAGGTTCACTGGGTGTTACGTGTTACGCTTTGAACTGACCCATATCCCAGTTCACGGGCCCAAAGGGCCCATTACGGTCCGAAATTTCAGTTCATAAATAAATATTTACGCTGCAAAATCCACTATTTTACTGTACTTTTCAGGGCCTGGGAGGTAGTATATAAGATTGAGGGCTCAGAATGCAAATAAATGTATCAAAATGCGTCCCAAAACGGCTTGAACACGAGTAGGAAAAAATCGTGTAAATACACAAAAAATTGAATATCCGAGACGGCGTTCACTGAGCGGTGTTACGCGTTACGCTAAGTGAATTAGTTCAGTTCAGAGGCCAATGTTACGTGTTACGTGGACTTACGGTCGAAACAGTACAGTAGGTGTAAGGTATGCGTAGGAAATATAACTCATGCCTCAGCAATGAAGGTAAAAACTGAGGCACGTTGTCAAGACGATCGAAGTATCTATCAGAGATAAGTCCATAAAGGGAAACCTATGGGCGCATATGTGCGCAGAGATGAATATATTCTAACATATAGTAGGTTCGGATCAAGCCCCTCCAAGCGCGCGCATGTGAGTATACCTTCCTTTTTTGGATGATTTAAAAAGCCTCTGCAAGCTTGCGCAAGGGGGTCCGGCGATCACAAAAAATGACCGCGGGTCGCTTTTCAGCTTAAGGCGGTTACCCCTCCCCCCCTCCCCCTCCACGTGGCCTCCGGCAAGTGCCGGGACGCCGCCGGCTCGATGGTACAGCATGCTTTGGATGCCATAGGGCTTTACAGCTCCTCTAAATATGTTACTAATGACATACCATTGCTTTGTGCAATTTTGGGATGCATGATGGCGATGGCACCAATGTGGCACGAAATAGTTCAACTATACACATGACTGCCCGGAAGGCCGAAGAGCACGTGGTTAAACCTTCGTAGGGCAATGAGACCTGCTCAGACAGATTATATGACTTGTATACAGACTTATCAGGTCGTATGTACTACTCTACATGCTACATAGGGTGGCAGAGGCTTTAGGAGGGTCAGGTCACAGTGGGGTCGACTTTCAGCTTTTGCCGGCCTCGGACCCTCCCTCCCCACCCCCGGTGCGCTATTTTTAGTTCTGGACCCCTTGAACTTGCGAGTAGAGGGGCTTGTGACAAAGTTCACAAAACAGACACTTTGCTCTGACTGCCATGAACATTGCTCGAAGGTGTCTCTTGCCCCCAAACTCGCTGTATCACTTTTTGAGATGCACATCTATGCAGCTGCCTAGTTTTATCAGTCTCAGGTACTCTAGTAGTCTGGTAGCAAACGCACCCCCGATATCGGCTGCGCGGGTAATGCTACATGTGATGCTTCCCACAATTTTGCGCATAGACCGGAAAAGTACCGTGACCTGTCAGACACGTCTCCAATATCGCACACGACGCATCTGTCGACGCGTCTGGGCGCGCCATGTCTTTCCAATTCGTATCTGAGCAATGCAGAGTACTACCTGATATATGCTTGTCATGAAAATACCAGAATTCCAGGAACCACATGATCACCAACTAGTAGTAGTAGGACCCCCGTGACGCGCTCTCCGAGTCTCCGTGACCTAGAGGTGGTCGAACCCTGCAGTGTTTGACGACGTTGAGCCCCCAGCATGCAAGACGATGGTCAATAATCAAAATGAGAGTGCGCGAGACGGTAGTCGACGTGGCCAAGGCAGAACCTTCAATGGCGAAGAACGAGCAGGTGTCGATAACAGTAACACTGAGTTTGATTATGTAACCTGTAAGCCGCGCCGCACTTCGACTGCAGAATGCGCTGTCAGGAGAGATATGAGTTTGATATAGAGGCTCGATTGTGCTGAGGAATTTCTCAACGTGCTGCACGCACCGGTCACCTGACAATCATGTGACCAGTGTTTGACTTCGGCAACCACCCAAGGGGGTATGAGGCTAAAAATAGCGGACCGGGGGTGGGGAGGGAGGGGGGGTCCGAGGCCGACAAAAGTTGAAAGTCGACCCCATTGTACCCAGACCGTTTTGTGTTGGACTTTCGGCATGTCACGTGTCGTGCACATGGCAGACACATGGTGGACACTCATGGACACTCATGACTCATTACGTATTACATCATGGACATTCGCATTACTCAGCTTACCTATGATGTCAGGCCCTCTGGGCAGTATATAAGGAGGGCGCATCCACCCCCTCAATCCAAGTCTTCCACTTGACTTACCTGCGCATAGCCTTCAGCTAAGCTCTCTACTAAGGTAGGCTAGGCAGGCGCGCTTCCCCGCATGCTCAACATTTTGGACCTCAGCTATCTTACATAGCATGTAAGGTGGTACACAGGCCCCCACAAGCCAGTATCAAGCTACTTATCCTGTCTGACAAGGGTTCCTTACCTCAACGGAGGTCAACTGAGTTGTGCACGTGCTCCTCGGCCTTCCGAGCAGTCACGTGAGTGGCTGAAGCGCGTTGCGCCAGAATGCTGGCACTGCAGTGTTGCATTACAGGAGTGCATACAGAGCTCTTGAAGCTGTAATACACGTATATACAGCGGTTAGATGGCTTCATAGCATTTAGAGCAGGCGGTACCACCCGTCTAGCGGCGGCCGGAACTTGCCGGACATCACGTGAAGGGGGGAGGGGGGGAGGGGTAACGGCCTTAAGTCGAAAGTCGACCCGCGGTCATTTCCTGCGATCCCGGGACCCCCTTGCAACCACCCATTCAAGGGACGCCGTGTTCACATACGTAGACTTTCGGCACCTTGTCAGCCCTAATTTCTCATGCTTTGTCATCTACTTACCAATCTTTGAACAGCCACGCTCGCTACTGTATTTACTTACTTATGTGCTCGTTTCATACTGCCTCGTAGTACTGCCCTTACATTACTGTATATAGCTGGCTGTGCGGCAAAGGAGTACACTTACCAAGGGTGTTTCGAGTCCAGGGTATAAATACCCTCACTCGTAGGTGCAAAGGCAAGCAAACAGCCACCGAAGAGCGAGTTTACGCACAACTCTCTCCCCAGCCTTGCACACACCTCTGTTACGCCTACTGCCAGAGCTACTCAGCGTACTGTACCTATACAGAATGTTGATATCCCCTACTGCAGTTTGAAGTTTAAGAGAGACACGCTGCGCTTGCCCGAACAACGAGTTCCGGGTTACGATTGACAAGTAAACTCGCCGTGAGCATTCTCAGGACATCGGGCACTATGGCTCGCAGTGATCCTAGCTCTACTCAGGCAGTCCCTCGACGTCTTTAAGCGCCACCTCTGCTCTTTGAAGAACCTCTCACCCAGTACTAAGCTCCACGCGTCGCTCGCGTACCCTCTCGCCTATCAAGAACCATCTCATTTGCCTCGTATCAACGCCCTCCCTCACGCGTACTTCTCAGTCCACGTGAGCGTACACCCCCTCTTCAAGACCGATATCACCGACATCGGAGACAACCAGGCCCAGGCTACTCGTGACTACACTCATCAATACCTCCCAAACTACTCAAGGAGATTCTTTTTATCTTATAGGAACTTCTCTAGGCTAAACTACAAACCACATTTAGCCTGACAGCGCCCGCACCCTGTGGGAGCCGCGGCGTTGCAGGTGCTCTTGGGTTGTTGATTGAGGGCATGAAGAGTATATATGTCGCTTGGTGCGACATATACGACTGGATGTTGCGAACGGATGGGAGACACGACGAGGCCCGCCGCCCGGGGGCCGCGGCCACGAGCCAGAGACTTCTGTATAGCTTGTTGTTCTCAAGTGGTGCACGTTGCATCAAAACTTGAGTGCATATACAGGGTCTATTGGTGGCGGAGAGACGAGGATGGCCCAAGGCAGCGCAAGGCGCACCCTGACGCGTCAACAGACACGTTGTGTGCTAGATTGGAGACGTGTCTGACAGGTCACAGTACTTTTCCGGTCTATGCGCAAAATCGTGGGAAGCATCACGTGTAGCATTACCCGCGCAGCCGATATTGGGGGCGCATTTGCTAGCAGACGTCTGATTACTCGATCGGACTCTGCCTTGGGAGACTAGTACTCTAGTAGTCTGATAGCAAACGTGCCCCCAATATCGGCTGCGCGGGTAATGCTACACGTGATGCTTCCCACGATTTTGCGCATAGACCGGAAAAGTACCGTGACCTGTCAGACATGTCTCCAATCTAGCACACAACGTGTCTGTTGACGCGTCAGGGTGCGCCTTGCGCTGCCTTGGGCCATCCTCGTCTCTCCGCCACCAATAGACCCTGTATATGCACTCAAGGCTTGATATGCCACAACTGCAGACTCGAGAACAACAAGCTACCCACAAGTCTCTAGCTCGTCGCCGCGGCCCTTCATCTTGTCTCCCATCCCATCTGCAACATCCAGTCGATCTCGTGTCACCAATCCACAGACTCTCCAGGTCATCAATTCACACCCTAAGAACATTTGCAACACCGCGGCTCCCACAGGGCGCATCCTGTATTTCTCAGTCGATATTTGGCGCAGCTTACAGATTACATAATCAGACTCAGTGTTCTCAACACCTGTTCGTTCTTCGCCAAGGTTCCACCTTCGCCACGTCAACTAATGTCTCATGAACTCGCATTTTGACTATTTACCGTTGCCTTTGTGTGCTGGGGCCTCAACGGCGTCAAACGCTGCAGGCTTCGGCCACCTCTACTAGGTCACGGAGAGCGCTTCGCAGCCCATGGGGGTCTACTAGTTGGTGATCATGTGGTTCCTGGAATTCTTGTACTTGCATGACAAGCATATATCACGTAGTATTCCTGCATTGCTCAGACGCGGATTGTGAAGACGTGGCGCACCCTGACACGTCGACAGACGCGTCGTGTGCTAGATTGGAGACACGTCTGACAGGTCACGGTACTTTTCCGGTCTATGCGCAAAATTGTGGGAAGCATCACGTGTAGCATTACCCGTGCAGCCGATATCGGGGGCGCGTTTGCTAGCAGACATCCAATTACTTGATTGGACTCTGCCTTGGGAGACTAGTACTCTAGTACAGATGCAATGTAGGCCAGAAGTGGAGACAATGCGACTTTTTCGCTTTTGGCTTCCTTGCAAGGAGGTGTCAAACTAAAAATAGCACACCAGGGGTCGGGAGGGAGGG
This sequence comes from Schizophyllum amplum, assembly GCA_007026445.1. NCBI lineage: Eukaryota > Fungi > Basidiomycota > Agaricomycetes > Agaricales > Schizophyllaceae > Schizophyllum > Schizophyllum amplum. The sequence continues at coordinate 3,132,853 of VDMD01000002.1, read as the reverse complement.
GGGGTTGACAGCCTGCTTAAAAATAATATGGACCTCCTTCGAGTTAAGCTTTTGGGCTGCTCTGTGTATCCCAGGACCCATGATATACTCACTTGTAGGCTGTACATGCATCTCCTACAGCACCGCCTCCTATTCTCAACAATATACAGGCAACTGGTGTTGGGATTGGTGTGCTTGGACTGGCCCAATGGGGAATTCTGCCAGATTAGGTAGTCATTGTTCCCATTGTACTCTCTTGTCCTGAACCATCACCATCTGTGTTTGTGTTTGTGTCTGCACCCCTGTTTCTCACTCAATAACTGTCTCTTGCTCGCGCGCACAGTTATGTGGTTAATGTTCAGATTTTGGTTACAAGAAAATCATTGATTATAGGTAAAATGAGGCGTAATGAGTGAGCTCTAGAGAAGTTCAGATGATGATAAGTATGCAATGAGAGGTTATAAGCAACTACAAAACCCATGTTGACGCGCCAGCCGCCAAAATGGCATTTGCTGGACGTACGTGCGATCACATGAGGCGGGGAGGGGGGGAGGGGTAACCGGTCTACAAAGAATTTGGACCCACGGTCATTTTCTGCAAACCCGGCACCCCCTTGGGTGTTGGGATTGGTGTTCTAGCACGCTCTCGTGCCTATGGTATTTTTCTCCAATTTTCCCTGATTTTTCCCGTGCCGTTATCGATACTTATGCGTAGTCTGCTTCCAAACGCGCCCCTGGAACCGGAATGGGGCGAATTGATCTCACATGAGCTTTTCCACGCTCGGGGACGTCTCTTTTGGGAAGGCTACCTCCCAAATAAGGTGTTACCTCCGAGCGCGAATAAATCATGTCCTTTCCTCTACGCCCTGCCATGGCGCCGCCACAAAGATTCACGTCTCAGGCGAATATGGGCATCAGCGCAGTGATATCCCCCAAGCTCTCAAGGACTGTTTCGCACCTGTAGCGCCAGCTACGCTTGCCCCGGCTGCTTAACCTGCTCCGAGCCTGCTCACCGCCGAGGCCAGTGAAGCACAAGAGAGTGAGGTGTCCGGCGAGGCTATCTTACAGCGGGTTCTTGCATTGTGCACGGACACTCACAAGCGCTGGCAATGAGCAAGACGTAAGACAGCGACCACTTGCGGCAAGCCCGCCGGCGGTGCAGTCACTAGCTCGACATTTTCTGCTCGTGGTGGTATGGATGGATATTTGCTCAAGGGGAGTGCACTCAACGTATATACTGTGTCTATATGAGATTGCCGTAACTTGGTCCGCGCTGGAGGTCTCGGACTTGTGTTAGAGAGGGCCAGCGCTTTGCGTGGCAGGTGGTGGGTTAGGAACTTGCACTCAAACTTGCACTGCTCTATACTTATACTGTGGCTGTGTCAAGTCCATTTTGGGATTACCGCATGCAGAAACCGTTTTGGGATATCCATTTTGGGAATCTGCTTTGGGAATCCGCTTTTGGGCGCAACCATTTCCACACAAACTCAATGTCGAATGATCATGTTTTAGTGCAGCCAAGTTGATGAGAATGGCCGCCATCGCTACGCCAGCGCTGTCCGTGCTCACGCACGGACAGCTCTCTCGTCGCTGCGATGCGCTCAAGAGTCAAAACTTAAAAGTCAAGCAGGCACCATTGATGAACAGCTGCCTTTGAGTTCAGTACTTGCTTGCGCCACTCGTCTGCCTCGTCGACGAGCACACCGTTATCATGTCGCCGGACAACCGCCTTCTTGGCTTCGTGGCACAGGTTATACTCAGGCTGAGCGTAGTGCTCCTCTAGCCATGTATCGCTGCCAATCTGGAAAAAGCCCCGCCGATTGTAGGTGCTATCAGGTGCTATCAGGTCATGTGAGGTCATGTGAGGCAGACCCAGGACATTCAGGACGTTCAGGATGCCCAGGAATTTGTTGGTGGGCCAGCGAAACCCTACACCACCTGGGGTGACCTGAGGCAACCACATAGCACCTACAGTCGACCCATTTTCCTAAGCTGATCAAGGTTTGTTGTAGCCAGTTTTGCAGTGATATTCGCGATTTTACAAGGTAGAAATGCAATCAAATAATATTAGGATCTACGATAAGTTACAAAAGTCTACTCAAAATGCCATGAAAAAGGACTGTATTTTAGTGACTCGCAAACCTATGTGAACGTCAGTAATGATGGTGGTCTTACTTCACTGAAAACGTACCTTGATCGTAAACGCAAAGGCCGTCTCCGTGCCCAATGTTTCGGGCACGGACAAAAGGATAAAGACCTGTGTGAACAGTAAGTACTGTTCGCGGATAGTACGACAAGCTTACCTGAAGAGCGGCATGCGAGCGCGCTGCGCGCCGCCGCTGCCGCTCTACTCAGCATCACTCAGGCGACATGCACACATCTCAACGTGTCGAGCCAGTCGCTAGAGTGTACGTTAGTGAGTCATGGGGTGCACAGACTAGCTCACGCACCTCTCTGACGCTCGCCTCCTCGTCGCCGTCACACTCGCCGCGTCGCGTCGACGCTCACCTGTCGCCTCGCTCCTCGCCCTGCGCTCCCTCCCCCGCCCGTCGTCCAGTCTACCGTCACCCCTCGCCGTCGCGCCCTTGACTTGCCGGGCAGCGCAAACACCTCCTCACACGTCGTCCTCGCCTCTCCTCGCACGCCCCCCTTGCCCACTCGCCTCCCCTTGCCTCTTCCCCCTCGCCTCGCTCGTCACCTTCCTCCCCCTACCCTCATCGACTAGCTCTCGCCTGTCACCTTGCTCGTCATCGCTCAGTCGCAACCCTCCCTCTCGCCTCGCCGTCTCCCCTTGACTCATTCGCCATGCGTCGGGAGAGGGGCGAAACAGGCGAGGAGACGCGGCACGGCGCGCCGCGGCGCGCCGTCAGCGTCGAGGCGACATGTGCACATCTTAACGTGTCGAGCCTGTTGCTAGGTTGTCAGTCAGAGTTACAGTGTGCAAAGTATAGTGCACGCACCAATATTGCGTGATGAGCTCCCGCGCGCCCGGGAGAGAGGCGAGGATGGGACGCTGCGGCGGCGGGGACATGCACGTCTCTCGGTGTTTCAAGCCCAGATTCTAGGTGTATATCAGTAAAGTACAAAGTACAAAGCGTAGCGTACGCACCTTGACCGCGCGCGCGCGCACACAGGCCCTGCTGCTTCGCAGCGCGTTGCGTTTGCTGACTTGTCAAAAGTCAAAACGCGGGAACATGTTGGGATCGAGCCTGGGTGTTATTGAGCAATGCCAAGTGACGCCCGAGGAGAGGAGGATACCGGCGAGGTGACTGACATGACGGTGGGAGGAGAGATGCGATGTATGACTCAGGCGGTGAGGCTCCCCGTTTGAGCACCCGCAAGATCCGGACCGAAGTTCGGTCACCGTCCAGTTCGATCGCCGCGGCCGCCACGTGAGTAATGCGCCGCGCCTTGTCTTTGCGCGCCTACGAATATCCTCGTCAACTCTTGCCGTCTACATGACCCTCTGCCGCCTCCTCCATCCTTCCCCCCTCACACTCTCCCTTCTATTTATCTGCCTCTCTGCTCGATGCAAGATGTATCTTTCATCGAGCGCGTACACGGGCAACGCGCCAAGTGCTGTATCTGCTATTGGGAGGGCGTCTGACGCGCTGCAGAGGTTATTTTAACGTGCGTCGGCTATGTACCTTTGAGAGGTGCGTTTTCTGACAGCGCCAAGAGCTAGCGCCGGGCCTAACAAGACACGCAGCCCGCCATCCTTTGAGGAGGGGCGAGGTGCGTGAATGCACGCGACCCTCGTCGTTTCAGAAGCACAAATAATCGCCGTCGTCAGGGCATACTGCGTGTGGGCATGCGCGGGCGAGAACGCAGGTGCGCACACATCAGAAGTCGACTTCCCGCGCTCCCCGCCCTCTCCCTCTTCTGTCCTCCTCCTCCTCTTTTCCCTTCCTATCCCTCTCTCTCTCCCTCTCCCTCCTCCTCCATCTCCTTTCCCTTCTTATCCCTCTCCCCCTCCTCCCCTCTTCTCCCTCCCTCCCCTCTTCTCCCTCCCTCCCATTCTCTCCCTCGCTTTGCCCCGCTCGCTCACCTTGTTTTCTCGATCGATCGACCCGCGCACCATGCGACACGCGATTCTCATGCCTGGGAAACCGGAGGCTCGCGCGCGGCGATCGGTACACTTAGCAAGCGCGGCTGCGCGGGGAGAAGGCGGCGCGAGAGATTGAAGGCGCATGGCGAGAGGGCGCGTCGCGGCGCATGGCCTGCCAAGGAGAACCCTGCTCCCCCTGGAGCCATCGTTCTGCATGGCTGACTGGAGGCCGATACACGATGTGAGGGCCGTTGAGGCGGCCGCCATGCAGCTTATGCAGGCCGGCACATCATGCATCTCTGCGCGCATCCGCATCGGCACATTGCGCACAACCTATCCCGCCTCGGCGTGCGCGGTTGCGACCGCTGATGCTGACGATGTTCTGCGTAACTGGACGGCAGATGGGGTGCATAGGGTAGATGATAATGTATGAGATATCCATGCTATACTAAGTAGACCTCGCTACAATATGAGTAGGCTAACCTTCCTGACATAGCCTAAGATCACCTAAGGTCACCTCAATATACCTCGTAGGTACCGAAAGATCGTAGGTCAACTCAGGCCAGCACAGGTAGTAAGCTGAGGCATCCTCAGGACATGCGAGCACACCTGAGGCGACCTGCCTCGGACCCGAAGTCCTGAGGACACCTGACATTACCTCCTCGGGGACCCCCTTTTCGTGATAGGCTCTCTGAAGAGTGCAGGTAAGGATCCTCACACAAAGTTCCAGCTTCTAACTGTGCTTTCCAAGACAGGGCCTGATCTTGAATAGCCTCATAGCAATCACACCCCAGGAAGTCGAGTATGTCTTCCTTCTTTGCTTTTACCTCACTGACGACTTTTTCTAGACTAGTGGCAGCTCTGAGGCCGTCGACCTCTGCAAGCAGGTGGTACCAGCAGGTGAGTCCATATACAAAGTCGCTAGAACATCCACAATCTCGTAGCTCGGTCCCCAGAAGCCAGCTCATGCGATGTGCACGAAGATCGGGCAAAATGCGTGAGTTTAGCGACTCCCTTCGCCTCACCGCCTCTTTTTCCCACAGAGGGTCGTCTGACTCGTCTTCTGACGCATCCGATGAAGCGGACGGCGAGCGCAGACGTTCTGCCTTGCTCCCGCGGCCAGTGCATGGTGAGCCAGCTGTCGCCCAACGCGACTCTCCACTGACTTCTCCTCCTTGAGACTCGCTCTCTTCGTCGTGCTCTCGCGTGAGACTGCGGATCTCACCCGTTTGGCAGCTCTCCCGGCTCTCGACATCAGGCTTACTCGCGCGAAGGCGCGAGTTCGAAAGCAGATCACCGGGCGCTTTCTGCTGAAGCTGCGGCGCAACAGGCGCCGCCACCGCCGCTTCTTGCTGCTTCGCAGCTCGGTGCTTTTCTCGCGCGAGGAAACCGCGCGTCACCTTTGTTCTCTTTCTCTTTTTATTCGTCTCAGGTGCGAGTTCGTTTGTGGCAACTACAGGACCATACTGACGCATTTTTCTTTGTTTCCTCATCTGCATAGGACTCGTAGGAACACCCAGGCTGGCCGCATCCGCAGTCGAGCCAGCCCCTACACTCACGACGCCGCGATGTGCCACGACTGACGCGCCCCATAACGCGCTAGACGCAACCATAGGCACCGAGTCCAAGCTCGAAGGCGGCGACCGCCCTATAGGAGCGCAGAGAGACTCAGTACGTGTTATACGCATCGAAGCATCTGATAACGCCTTCTGGACAAGACTGACACCTAGTACCCCAGCAGACGCGCCTCTCGACATCGGAAAAGGCTCTCGTGGGTAGGAAGACGCCCGAGGTGCGTCTTCTCTCGCTTTCCCTTTGCTCACAGCGCTCGGGACAGGGTCTTCGCCGTTCGGCGCGCAGGAATTGCTCGCGGGCGCGTCAACACCGAGTGGGCCTGCTGGCGTACTGGGGCGCGCCTGTGAAGCGTACTCCACCGTTGAAGGGCGCTGCCCTTCGCTCGCGCACGCTGCTGAGAACTCGCTTTCCAGGTGAATCAGGGCTTGCCATAATCACATTATGCGCCCGGGACTCTACTGACGATACCTGAGCAGATTGTGCGCTCTTCGGCGTCGCGGGCTCATCCCGCAAGACCGTAGTAATTTGTTTACGCACCGGCGCGTCCGGTACGTCGTCTCTCTCTTCCTCTTTGCTCACATCAATTCTTTCAGCGACTATCCTGTCGTCTTCCGCGCTGGACACGACTTTGGGGGCGTCAAGGCCGAGCACGCTCAAAGACGTGCTCGCTCGCGCTCCAGAAGCACGGCCAGTGATTCCAGCGGCGTGCTGTGACTCGCGACTCACGCCCGACGTCTTGTCTTCGCGTCCCGGAGACGCGGGACGCGCTAGAACAGCTACAGGGTGCGTAGTACTCGAGCAAGGGGACTCGGGATTCGCTAACGCTACCTGGTGTGGTGCTGCATCGCACGACACGGCAGCCGTGTGGTAGGACATGAATGGAGCTCGTGCGACGACGCGCTAGGTCTTGCCGTGCAGGCGGCGCGGTCTCGGACTCAGAAGCCGCGCGCATCTCCGAGAGCGAGCACAGTACGTCTTTATTTCCCTCTTCCTTGCTAACCACGCTTCTTGCAGCTCCTCCTCCGTCTTGCGCGAGCGCAGCGCTCTCAAGCGCGCTCACCAACGTACCCGTCATTACCTCGAAAGCGCGATCAACAAGCAACGGCGCCTTCTGCATCTCGTGCAGCGCGTTCTCCGGCTGGTGCGTTCGCTGTGGCGACTGCAACGATCCCCGGGGTGCTGTCAGGTGCGTAGTACGCGGGTCGCTTGTATTGCGATTTACTGACGCCTCCTGCAGCAGAGATGTGTCGCGAGATGGAGCGTGCACGTTCTGCGCGATACGAAGACCTCGCGCCTCAAGGCAGGCGCCTTGTACGTCTACTTTCGCTGCCTCAACACCGCTGATGACGCCCTCAGGAGATGGTGATTCGCTCGGCGCGTGAAACGCGACCGTGCGGCGTGCGCTGACTGTGGATCTGTTCAGACGGCCAGTAGCCCAGTGCGTCGCTCGGAGCGTAGTTCGAGGAGTGCTCATCGTACTGACAGCGTCTTTTTAATCCAGCAACTTCACCATCGGGCGCAGAGCACCCGCTCGCGCCGCTCCACAGCGTCAACTCTCTTCGCAGCCCATCCTCCCAAGGAGGCGGACGTCGCATTCTAGTACTTCCAGCTCGGTCTGCCCCATCTGAGCTTGTGTGGGCTCGTCGGACGCATTTCGAATTGGCCATTAAAACCCGCGCTTCAGCGGCAGCAGGCTACCGTGAAGGTGATTCTGTACAGTACTAGACACCATCAATCTTTTTATTTCTTTGTCTCTTCGTACACTGTTTGCTAGCAAGGCAGGTAGACGCAAATTCGGCGTGTTGAAGCGCCGTTGGGGTGTATTTCCAAGCCCGAAGGCTGGCAAGGTGATGTCTCGCCGGTGAAGACGCAACATCATGTTTGGTTCTCGAGGATAGCCCGAAAACAAAGATCCCTCAGTTGAAAACATTATTTGGACGATGGTGGTCAGAGCCGGGAAACTTTTTCTACGGGTCTTAGGTAGGAAAGGGGAATTGTAGGTAGTGTGGTGGGGTTGTATGAGTACAGAGAAAATAGAAACAACTTACAAGCGCACAGGAGACACAGGAACACAGGAAATCGAGTCAGGACAGTAGCCGCTTTCTTCGGCTCGCCGTTCACCGAGTTCTTACTCATTTCGTGCACTCACCGCTTTCTCGCGCAAACAATAGTCCACGGTACGTATATCTTCCGTAGTAAACGCATGCACGGCCGTCGCGCATCCTCCTTTTCCCATATACCCACTCCCTTTCACTTACCTCCCTGTCGTCTCGCCCTTTCTGTGTTCTATGCATGTGCAGTCGTTTATTCCTAATGCAACTTGAAATCATACATATCACGACATATCTTTCGCTGTGCCCGTCCGTCGCCCACGAGTGCACTGGGCGGCGCTGTTGACGCTGCGTCCACCCGCCTGCACACTTCCCCCACAGCAGCGCCGCCGCCTCCTTCCTCACATTGGCCATGAAAGCTTTTCAAGCTGCAACCCGAGGTAGAGAATCTTCTAGTGAGCTTGGCGGATTCTTCCAACGCCAAGGCTTGAAGTCTGAGCTGCGAAAGCTACGGGCCTAGTCAGCGTCAAATATAAGTATAAATACGGGGACCTCACCTTGCCGGAAGTTTCTGCGCGCGAGGGTTTTGCACGCATGGGCTTCGTAGCAGACGGTGACGGCGCCGGCAGCGGTGCAGGCGCCTTGAACGTCCGCGTGAGGGTTGGCGCCGCAGGCGTGCTCGCGAGGGCAGCAACAGCACGGGTGAGGTAAAGCATGCGCTGATGGCAAGGTCAACGAGCTTGGAGACAGTCTCGCTGACAAACAAATCAGTTGCGGTGAGCATGGGCTGGGTCGAGGGCACGGGAGAGTACAGAAAGATGTCGTCAGGGGGATGTAAGAGTCAGCAGGCGCATGAACAGCAACCGAGCGACGAACCTTGCGTGGAACATGGAAGGGGATGAGTTTGCTTGAGAAATTGACCGGCGAGGAGATTCGGAGTTGCTGGTAGCTCGGGCCGTCCACGTCGTGCGACGGTCTGTACGAACGATTCAAGTAATGACAATCTGAGTGCATGGCCCACGCACCACGACTGACGCAGACCACGCCGTCGTCCGCCACGACGAGCACCAAGTTACATCTGTAAGAATAGTCAGCATGCAATTTAAAAACATCAGGAAGACGAAGCGCACGACCACGGCGTCCCGCCCGTCCGAGAGCACGAGTAGAAAGCGAGCAAGACGTATCTGGACATCGACGCTCGCACGGCTAAGACACCTCGGCATCAGTCCCCGACACGTCGCATTGTCGATTGCGTCGGCGCGTGACGCCGTCGAAGGCACGTCGGTGCTGTTGTGAGTCGAGCTCGTCGAGTGCGACTGTGCGCCGTCGTGAGCCGAACTCATTGAGAGCGAAGTCGAGCTTGACGTCAACTAGAGCGATGCACATCGAGTGACGAGGACGACGGTGGCGATGGGAGACAGCCTGTAGTGATGAATGAATTTTCGCATTACAAGTCAATACAGAAGGAGGTCACCGAAAGGTGCCGCAGAAATGCAAAACTCAGCGGAGTTCGAGACGACAGTGCGATGGCCCTCGCCGCTGCCGTACTCGCGTGAGCATCTCCCTATCCCTCTGACCAAGACGTCGAAGTGCCGCCGCTCCGCCCGATCCTGAGCACAGCATCAGTTTCGGAAAACAACGGACAACAGAAGACTTACTGAAGCGTGAGCTTGAGGGCGTCGTCGCCCTCATTCGCCGATCGCCCTGCCCTCGCCCCGGAAGTTGATTTGTCGTGCCAGCATGCCCCTGACCTTGCCTGGGTCGCCTCCCGCCTCTCGTCCATTAGCTCGGGTAGCCTCGCCACAATCACCTGCCCTTGTCGCCTCCCCATCGCCCGCCCCCCGGTGAGCGAGCTACGCTGATGCAAAGCTTGATGGTCGCTCATTGTGCATTGCCTGTCCGTCGCCCCGTCGCCTCGTCCCTCAGTCCGTGAGTCCCTTGTCGATGGTCAACTCCCGATCGCCTGTCGCCCATCGCCACCCCTGGCCCATCGTCTCGTCCGCTCCATTCCCCTCTCCCTCGCCCGTGGCTGAGTCCACGTCATCCCCTCGCCCCTGCCGTCGCCTCTCGCTTTCTACTTGCCGGGCTCGACCATGCCACGTCGCCGAGCTCATCCCCTGCTGTGACCCTCGTCGCATCCCGCTTGTTGCCTCGCCACGCGCCTGTTGCGTGTCAGTTCGCCCTTCACCTGTCGGCTTGCCGCTCTGCCATCAAAACCTCTCCCCGCCCCACCTCTCCTCGCCCTTCCTCACTTCCCTCGTCTCGCCTGTCAGCCGTTGAGTTACTGTCTCCCCTCGTCTCGTCTTCCTCGCCCCATCAACAGGTTCGCCCGTCGCTCGCTGTATGTTGTTCGTCGACTCGCTCAGTCTCACCTCGTCCGCGGCGGTCTGCCGCTTCGCGTCGCGTTGTCCCATCACCTGTCTTTGCTCAGTCGCCCCTTCCTCACACATCACCCCTTGCCTCGCGCTTCGCCTTGCTCGCTAGGGCCCGTCATCCAACTGGAGCGTGAACAGCCGTACTGCGCTGGGTCAGCGTGTTGAATCGCCCCACGCACAGGACTACGTCCTCACCTGGCGCCGGACAGCCTTCCCCGCTCTTCCATGCATGCTCCAACCCAAGTTGTTCTGCTCGACGGGATCCCACTCGAGGAATCCCATACGTCGCGCTCCGGAGGTTGTTCATGAGCGGCTGCGGCGCCACTCGGCCGTGCTCTCCGTCTCGGTTGCGCGCACCGACGGGCCTGTACACTCGAAGTGGTGCGTGTACTGCACATACACCGCGCTACCGCCGATTGCACGTTGTTCGTTGCGCCAAAGAGGATGATTTTGAGCGGATGGCACCTGCCCTAGACGGCGAATGCGCGCAGTGTAGAGGGGGCAAGCGATACCGGCTTCACTGGTGTTGGTGGAAGAGGAAGATATGAGGTGAACGTAGGCGCACCGAGCGAGAGGCGAGTAGTGTCCCCATCCGAACGATCTCCCAGGTTGTGTTGAGATGGTGCTCGGGCGCTCGTGGGTCGTGCGCGTTGCGTGAGTCGTCCGCGACGGATAAAATGGGCGGTTCCGCCGTGAACATGGACGGCATGTACGGACTGCGCCCGACTACGGAAGACGATGCCGGAGTGCTCTTGAACGCTCACGGTTGCGTGGCGGGGGGAGATCGATGCCTTGGATGCGCAGAGCTGCGTCGCATACGCGGGCTCCTGCGACAGCGCGATCGAGGCATCGTGGGGCATCCAGTTGTCCGCGATAACGAGGTCCAGTCACTCGAACGCGACTGCAGCAAGTAAGTTAGAAGTAAGGAATGGGAAGAGGTACACACACCAAGACGTGTCATCGTCACCTCCTCCAGTTCGAACGCTGGCTCTGATCGCCAATACTCAGCGTGCTTCGCGTCCGCTAGGCGCCGCTTGCCGGTGTGATTGCGGTGCTCCTCCTCCCCCAGCTAGCAAGGCTCCGTTGCGTTCGGCAAGCTTGACGACGGCGTTTCCGTTCAAATTTCTTTTTAACATTCGCGTGCATAGTCACAGTGAGAGGGACGCGAGAGACGAATGATCGGATGGCGGTCATACTTACGAGCATTGCTTACGCAGATGCCGAGATGCCGACATGTTGACTGTTGCACAACTGCGTGATACAGAATTCTCTAAGTCGCTTTGTCGGCAGTCTAGCAAGATATAGTAAGGTGCAGATAAAATCTAGGCCCCGACCTCAGTAAGATCACCCTTCAATCCTGCATAAGTCGCGCAGAACGTCGATGAAGACGCTGTCGACGTTTTGTGTACGCAAGGTCGATGACAAGTTGCCGAAATGCCGCGCTCGGCGTCCGACTCGGCGCGGATTTTTTGACACGTCACGAAAAATTGAGAGCCTCGTAGCATCTACAGTTTGGCGAGTATGCACTTCATTTTTCGCAGAAGTACGTGCACTGCCAGTCACTACAGTAATCTCGAGTTTGAACGGAAGAGGCGACCCGTCGCCCGCAGGATCGGTGATTGATCCAAAAAATCCGGCGATCACACCGGTTAGATGCGGCCAAAAAAATGCACCCAAAATCCTTGGGGGCGGCGATGATAAAACGGTGGATTAGTTCCTAACCCACCAACACGGCAGCAAACTCAAGTTTAAACTCAAAATCTCGGAGCCCCAGATAATTTTGTCCTCAACACAAAGAAATGTGGTAGCCACCGACATTTTGAGACAATTCTAGAGTCCTTGCTGTACTCAGGTGCCTACTTAAGAGATGCGAACAGCCGACGCTCACTGTAAACTTGTACTGGTCAGTCGTTCTCTAGACTCGATACCAGTCCGCCGCACTGGGCCGGTCCAAGCTGACACTTGGATTTGGACACCCGGTGCGGGGACTGGAGCTTCTCGTACCGTATCGAGTACATGTCAAAAGTGGTGGGTAGGCGGACGAGCCTGCCTTCAGCCCGACGCACCGTGTCATGTCACACAGTGCATCTAAGTACCTTGCACCCTTACAATTCCCGATTAGGGAATTCTAACGCTTACTTTTATAGGGGCTCCGCCCTTTTCCGCCCCTCAGTCTTTACCCTCACTGCAGGAAGACTGAGGGTGCGTCTTACGCTACTTTTACTTTATCTTCAGCTAACAGTACCTTAGTCTTACGCGTCCTGCGCATCCTTAGGTACGAATATCAGTCTTTACCCTCACTGCAGGAAGACTGAGGTCTTACGCGTCCTGTGCATCCTTAGCTCGTGAAAGTACAGTCAAAAGTTTCCCACGAATAAGTGCGACTTAGAAAAATTTTGACGGATCGCCTCAGCTGAATCGCGCGTAAGGAAAGGCACGGGTTTCGAAAACCCGCCGGGTCACGGGTAGGATCAGGTCACGGGTACGGGTACGGGTCGCACTCGGCCGACCCGCCAACCCGCCACAACCCGTGGGAAATCCGCCAAAAATCCGCCAATAAAAGCCCACTTCTGAGGCTGTGGACGTGAGGTCTGCTAGAGTGCTATCTTATTGACGACAAAGGCACTAAACGCGCAAAAACGCGCACAAAAGCGTCTACAATTTTGCCACCGTCAATGCGCGCGTCGGCGACGGAACTCGGCAACTCGGTCCGATTTGCCGCGCGCCTGCGATCAATGTGTCTTGTTCTTCAGCGACGACTACCCCGACCTCGCAGCTGCCCCTGGGCCACCCGTTTCTCTTCTGCTAACCTCGTCCACCTCGAAAACTGCAAATACCGAAAATATTAGCAGTTATTAAAGGCAGAACCAGTCAAACAAGGTGGATGACGCCGCTTGAGGGGGCAGGCCGGCGCGGATGCGCCCGCAGGTGCGTAGCTGCGCCCTACATGAGTCTTTTTACTGACTACTATGTGCTATAGCCCTTTAAAGCAAGCAGCGAGAGCGCGCGACGCCAGCGTCGCTCTAGCGATGGCCGCCCGCTCGCGCCTCGCCACCCGTCAAAGACGACGCGCGCAGCGCCGGATGTGCGTCTCGCACATCCGGCACTCATTTCTGAGGCGCCCATGCCCCCCTTCACTCCCCCCCCCCTTCCCCCTCCCTTTGCACTAGCGTGTAGCCCGCCCTTGACCAAGAGCCAAACCGCTCGAGGACTCACCGCACTGGGACTTCGCGGTGCGGCTCTTGGTCAACGCCCCGAACCCTTCAGCAGGTTCTACAAGGGCGGGGAGGTGTCAGCGCTATGCGTACGCTGCGCCCGCGCGGCCAGGGGCGGTCTTTTGTGCTGCATCACTCCCGCCTCCGTCCCGCCCTCTACGGAGCTATTTCAGCTTCGAGTGGCCTCCCCCTCGCATCCCTGTCGATCCCTATGTACATCAGTATATAGACAATATACATGCTCTACATAGTTTAGAAGCAGTGCGAGGCGCCAATGCCACCGTCAGTGCACGCAAACATCCCCCGCACCCTCTGAGCCACGACCCGTGGCGTACCCGCGGGTAACCCGTGTATCTAACCCGCGCCACGGGTAGGGGTTTCTCACGGGTACGGGTACGGGTCAGCCCCAGAAACCCGGGGGTAGACCCGTGCCTTTCCTTAATCGCGCGTCGACCTTGTCCTTCGGGCTCTTACATCTACTATATGTACTGGATGTCATTTCAGATGGGTTTGCACATGTTCCCTAGCATTTAGAGCTCAGACTGAGAAATGGACGAAGAAATGCATTTGCATAACGGATGAGTCATATGGCAGCCGTGCGAGAGCCGCCGGAGAGGGCGCGTCCCTGGCGCGATGTCGTTCGCGTACGTTCCTCCCAAAGTCACATACTGATATGAGGTAGATATCTGGTGTTTAGAGGATGAGGGCATATTCCAGCAACAGGGCTGAGAACAGCAGCTGAAGCCACAAGGACATAGAGGCAACGCGCCCGGGCATTGGGCATCGATGAGTCGATCTTGCATGCACAGATGTGGGATGATCAAGAGGCGCTATCTTGGAGACCAAGCGCATAGCGACGCACCGTGACAGCAGAGGCTGCACTGATCTGGACTGCTCGAAGTCGGCCCTCAGCCGCCAACGCGGGCGTGCGCGTCCTCCAATGGTACTCGCCAACCGAGCCAGCCTCATCTGTCCCTGGTCAACTGACTGTCAGCGAGGGTTGGCTTCAACTCTACGGTAACGCACCTGTTATGCTGGGAAGCCGCAATCGACCATTGTAATGCTTGCCCTCAACGGCAGGCCCCCCTCCGAGACCGCGCCTCCGTATGTAGATCAAGTCCATTGTCCAGCCGGTCAGCTGTATTTTTCGCTGTTACGGCTTCATGATGGACGAGGGTAGCCAGGAGACGTGCACAAGATAGAGATCCGGATGGCACAGCAGAGACGACGCGGCACTTGGGCACGCCGAACGCACTGATCTTTCGTCAAAATTTCTCTAAGTCGCATATATTCGTGGGAAAGTTTTGACTGCACTTGCTACGGTACGAGAAACTCCAGTCCCCGCTCCGCGGGCACCGCTTTTACTTCTGACTATCTCCGGCAACCGGGCCCGGACGCCGAAGGCGGCCTCCGACATTGTTCGTCGTTTTCTCCCTCGCGCGAGAGCGGGGACTGGTTCGAGTCTAGTCGTTCTCGGGGATAACACCTTTTTCGGGAGGTAGCCTTCCGAAAAGAGATGTCCCCGAGCGTGGTAAAGCTCACGTGATTCAAATTCGCCCCGTTCCGGTTTCCAGGGCGCGTTTGGAAGCAGATGTTCCCTGAACGTCTCAGGAGACTAACTTATGTGCGCACTACGCCTTACGCTGTGCGCCACATATTCCGCTTAGTCATCAGCATTTCCCGGTCTTTCTGCCTAGAGCGGCCGCATCCAAGTCTCTCTTTATCTCTGACTTGTGTGCTGTCGCTTACTAGTTGCACCCGTGTGTCCCCTGGTGCCCCCTTACCTGAAGTGACAGACAGTGCAAGAGGTACATTGATGATACGATAGACTATGCAAATCGATGACTTATGTAGGAAACTAGATGTGATATGAGTGCAGCTATGGGTAGGTGGATGCACAGTAGAGGACTATGCTGGTAAAGATGTTGCAGAGAGGAAGGAGAGATATAATGTGTAGATTTAGTGCTATGATACACTGGGTAGATGTAGAGTGATGGTGGCTGCAGAGGAAATGAAGCTGCAAGGGCGAAGACGGCAACTGCAGCATTTGCTGATGCGGCTAGACAAGGTCAAATGGATGTGATCTGAGCGACGTTAAGGCACCAGCACATCACTCAACGAATCAGCCGCGCATAGTCCAGCCGACTTCGTTCCCCTCCCAGCCCCTCGCGTTCACTCTCGCTCCTCTTCGGGAACGCGTTCCAGAAGCGTAGCGTCTCATCGCCCGCGCCCGTCACAATGGTCTCCCCGTCCGGCGACATCGCCAAGTAGAGCACGCTGCGATACCCTTCAGCATGACGGTCGTGACGGGGAGTACCGGTTACGCACCGATTCATGTGCCCTGTCAGGCTGGCCACCATCTCCAGGCTAGGATACTTCCAGATACAGATCTGGTTCTGCGCGTGCGAGGACGAGTAGCCGTGGGTGGACACCAGCTCGTGCGAGGTTAGAGACCAGATGAGGTTGCAAACCTGCATATATCCCGTCAGCTCGTCGCTATGCATCCGGCAATCGTTACATACCTGACTACCCGTGTCCAATTCGCCGAGCATCGCGCCGTTGGAACAGTTCCACCAGCGAATGTTCTTGTCCTGCGTTCCGCCGCCAGTCGCAAGAACGCCAGAGACGTGCGGATCCCAAGCCAGCGCCTTGACGGCGGCGGTGTGTGCGTGGAACTTGAACAGATAGTTCGAGTCATTGGCTGCGGTACCCATGTCAATGCCCTGACCGTCTTGCTCGTGCACGGCGATACTCACCTCCGGCGCCCTCATCTCCCGACGCAGATGTACCACCGGGCGCGCCTGTCCTGGCGCGGCTCGTGCCGATACTCACATGAGTGCTAGGCGCAGTCGTCGGCGGCCGCTTGGACCCTCGCAGGTCCCAGATGCACACCTTGTTGTCGTTCCCCCCGCTGGCCAACAAACCGGCAGGACCAGATCCTGAGCTGCTCGCATACCCGTTGTCCACGCCGTTGCTCCACTTGAGTCCGCATACCTCTTGTCGATGACCGTTCGAGCGTTGTACCGGGTCGAGTCCAGGTTCGCGCACGTCTCGATGATGGATCATTCGGTCGCGCGATCCGGATGACAGCAGGTGTGAGTTCCAGGCTAAGGAGCCGATGCGCTGGCTGTGAGCTTGCGTATATTGACGAGACAATTGAAGGGTGGCCGCGTCGTAGATATATAGGCGGCCAGAGAACGTGCCGACAGCCAGTAGGGAGCCCTGAAGGGTGTGGGTAGGTCATCCGATTGAAAAGAGCTGGGGGCGCACCTTTTGAACCCATGAGACGGAGCTGATCTGGTCGCTCACGTTGGACAGGTCGCATAGCTTCGACACCTGCGCGTTATGTGCTGTCCATAAATAAACGCAGGAGCCGAGACCGACACCGAGTACGTTCGTGCTGCTCCAGTCGACGAGATTGAGATAGAAGTCCTCGGCCAGTTCCGGCGCGTCCAAGACCCTGTAGGGCGTTTTGCAGACGTTCCGTGCGTCCCGCCGTGGAGATCGAAGGATCTTGCTTGATTGCGGGCGGACAGGCGATAATGAGTAGGCACTCGACGTGGGATCGTCCAACGCGCGGCCACGTTCAAGTGCCCGTTGAGGCGAAGTCTTCGTGGGAGAGTTGAAGGAGTACAATTTCCGGCGCGTCGGTGTGGTAGGTGCCGTCGGGGTAGTCACTGGTCGGACGGGGGAGGATGGTCGAGAGGGCAGCTCGGGAGCCATTTCGGTGTGCAGTACGGTGGCGAACAGCGCGTTACTCTGCTCTGGGAAGGGGTCAGATAAGGTGCCACAGCGATCTGCGGCACCACGCACCTTTAGGCGCATCGCTCTCGCTGGGTATAATGCGGTTCTTCTTCGTAGGCGTGGCAGGGCCGTTGTCTTTGAGATGATAGGATGTGATCAGGTCATCCTCGCTTCTGCTGGGGATGAACCGGTCGCCGTAGTCTTTCTTCGGGGATGGAGCATCGGGGGCAGGCGACTCGGGGGCGACGCTGCTGCTGCCGCTGGAGCTGGCGGCATCAAGGGATGGGGTGCTTGCGGAGGCGGCCTCTGAGGTTAGGAAGGGATTTCCGACGGCGGTGGCGATGGGGAATACTGGATTAAAACGGGTCTTGGTGGTGGTACGAGGTTCCTGGTCCTCCTGTGCGCCTACGCCGCGAAGCCGCTTGCCGAAGAATGTGTTCTTGAGACCACCTGACATGATGAATAGTAATGATAGTCGTCGCTGTTGTTGTTATCGTCGTCGTCGCGGACTCGCTCAGCGGCCGATGCTGGTGGAAGGGAAAGAACAAGACGCTTGGCCCCCTTGACGCGCAACTTCATTGCCTTTCACGATCAGGTGATATTATCACGTGAGCTCACGCCTGCACACGACGGTCACATCTTTCCTTTGTTGACTCGTCGCGCATCCTACAATGATTCCACCGGAACCTTGACGGATGCTGGACGGATGGCTCACACTGACCTCCGGAAACTGCTCAACTCCGAGACTACTTACGTGGCTGTGTCGCGTCAGTCAGCCGCCTTGTGTCAATATATCAACCCTCTGCTCGCTCTGTGTCTGCCTGGCTCTCGCGGACCGCACGCCAATCCGCTATGTTGCCACAGAGTGCGCTCTGGCAGAAGCAATGTATCATGAATCATGCGCTACAGACGTATCGTTCTTTGCGATATCATCTATAGCACGATGATGGTGCGATATTTGAACAGCTCTCGCGGCTCCAGGACGACAGGTTCGCTCCCAACCCATTTTCAAGCGAATCACTCTTTTGTCTGGTTCCCCGGGAAACACTGCATCCCGCGTAGCCACAGATTGCGGAGTAAAGCATAGCCCTACTGGTGCAAAACTCGGTGGCTATCTCATATCTTTTATGAGACGGGTGCCTCCATCGCGACTCGGTACGTGTCTATCAGACTCTATCTTCGATATACTTACTGTTCTTTACTTACTTACGTGCAACTCGACGACGAACACCAAGTTGCCCACCGTTCCCTTCCACGCCACAGCTATACTGGCGCTGAGGCCGTCTCGTTCCACGTCAGAGCTTATCCTTGTGCCCGGCTCGTCAACGCGTCGCCATTGAGCCACCTATCCCGGGTCCCGGACCCCTGCCTCGCGAAGCTCGAAAGAAACGCTGACTTGGTAACTTACACCTAAGAAGGACTCGCGTGCATACGCTGTGCAGATGCCTGCAATCCCTGTGTAGCTGGCATAGTCGCCAACGCTACAGACCTAGCTTCATCGATGAGGATCCTTTTGTCGGAAAAATCGGAAAAGCCTAATTAGACGTACGACCCCCTAATGGCCTAATTATGTCAGGCGCGCCGCCCAATTAGGCAGGTATTATGTCGGCTTAGGTCTGTTTAGCCGCTCTTAGGCTCAATTGTGCCCTATCCACTGCCCGACCGCCCCAAGCTCCAGGGTGCTCGTGGACGCTCGCTCGCGTGGGGTACCAAGGAAAGTCGGTGTGCTCTGCCATATGCCGACGTTGCCCTTGCTCCACGTATGTAGTAGCGCGGAGCAGAGCCTATAGCATTAGCTGGCAAGGCCCTTGGCTATGCCTGCCCGTTTCCGGCTCACGCTATCGAGTGAGATGATGTGGATACTAGATAGATTATATAGAGTCATTATTGGTACGCAATAACATGTCCGAATCAGTAGTAGCATCGACCAGGTAACAGGTTCACGTTGTGGCTGGCCGAATGCAGGTGCAAGCAGCACACCTGGCATAATGCTCGCAGGACTCCTATCGGAGGGACAAGTAGTTCATAGTGTATATCCTTGACATTGGTCGCAAAATATTATACAACGCATTGCGCTGACAAGCTGTCTCGAGAAAGGAGTGGACGAGCGGGCGTGTGCATACACGACGTGTCGCAGAGCGATCGCGCTTGCGCAAGCGCGCGCGTGCCGACGTCCTACATGACCGCCAAAACACCCATGAGCGATTACTCGTTCGAATCGTCGCCCGTGCTGGCTTGCGCGACGGCGGCGCAATACTGCCAGCCTGGCCGCGTCACCCCTGTCGTCGCTCAAAGAAGGCGTGGGAAATCTCGGCAAAAGCCGAGCGCTTTTGTAAGCAGCAGCGCCAACGACCCACGCCTGACCAGCGACCACCATGCACCCCAGCAACCCATACTCCTAGTTGCCTCGCTGTTGTCAGTCAGATCCATTGTCTCGTTGATTATGGTGCCCCAGTCAACATCTGGGGTGCTAGAAATCATCAGGAGCGCTGGATGCCCCGCCAGATGCGCGATGACGTTCAGGCTGTAAGTCGTCCGCGCGGTATGTTGGATTTCTTCTAACAAACCCCACAGCGGGTCTGCAGTTTTCTATGTGCGTGAGGTGCGTGCGCCTTCTCTAACTGTCAGCCCATGTCTGACCAGTCGTTGCAGATGATCTCGGCGAGGCTTCTGTGTATCACAGCTTCGTTGCTATGTCCCACCCCCTTGTATATTATCATACCCTGCAAATATATCTCATTGTCTACATGGAGTTGGTGGTGATGTAGGGGTGGTCGCGGGGTACCGGGAGCGGTACCGCGCGATCGCCCCTGCTATTTTTTTTGTTATGCCCTGGCTGGCAGCCTAATTAGTCCTAAT
The DNA here is from genome assembly GCA_007026445.1 of Schizophyllum amplum. NCBI lineage: Eukaryota > Fungi > Basidiomycota > Agaricomycetes > Agaricales > Schizophyllaceae > Schizophyllum > Schizophyllum amplum. Next base: position 3,113,008 of record VDMD01000002.1, on the reverse strand, counting down.
ATTGGTGATTATGTGCGATTAGGCCTACTTAGCATAATCGGCCTAATAAGCGTGGATTGGAGATAGGCTTGCGTTAATTACCCCCCCGGAGGCCTAATCGCCTAATATGGCCTAGCAAGGGGTAACTTGCGACTTCAGATTTTTCCGACATTTGTGGCTCCAATTGACTGCGCGGTAAAGCTTGAACGCCTCATCATCTTCAGGCAACAGTCGCGCAAGGAACCATCTTCAGAGTCCAGTGTTGTCAAGCATCAAATGCATAATAGCGACATGAACAAGGGGCATACAAACATGGTAGATAGATAGACCTGATTACATCCTACAGAATGGATCCCTCCATGGACGGGTATCCGACGGTCGGTCAACCAATGATTCTCTCGAGAGTTCATCAAACGACTCCCTCAGAAGGTCATCTTTTTGCCCTCAAACTGGGCAGCAGCGCCCGACTTGAAGCCTCCCCGGCCACCGCGCGGCGCACCACGCCCGCCACCACGACCGCCGCGGTCCCCGTACCCGCGGTCGCCTCCACCGCGTCCGCGACCACCACGGCCACCGCGATCGCCAAACCCGCCACCGCCGCGTCCACCGAACCCACCGCCACGACCACCACGGTCACCGCCGCGGCCACCACGCCCACCGAATCCTCCACCACGTCCACCGCCACGCCCGCCGCCGTTGCTGTCGCGCGGCTGCGAGTAGTCGAGGCGGATGTTACGCCCATCGAGCTCCGCGCCCGCCAGCGCGTCATGCGCCTTCTTCGCGCCCTCGATGTCCTCGAACTCGACGTAGCCAAAGCCCTTCGGGCGACCGGTCTCGAACTCAGTCGGCAGACGCACGGTCTTCACGCCGTAGTCACCGAAGAGGCCCCAGACCGCGTCCTCCGTCGCCGACCACGAGAGGTTGCCGACGAAAAGGGTGCTGCTGGGCTCGCTCGGCTTGTCGCCGAACTGCTTCGCGCGCGATGACGGGTCATGTGCGGCGTTCTTGTTCGGCTTCGTCGCCGTGCCCGTGCGGATGTTGCGCCCGTCCAGCTCGTAGCCGTCCATCTCCTCCCGCGCCTTCTTCGCCTCCTCGTGGGTCGAGAAGTGCACGTAGCCGAAGCCGCGCGAGTTGCCGGTCGAGCGGTCCATCATTACAATGGCGGACTCGATCTCGCCGAACTTGGCGAACTCCTGCTGCAACCGGTCGTTGTCGACATCGAAGGGGAGCCCTCCGACGAAGACGGAGGTGTACTCGTCCTCCTCTGATGTAGCCGCATCGCCGTCGGCGAGCTTGGCCTTTTTGGCCGCCACGGGGGCGTCATCGGTCGCCTTGCGCTTGCCTGCAGGCGACGTGTGAGCAAATTCGATAGACGATGAGTAAGAAGCCACGCACCATTGGTTTGCGCCGGCGCCGCCTTCGTTGCGTCCGCCATGTCGACATCCGAGTCGTCGCTGTCAGAGTCGTCGGAGTCCGACGTCGCAACAGCCTTCGCAGCTGGCTTGTCCTCTTCGTCAGAGGAGTCATCGTCCGAGGACTCGTCCTTCTTCGCGGGTGCCTTTGCTGCGGCCACCTTGCCCTTCGCCGCCGGCTTCACGTCCTCCGCGTCCGAATCTGAGCTGTCGTCCGACGAGTCGTCCTTCGCCGGTGCCTTCACAGCTGGCGCGGGCTTCGCCGCCGCCACCTTGCCCTTGGCCGCAGCCTTGGGCGCCGGCTTCTCGTCCTCAGACTCCGAAGACTCGTCGCTTGACTCTGCAGCGGCCTGCTTGGCCACCGCCGCCTTCGCGGGGGTCTTCTTCTCGGGCTCGGAGTCGTCGTCGCTGTCATCGGAGTCGGAAGACGCCGCCTTGGCGGCAGCTTTTGACGGGGTCGCCTTCACCTGTGCGGCCTTGGGCTTCTCATCCTCGCTGTCCGAGTCCGAGTCGGATGCGGCAGCCTTCTACGAGGATGGGTAAGAGATGATAGTGCGGAAAAAAGATGGTACACACCTTGCCGTTGGTCGCGGCGGCAACAGGCTTCGTCTCCTCCTCGTCCGACGAGTCGTCGTCCGATGAGTCCGCTGCCTTCGCCTATGTAACATGAGCATAGATTCTCTGACGGTGAGGAAGGGCACACACCTTGCCGTTGGCAACAGGGGCCTTGGCGGCTTTTGATTTCGAGGACTTGGTCTCCTTCTACGCAGACGTCAGCGCCCATCGTGAGCTCGTAGCCGAATGCAACGTACCGATACCTTGTCCTTCACCGCGGTCGCCTGCTTCTTAGCCGACTTGGCAGGTTTCTGCACTGTCATCAGCATTCCCCCCGCACGGAACAGCGCCAACGAGACCGACCTCCACGACCTTCTTCGGCGCGACGATCTCAGCCGCCGTAGGCACGGCCTTCTTCGCCTTCTTGTCTTTCTTGTCGGCCTTCACGGGTTTGGCCATTGTGAGGAAGGGGTGAAGGGTGAAGGTGAGGTGAGGGTGGGAGGGAAGGTGATAAAACTTTTGGGAAAGCGCTTGATCGAAATTGATCTTATGCACCACGTGGCTTACTGATGCAGTGCACATGCAGAGGGGCGTGGGAAGTTGAACTCAGACCTTCAACTTCATCGCACCTCGCGCCGCCGCAGCATGAGAAAATGGCACCTATCGCTATACTTGTACGCTTCGCTCTTCAAAGTCCTCTCAAAGGACTGGATGAGAAGTCCTTGAAAGGACTGAACGATGATCAGATATTTGTTGTCTCTTGGTAATGCCCAAACGCGTACCGTCATTACTAGGTATTCGCCCAACAACGGAAACAATATACAGCTACTAGGCAACATCTACATACTATGACCTTACTTTACTCTCGACGTCGGGAACGACCACCACCTTTACCTTCCGTCAATGTCGCGCGGAAACGACGGACGGCAGCGACGCCCGCGGGAGCCGTATGCCTACTTGGAAGTCATCGCTTTTCTTTGAGATCACAGGACGTAGGTTTCCGGATATCGATCGTCTGAGCCGGCAGAGCATCGCGCGAACGCGCAGGCAACTCGCCCTTTGTTACCCGCCAAGAGGCGTACATCGACGAGGCGATACCTGCGAGGCTACGCTCGACCGACGCCACGAATTGCGCGCCACCGTCTCCGTCAGTGACCGATGCGATGACAGGGAATTTCGACGGTAACACGCCCGCGTCCGCACCGCAAGCGGGCACTTGCCGCAACCGCTACTCGTAATCTTCTTGCGAACTCGAGTACTTATCGGAGAGTCCATCTACGATGAACGCAGGCCGACGCACCGCTTCGGTGGTCAAAGTGAACCAGGTAGCCCTGATCCAGAGTCCTTGGCACATTTACGACGAGCCCGACGTCGATAGGTCTCGCCGTCTCTGGCTAGGCTGCCAACCCAACAGCTTCGGCAACGACTGCAGTGGCGACCCATCTGCCAGGTGCATCGCTATCCACACCCCGTCACACTAATCAGCAGCGACGGGGAGGTGGCCGCCTGAATGGGGCGAGTCACGATGCACTTCTGTTAGAGTCTGGACAGTCAACGCTCAGCGCTGAGCGTTGAGCAGGCGTTGACCGAGAAACTCCGGCGTTTCGGAGGCGCGGTGCCGTGACGGCTTCGGAGATCTCCGACATCGTCACGGTTGTTGAACTTGTGTGACACCGTTCGATGAGCCTTGTCTCTATGAACTACCTGCAGCTTGATCTACATACCCTTGGATAGAATGTCGACCAGCTGCGTTATTGTCAAACAATTGGGTCTTTGGCGACAGAGAACTTCCGACGTGGACGCAATACGTACTCGAATGTCCGGAAGCACGTGGACGCGGAATTCTCCGAACATCACCTGTGTGTCACGGCGTCGTGCGTCGGTCACCTCCGAGGCGCCGGAGTTTTTCGGACAACGCCAGCTCAACGCTCAACGCTGAGCGTTGACTGTGACTGTCCAGACTCTTAGCCAGTTTGGCGCTGTGTCCGACGATGAGAGTCGAGCACTGGTCCAGCGCAGCCATCCACCCGACTTACCAATGTAAGCCTGGATCATGGGCGACCCGATGCTGAGTCCTTTCATGTTTCTTGCTAAGCACTCATCTGTCTGTACCGCCGAGGGCCACCTCATACATCGACGCAGAGACCCCAAGTGGCAAGAACTGCGCAGATGAAGACAGTCGGTGGGTCCCAGCTTGTCGACATTGGAAAACCTAGGCGCTCTGCTGCTTGTGAGTGCGGGAGGCATGGCGCGTCAGCCTTCCGATGCTCGCTTGAGACGATACAGGGCTGCAGGAATATCGCCAATGGGCACTCGTCACAGATATAGATATACAGAAATAAACTCCGGCGATCCAGCGAGATCCTATGCAGCGCCCTGTATTGAATCCCTGAGTCCTGACTGAGGTCGATCCGCGAGCCTCGAGGGAATTAGCAGACTAGCTGTGACAGCCTAACTCGGCCTTGGCTCCTTCGAGAGAAGTTAGACCGGAAGATGGAGAACAGGCGAGTATTGAGGAAGCAAAGATTGCAGTAGTGAGTCCGAAGGATAGGTAGACTAAACTTTAAAGTAGACGACGTGAGTCACGAGGTGGTCTCTCACCTTCACGTGCTGCGCCACCCGGTTCGAACATGATTTGTTCAGAACGTTCAACGGTGCATCTGAATAACTCATATGGTACGTCTACCCCATTTTATCACAGTATGTCTTGCTTGAAGACGATATGTTTACAGAGACTCAGAGTACATAGGAGACATGAGTAATAGCTATAGCTAGCACCGATTGCATGGCAAGCTGTGGCTTGGCCTCTCGAAGCGCGAGCTGTCGAACGAGTACCGACCTAGACATCGCACTTGCACCTGCAGAGCCTGGAAGGCTCCTCATCAGCGCCTTTATTCTGAGTTCGCTTTGTGGACAGGGCGATGCTGAATCATGTTCGATCAGTTGCGCTTGACGCCTACACTTCCCTTCCTTCCTGCGTAGCAGACATTCCGATGCAATTGCCTGTGCTGTACATAGCGTCACGGACGTCTTCTGGTCGTGTCGCGAGCGAGCTGTGGACCTGGTGGCCATGCTTGTTGCGGACCCCACGACGAATCAACGACGAATAGGTACGGCGAAGCTAAAAGCCAGGAGACGAAGACCAAGCTTACAGAATGGGCTTACCACCAAGTCCTTTTGAGGTTTGTTCGCGTCTCAAAAGTCAAGCTCATTAGACGCTATATGGAACGAGTTGAACGGCAGTTCTGAATTCAAGACTTTTGAATTTTTGAGAGGTCGTTTTGAATTTTTACGGACCACTTCTTCAAAGTTCAAGTGAAAATTGAATCGAGACCCCGGCGTCTGCGCGCGCTGGCGGCCCTCAGACCTGCCCTCAAGTGGCCATAGGTAGCCGCGTACGTCAGCTGCGTGTCTGCCACCCTGTTGGTGCCCTTGCCAGCCGTCGCGGCTCCTCAGATGCTCTTGCGAGGCCCTCGAGCTGTCTCAGCGCGTGGGACATCGGTTTGAAAAATTAAAAACTTTTTCAGAGTTCACAGCCAACTCTGAATTATTCGCTTACCATTTTGAAAGTTTCAAGTGAACTCTGAGCTGTTAAAACCGCGCCATATAGCCTCTATTGTCAAGCTACAAAGCTTCAAGTTCAAGTTCAGGAACAAAGACGGCGGAGGCCGAAAGGGCTTTTGGGATCGATGATGTTTCAGGATCAACACGTGTGAAGGCAACACTGCATCCAGTGACAGCGTCTCATCTGTGCGCGCCCGTGTGCGCCATCTTGTCCAGATACTTCAAAATTCAACCTCAAGTTCTTCTACTCGTTCAGCACGCCTCCCATTCCGCGCGCGACCAGCCTACATGAAGAAACTCTTTGGTCGCGACAAGCCCAAGCCGGCCCGCGCCACCCCCGGAACGCGCGATATCGACGTGCGCCTCCTGCAACTACCAGTATTAGTTATTCACCAACTGACCGCCAGCAGCCCGACCAGCCATACCTGCCTCCTCCCACAGCCGCCCACCACCGCCGTCCGGTGCGCCGCTCGAGCGAGGATGAGCGATGGGAGCTAGTCCGTCAGTCTCAGCTGCTGGACGACTTCACAAGCCCGCACGCACCCGCGCTTGCCCCGTCCCGCCAATCATCGCATGGCAGTCTCCCTCCCGGTGCATCTCCCCCCGCTGCGGACCCGCGATCGCCATCCCCCTTCAGCGTGCGCTCCCTTGCGGGCGCCGTCAGCGTGGTGTCGCCTCCCGTGGGACCCAAGGATCCGACACGCAAGCAACCTCACACCCATGGGGGGACCGTAGCCACCCTGCGCGCCTTGGACCCTACTGCGGACGACCTCACCACGCAGTCTGAACACAGTCATACAACCCCAAAGGAACCGGAGAAGAAGCGTGGCTTCCATCTCTTTGGCGATCGCGCCAAGGATGCGAAGAGGGAGGACGAGGGCGAGCTCACGCGCATGATTGGTGCGTCATCCACCGTTTCTGAGAACTGATACTGACGTGCACCCAGGATACCTCACCGCCACCGCCTCGGAGGACTGGGCGTTGGTGCTAGAAGTCTGCGAGCGGGCATCGTCTAGCGACGCGCTCGCGAAAGAAGCCATCCGAGCTCTCAAACGCGAGTTCAAGTGCGTTGCATTCATCCTCCTGGCATTCATCACCTTCATCTATCGCGCCTAGGTACGGCGAACCAGCCGCTCAACTGGCCGCTGCAAGAGTGCGTTGTTCCTGAAACGCTCTTCATGCTCTGACGTCCAACCAGCTGTGGGCGATTCTACTGCGGAACTCGTCCGAGACTTTCATCGCGCAAACAACATCTCGTAAATTTCTAGAAAGCTTGGAAGATGTTCTGACGTCGCCTCGCACATCTCCTGTCGTTCGAGAACGTCTGCTAGATGTCGTAGCCGCAGCCGCCTATGCGAGCGGCCGAGGTGCGCATATTGTCTGCCGTGTCTGCATCTCATACCGACGATTTGCAGCAAAGGATGGCAAGAACGACGGCTTCCGGGGTTTGTGGCGCAAGGTCAAACCCGCCGACAAACCCGACGAGGTGCGATTCCTGTCCCATCACCTTCCCACTTCTCACGACAATGCACATACAGGGCGTGCCACTAGACTCGGAAGACGTCATGTTCACCCCGCCAGCGCCCGGACGCCGAGGGTCGCAGTTTGGCATACCTGCAGCGTACGAGGCGGCGCCCCCGCCGGAGCATGGCTCGCCGCCCTCGCCTCCACAGGAGCATCACAAGAAGCACAAAACGCCGTCGCACAACCGCATCATTCCGCCGGAGGAAGACATGCGGAGGCTGTTTACCGAGTGCAAGATCGGGCAGGGGAATGCGTCCCTTCTGTCGCAGGCGCTGATGATGCGGAAGCCGGAGGATATGAAGACGGACATCATCAAGGTGCGTTTCCATCTCGAATGGATATAGGGCTCACGCTCACCGCCATGCAGGAGTTCTACGTGAAGTGCCGCGCCTCGCAAGAACTTATATTTGCGCAGATTCCGTGGGCGTCTTCCAATGCAGAACGGTCGAGGGTTCAGAAAGAGCAAGATCGTTCCCAGCAGCGTCGAACACGGAAAGACTCCCGCGCATCCACGCTCGAAAGCGCAGAAACACAACCAAACGAGCAGACTGTCGAAGAACGTCTGCTCGCTGCCCTTCTAGCCGCGAACGGGGAACTAGTCGAGGCGCTCAATCAGTATGACGACATGAAGCGCATTGCGCAGGAGCGCAAGGTCGAGAAACGCAGTCGGCAGGAGACGAAGATGGATCGACAGGTAAGCCGCCGCCTCGTTCTGCTTCTTCGGTTCGCTTATAGGTACAGACCCTCCAGCACATGGACTCGGAGTCCTCTATTCCGCCAGCGCTTTACAGCGGCGCGTCTCGTTCGCGCACACCATCCCCCATGCGTCAAGAACGGCAAGAACGCCGAATCTCATCACGCCCCTCATCGATAGCATTGCACAGCGAGAGTCTCGCGCCGCCACCGGCTGCACCCCACGGCCCGCGGTCGCCTTCGATACAGCATCACTCCCGGACACCTTCGCCGGCCACACCGCCGCATATGAACGCTGCCGCAACAGGCTCGTCTACCTACGGACAGCCGAAGAATGTGCTTGATGGATTCTCGAGTTTGAGCCTCGGACGACACCCGTCGACTGCCACAGAGGGTGGCGACAGCATTGCAATCGTAGTCGAGCCAAGCGAGAAGGCGCTCGGCAAGCGGCGAGTAGAGGAGCCTGAAGGTGGGCGATTTCATTTCATATCGCGATCCACGCTCATAATTTGCAGCGTCAGAGAACACTCAGAACGACGATGATGAATGGGAGCACAGCAGCGACCTCTACGTACGCAAGGACGAGGAGGAGGAAGAAGAGCCTTCCTCTGACAGGCCGTGGAAGCAGCCCGTGCACTATGTGTATGATGCGGTGGCGGAGCGACGCGCAGAGCAGCAGCGAATAGCGGAGCAGCTGAAGACGGGGAATGTGCTTGTGAACGGCGTACGATGAGCGGCGTTTATTCGAATATATTGCATTGTCATGGAGATCCAGTGAGGTGTAGGCGCTTATGTGGCCGTTGATGTTGACACGGCGCACGTGAAAGGGCTTTGTGTGACGTTACGTAATGCAGGCTCACTCTCTTTTTCCCAACCACGATGCCTGCCCCCGCGCCGTTCACGTCCGCGCAGCCGCTGTATCCGGCGCTCTACCTGTACCCGCTCAATGACTCCTTCATACCCAAGCACATATACCTCCCCCCGAACACAAAGGTCAAGATTGGCAGACAGACCAACGCAAAAACAGCACCGGGCGAGCGTAACGGCTACTTTGACTCCAAGGTCCTCTCCCGCCAGCACGCAGAGGTCTGGGAGGAGAATGGCAAGGTGTGTGCTATCACGGCACCCATACCAACGCTCATGCCCCGCAGATATACATACGCGACGTCAAGAGCTCGAACGGGACGTTTATCAACGGAGACCGGCTGTCCGGCGAGGGCTTGGAGTCGGACCCATATGACCTCAAGTCGGAGGACATAGTCGTACGTGCCGCCACCCGCCACCATATGCCATACTCACCCCATCCCAGGAATTCGGCATCGACATCGTCGGCGAGGACAACAAGACCATCATCCACCACAAAGTCTCGGCACGCGTCGTGTGCATATTCTCCGAGCATGACGCACAGGTCGCCCTCCGCGCGGAGCAGAACACCCAGCAGCAGCAGCACCTCCCGCCGCAACAGCAGCATCAGCAGTACTCCGGGCCCTCGTCCTCGTTCAACTTCAACGCCAACCCGCCTCCGCGCCGCCAGGTCGGCGCCCCCACCCAGAACGGGCCGGCGAACCAGCTGGGCTCGCTCGGCGGGCCCAATATGCGCCCGCCGGGCAAGTCATCTATCTCGTTCGAGCACATCCTCAACCGTCTCCAAGGCGAGCTGCAGAAGAGCCGCGAGACCGGGGCCGAGCTGCATACCATCACTGGCGCGATGGGCGACATCCACGATACCTTGGGTGGCAACCTGGTAAGTGGCCTCGGATGTTTTCAGGCGTGTCCCCTGCTCATACCCGGCGGCAGCCCCCGAATGTCCCTCCTTACCCACACTCCTTACCACCCGTACGCCAACCGCAGCAGCTGGGCAATGGCGACGGCATCCCCCAAGAACAATCAACATCGCCGGAGCCGCAGCCTCCAAGACCCAGCTCGTCGCACGGGTCACCCGATGCCATGCAGGGCTCGCTGTCCAGCCTCGAGAAGGAGATCACCTCCGCACAATCCTCGTTGCTGGCGCAGATGGAGAAGCTTAATGACGTGCTCGACGAGCAGGAGAAGATCAGAGATGAAGTCCGCCGCCTTCGTGAGGTCGTCTATGTCGAGCATCGCGACAAGCACGAAGAGGAGGAGGAGCGTGGGAGCGGATTTGATGAAGATGACGAAGGCGAGGGGGAGACGATGGAAGACGACGATGACGACGCTCGGAGCGTCGCTACCCTCGTCCCACACGAACTCGAGCGTGTGGACGAGGTCGACGAGGAGCATCTCGAGAATGCCGATGAGCACCGCGAGGATGAGCAACGGCGCGACGATAACCTGTCTCTTGGGCGGCCTCGCACGCCCGAGCCAACGCATCTCGGCATGCGTGACCGCCAGCCCCACCAGCCCTCCCCTCTCTCCAACGATGCATCCCTCTCCGCCTCCATCGACGACTTGGCTGCTCGCATGTCCGAACTGACTGCGCAACTCGAGTCTGCGCTCGCGCTGAGCAGCTCATTGCAGGCAAAGCATGCCGAGGCGCAGGATACCATCTCCCGTCTTGAGCAGAAGATCGGTGTCCTGGAGACCCTCATCACGACCAAGTCGGAGAAGGAGGAGCTGCCCGCGCCGCCGCCAGTGGTCGAGACAACCGCATCCCCGTCAGAGGAAGTCAGCAAGATTTTGAGCAACTACAAGACCGCTTTTGACCAGCAATTTGCCGCCATGCGGGAGGAGTGGAACGCGGAGAGGGAACGCATGCGTGTCGTAGAGGAGCGCGTCGCCTTGACCGCATCGACCTCGCATGCCACCGCCCTCCCGAACGGCGACGCGACGTCGAAGCTGACAGGTGGCCTCGTCACTCCACCGAGCCCGCGGAGCCCTGCGCGCAAGCGGCGGAGCGGCAGCCGGCGCCGGAGTCGGAGTGGGAGCCGAAGCGAGGAGGGCGCCAGCGACGCTGAGAGCGTGAGCACGGGGGCGACGAAGGTGGAGTTCGAAGGCAAGGAGAAGGGCTTCGCGGACGCGATCGACCGCGGCCTCGTCACCCCGGAGCACAGTCTTCGCGGGGGGATGCCCGGGTATGCAGGCAACTCGGACATCAAGGACGACATGCGGAAAGCGGGCGGCTTTCGAGATGCTGTACGTTTATCATTGAGCCTCCGCGTCACCAATGAGACTGACTGTTGTCCTCAGCGCACCACCGGCTCGCCTGCCAATGCCCAGGCTGCCGTCGGGGTCTTGGTGCTGAGTATCGCGGCGGCGGCAGTCATATGGAGAGTGAAGGATTAGGTCCCCCGCTTTCTCCGTTGACGCCCGGTTAAAGCGGGTGCTCCGCGTCGAGAGTGGTCACTTCTCTTTCGCACTTCTACATGCATGTGGACGGGGGGCTGCAGGGAGGATGGACGGATGGGCAAAAGCTCTTGTTCGGGCATCTTTTAATTCTCTTCGTTTTTCTCTGTTGTCGCATTTCCGTTTGTATATACGCACCCTTAACATTATTGACACGACTGAGCATGAGTACATATGGTATTTACACAATATGCGACGACATAGACTTTGCCCTGAAGTTGAACGATGATAGTAGTGGAGGACTTGTTGGGTGGACGCGGGACGACTTACGGAATGATATGCATCACGACTCTTGGATAGCTGGATCTAAGAAGCCTGTACTCTCAGTCTTCGCTGCACGCCACCCAGGTTCGGTGGTGAGTCAAGACACAACGCACGCTAGACACGCTGTAAACACGAAGCGGACGTTATCTATGGGTCCAGGGACTGTTTATGAATGGCAGATACAGAAGATCTGATTCAGACCCCTCTGCACTGCCCCACATCTGCCCTCAGCCCGCCGAGCGTGAGTGCAATTTACATCAACTTCCGGTCAGTTGAACAGTGGGCACGTGCGGGCCGAATTTGGAGATATTTGGCAATAGTGGGTTCTGATTTGCCGCCATCCCCGTAGCTCGCCTCGTCCCGAGTCGCCCTTGACGCGCATTCTCGCACGACGACGACGACGCCACCGACGCCGCTGACGACGACGACGACGCGCATCCCCTCATCGCGCGAGCCGACGACGGCAACAGCTCTCTACCCCGTGGGAACACTATCACAACTCTCGCGCCCCCGCCAAACCATCATAGACGCTAGCGGAAGCTTTCCCTCGGCGCGGACCCTGGACAACGACGGCGACCTGCGCGCTCTGCACATGCAACTCGCCTCCCGATGAACGTAGGCATGAACAACCAGATGATCGGTGGCCCTCAGGGCATGCCGGGGGGAGCCTCAATGCTCCCAGGAGGAATGGGTCCCGGCGCCGGCCTCGGTCCAGGACCAAACGGAATGGGGGGCGGCATGATGGCCATGGGTGGCCCCTCAGCTATGCCCGGCCCCGGCGGAATGAGAGGCGCGCCTGGGATGGGCGGCATGGGCAGCGCGCCTGGGATGGCCCACATGCAGCGAATGCAGATGCCCCAGCACCATCAGCAGGGTGTCGCCAGAGGCATGCGCCCGGGATACCCGACGAACGGCATGGTGCGTCTCGTTTTCTCGCATCGCTTCTATCTGCTCACTCCTGCTCAGATGCAGCCCAACGGCGTCGTCGCCCGGCCGCCCATGCCTGGCGCCCAGCCCCCGCGGCGCCCAAACGAGATGATGAACATGGGCATGGGCATGATGAACCCCATGATGCCCACCATGCAGCGAGACATGGCCCCAAACCTCGGAGGCATGAACCTCAACATGGCGGCGCGCAGTACTATGCCGATGGAGATGATGCGTCCCGCAGACATGGAGATGCGCAACATGCAGATCAATATGCAGCATCGAATGGCGAGTCAGATGGAGATGCCTGGAGCGCGCCAACCCTTGGACATGGGCATGCGCCAGCAGGAGATGAATATGCGTGTCCTAGGCGGCCCCGGCGACATGCAGATGAGACCCCCGCCTCAACCACCACTAGACATGGGCGCCGGAGCCGGTGTCGTGCGTCCGCCTGAGATGGCTGGAATGGTACCACAGCGATCAGACGGCCAACATCTTCCCGGTGAGTCACACCTGTCGCTTTTACGGTCAGGCGATGCTGACGATAACTTTCGCCATCCTCGATTCTCAATGAACGTCTGTAGGTGGCACATTCTCCACATCGCCACCGGATCCCTTCCGACAGCGCCCGCCCTCGCAAATCGGCCTTCGGCCGCAATCACAAATGGGTAACCGACCTCAGCCGCAGATCGACGGAAGACCCCAGAGTCAAGGCGGACATATGATGCAGACAGGCCAATCAGCCCTCGGTGCGCCAGGCTCTGGCGGAATGACGCAGGCTGGCCAAATTATGGGCTCGCAAGGACCCTCTCCACTCAACGGACAGCAGTCCGGACGCCAGTCGCAGGAATCCCTCCTGGCGCAGGATCCCTACTCTACTCGACCACGCTCACAACCTGGCCAACCCCTCATGCCCGGTCAGCCAGGTGTGCCAGGACTGCAAAACATGCGCCCCCAGTCGCAATCGGGACTCTCCGGGCCGCATGCGCCCATGCACGGCCAGCAAGCTGGGATGCAGGGACTGCCATCGGGTACTATGCAGCCGCAGATGCGTCCTCAGTCTCAGCAAGGGCAGCAGCTAGGCGGCTTTTCACAGCAAGGCGCCTTCCCGCAGCCGAACGGCGTTGGCGGGTTTCCGCAGTCAGGAGGCCCGTTCCAAGATGGACGACTGTCGTCGGGAGCCTCGCAAGGCCAGATGGGCCCTCCAGCCATGCAGCCGATGGGTATGCCGCAGGGCGCGCCGCATCCGTCGCCATTCGGCGCTCCTATGGCTTCGCAACATATGCCGCAAGGACAACCATCGATGAGCATGCAGGGACAGCAGCAGCAGCAGCACACCCTCACACCACAACACTCGGGCCCAGGGCAGCAGCCTCTGGGTGCGGCGGGACCGATGGGGTCGTTAGGCGCGCCACAAATGGGGCCGTCACCCATGGGTGCGCAGATGCAGATGGGGACGCCACAGTCGATGAACACTCAGGGTGTGCCCCAGCGGCGACCTACTCCTCAACACCCTGGTCCTGGCGGTCCCGGAAACATCGGGGAACCACGCATGACGCCCGTCGACGCGATGACCTGGTCGACCGGGGAGCAGGAGGGTATGGGTGCGTTATTCTGTCGTTCGTGTCACTGAAGCGTATACGCTAACATGATTTAGGAAGAGCGCAGTTTAACCCGAGCATGCCGTACCAAAGCATGCATGCGCCAGGAGGTGGTCATAACGGGATTTCCGCATCAGGCCCCGGTCCTGCGCCACCGCCGAACATGAACGGCGCGATGCCACACCAAGGGCTCTCGGGCGGCATGCAGTCGCACGGCCCTCCTGGCGCTGCGCCGCTGCAGCCTCAACATACCGGAGGTCGCATGGGACCCGGTGCAACGAGTATGCCACCTACACCTACGCATAGTAATTCCTCTATGATGGGCGGTATGCAGCCGGGCGTACCTCCCTCGTACTCCCAGGGTGGCGGAATGCCGACCAACCAGGGCGTACCGCCTCCTCACACGTTCGGTCAGGGTCAACCGGGCGGCTTCCAGCAACAGCCCTCGGGGTCACATGTACCGCCATTACCACCCTCTGCGCAGGATTCCGCATCTAGTAGCGCCATGGGAGCGCAGCAGCCCAGCTCGTCCGGCTCAAGCAGCGACGGGCAGCGCAAACCGCCCTTTGCGCCAGGTTACACTCAGCCAGGACAGACGCATACTCAGTACCCGCAGCCGCTCTACAATCCACCTCTCTCTCCGCAGAAATACCCCGTACCGCCTCTTCCTGGACAGCAAGCGCCTTCACCGGAGCGATACGGCCAGCAGGGGCAGCGGCACGGCGGCGAGGAGCATCAACCATCTTCTTCGCCACAAAGGTCGAGGAAGGACGATGATTCGCCGAGGTTCAGTCCCCGCATCGATCGTGTTCTCAATGCGGGCGCGGGCGTCATACGACTCTCCCAGTTCAGTGGCATGATGGCTGTCGAGTCCGAGACGAAGAAGTCGTCACTGAAGTGGTGGACGAAGCTGATCAGCGAGTACTTCGTGCCATCGGCGTTCTGGAAGTTCACTCTGTTCGACTACGACTCCAACTCGGTAAGTGGCAATTTCGTTATCACATATTTTCTTGCACTGACGGTACGAAACGCAGAGACGCGTCTTCAACATCCCCTACCACGTTCTTCCTCAGTTCTTTCTCACCACGGCGGAAGCTGGCAACCACAGTTCGACGTTCACGTTACCGGGCCTGCGAGAACGTGTCATGACGCAAGTTACACCAACTATCCCTGGTCACATCATTCTGGAATGCGCGGATGCGATATGGACATGGCGGTACAAGTGCGGGTGGATAGTGAATCTCAAGGTATGATCTGAATTATCGGCAAACTGACTCGATAATAAACGTTCCGCAGGGTCCCATGACAATTCATATACGCGTTGGCTGGAGGGGCCAACAGTCAGGGATCATCCCTGGCGTTCCTCCGCCTCCTGTTCCTCCTCAGCCCAATGCGAAGCCGTTAGAAGGTACGTTTCTCTCGAGCATAATCACGCAGTTACCCAGCGCTTCGTTGGTCTCCCGCGACCGATATTCGTGCACTCCGTGTTGATGAGGCGACGCAGAGGCGGAGGGCATAAGTGCCGGGTCGCCGGTGGAGTCTGACAACAGCAATCCCCCCTATGCCGTCCACTATTCGCGTACCAGACAGACGCTGATTATACCTGTTCAGGTTCCTTCGAAAGCGACTTTGAGTTGAAGTTCGCACACGTCCAGTTCGACGCGTTGGATACCGAGCGATACGTGCGACGGGATCATATCGAGGGGAGTGTGATGCCGGAGGTCCCCCGTCCACCGCCCGCACCACCCAGCGCTTACGGCGAGAATCTTGCACCGGATGGCACTACGACGATGCAACCGCCGCCACCGCCAGACAACTCGTTCTACCGCCCGAAGGACTCTTGGGACACGCCAGTCATACAAATGCAGACGGTGACCATGCCTGCGGATCCCGTCAATGGGTTCGGTATTCCTCAGCCGGCGATGCGAACTCTCGAGTTGATGGAGAGCGTGGCCACACTGGAAGATCTGATGAGTGCAACTATGCGCGAAGGTTGGTCTCCTAAAGGTGAGCTAGCGTACGCTCTCATGCAAAGTCGCTAACCGACACTTCAGACTCAATAGAGAAATTCACTCAGGGCCTCCGAAAGAAAGGAATGAAGCTGAAGCCCATATCGTACCCCATGCACGATGATCACACGTCCTCCCTTTTCCTCGACCCTCTACCGCAATTCTCTACGCCTGCGATGTCAAACAGCGTACCACAGTCGTCAAGCTCAACGGTGCAGATACCTCCGCCAGGTTCTGCGAATGGCACGCCCGCCATGGGCCATGCCGCGCCGACGCTCTTCACGTCTGCCCCGCCGAACGTAACCAACCCGGGCGGTGCCGCTTCGACTTCTGCGACGCCTGGCGTTCCCACTCCCAATGTGCCACCGCCCAATCAAAACCTGAATATGACCCCCTCGTCAACGACGGCGTCTCCGCAGACGGCGACCAACGCGACGCCCCACTCGTCGCCGCAGAAGCAGCACAAGCAGATTCCTCCGCCACGAAACCGCAATACTGGGGGGCCGGCGCCGCAGACGGCGGGCGTCAAGCGGAAGCAGAGCACCTCCAATGCGGATCCTGAACCAGCACCGAAGAGGGCCCCGCGCAAACGGAAGTCGACCGCGGGTGGCTAAATGACGATGCTTTTTCGAGCTGTTCGGACCCTCCATACCACGCGTCCACGATCTTCAACACTATCTATGTGTTATTCCTTGTCGATATCCTATGTGCTCTTGGTGGAATCATCTGTGTCCTTTGTTTTGTGTGCCCATATATGTCTGATAGCATAGATACTCTCCTCATCAAGCCATCGCCTTGTAATTCTACGCAAGCTTGCATATTTATTGTAGCCTTTTCTCTCCACTTTGATTTCTCTATCCGTGTAGTTTACTGCATTTACTTACTCTCACTCGGGAACAACGAGGATCGCAATGACCATCTCTTCATAATCAAGACCTTCGGTTCAGTGCGACAACAAGGCGCTACGAACGTCTGCCACGGGTGACTGAGGCCTGACACGACCACTCGGCGTCTGCAGAAGGATAGAACAGAGTACCTGCGGTCACTGTGACTCAGCACCTTTTTCTCGAGAGGTCACGTACATGTTCAAGTTCAGATTCGAATGGTGACGGCCTGTCCGAGAGCACGAGCCTACGTGAACATAGATATAATGCTATATTATGAGTGGATGTCAACTGAACGTGAATGAGTAGTGCAGATGATATGTACTGTAGGTGAAATATGCAATTGTGTTCGAGGGAAAGAACGATACTCGGTAGAGACAGACACGTGCGGCAACCGAGCCTTTCCGCCGCCCCAAGCTACCTCCCGTCCATGGCCAGCCGGATAGGATCGTCCTCGCCTTGCTTCGCTGCTGAGGATTACATCTCGTGCAGGAAATCGCACTGATCGCCATATCGACATCTGTTTACGCAAGCATCATCAGTTCTTTGTTCTGCCCTTCCGCATGCGGCAATGCTATTTCCGCATAAGGAGAATAATTTCACGCGCCTTCCTTGCTGAAAGAAACTGCACGGCTTTCGTTTAGAGTACGGTCTATAGTCGCCTCCTCCGCCGCCACCGCCGCCGCCGCGCCCCCGCCCGCGACCGCGGCCTCGGCCGTAGCCACCCTCGGAGTGCCCATTATTGTTCCACCGATCATATTCCCCGTATCCGTCCCCGGGCGGCGGACCACCAGAGCCTGGGGCGCCGCCCCATTGGTAAGACGGTGGCGGTGGCGGCTGCTGGGGCTGGGGCGCCTGCGCCACCGCCATCGTGTTCTGCAGCTGCGACAGCAGCGTCTGCAGTGTGTCCTGTGGGAGGTTCTGCAGCGCGCCGACCGTCGCGGCAGCGTCGATGCCCGCAGCCTTCAGATCAAGCCCTGGCGGGGCGTTGAACTGGGCACCGCTCATGGACGGGTCGACGAAGCTCTGGTTACCCGCCGCGAGCTGACCGACGAGCTCCGCGACGGAGCCCATCGAGGGCCCCGGGGCGAAATCGTCGCCCGGGTGCTCGCTTATCTCGGCTTGAATCTCTGGACCGGCGTTCATGAGCAGCATGCCCTGCTCTGTCTCCTCGTCGGAGAGAGCAGTCGGCGGTTCTGACGGACTCTCGGGAATCAGTGATGGGTCAGGATACAGCGCGGCTAGCGCTGTCGCCTCGCGCTGCTCCTGCACCTCCTTCTCAACGCTTTCGCGCCCGCGGTCGTACCGTTCCTCGTCCTTGATGTCGATTACTGCGTACCATGAGCGCGATTCCCAGCAAGTAACACAATACAACGTACAGACGGGCTCGAACCAATCGATAACCTCTTCGAAAAGATGTTTCAACGCAGCACCTTCACCACGGTCGAAATCGCGCAGGTCGTGGTGTTGCGGGTGAGGTCCGCTCTGCTCCCCCGTCAGCACAACACAAAACTGCACAAGTTCGGGTATAGCACGCACCTCATCGTCGTCGTACACCGCCTTCTCGATAAGGCGGACGCTCTCCAGCTTATCCTCCGGCGCCCACGTCACACTCTTCTTCTTCTTCCCCGTCTTCGCACTGACACTCGCCGCAGGCGTCGCAGGCGGTTGCGGCGTCGCCGCCGGACTATCCCGCTTCTTCATGCTCATCAGCGTCTCCTTGAACGGGTCGTACGAGCTCGGCTGCGCCACGCCCACGTCCACTTCCCTCTTCACCTCCGCCGGCGCAGCCGTCGTCGCCTTCTTGAACGAGGGCAGCTTCGGCTTCGCCTTGGGCGCGCTGAAGAACCCGGCGTCCACCTTCGCTCCCGCGGCTGCCTTGGCGGAGGCTCCCGCCGACGGTGTCTCCCTCTTCACCGCGACCGGCTTCGCCGACGCCGCGAGCGCCTGCTTCTTCGGCGGCGCGGGCTTGGATGGCGGGGGTTCGGTGGGCTTGCGTTTCTCCCCGGACTTCGTCTTGGCTATGGGTATCTATTCAGCCTCCGACTCGTATAGCATACCGACATGCACTCACCTTCTGACTCGCTGATCATGGCACGCCAGCGGCGTTCGATGTTCGTGGCCATATCCTTGATCGCTGCATTCACTTGTCAGATATCGGGCGGCTCGATACACGTGAGAAAACTAGAATGGTCTATCTACAACGATTAAGACGACGAGGTGGTCGTCAAGTAGGTATTTAGAGAGTTGCACATGAAAGCTTGTAGTACGCGACGGTTTCATGTTGAACTCCGATACCCAAGCCTTGCCGCTTCGTCCATGAGGAAAGGGTGGACACGTATCTACGTGGGAAGATGATGGTGATGACTCACCTGCGCTAGACGCTTCCTTGGCGAGCTTGCGGATGATCTTGCCCATCTTGGACTCCGCAAGGGTTTGTACAGTGAACGGTAGACGGTCGATAAGCTGCAAGTTACTTCAATATACGTTCCCACTTTATGAGGGCCGATACGCACATGCAAGAGCGGCATTACGGTCTCATCCTTCGCTTGGTAGCCTTGCTTGAGCCAGTCGCGCGTGACATCGATTGCTTCGGGATTTTCCGACCACGCGCGGAAGTAGTGATTCCCCGCATGGTCACGCACAGCGTTCAATATTGTCTTCCGTGTAGGCGCATCCACGTCGTCAACTCCATAATCGTGTATTCGATTCATGAGAGAGTTCACAGCCTGGGCACCGGTGAAAGCAGTATCAGCGAGCAAAGGCCGCAATGCCGCCATGAACCTATTCCTCTTCTCTTCTGGCGTGGGACCTGGGGGAGGTAAAGAAGGTTGGGGCTGCTGAGTCGCTGTACTGGATATTGTAGAGGAGCCCGACGCAGTCGCTGTTACGGGAGTCGGGTTATAAAATTGATGAGAACCGATGGGCGCGAAAGGTGAAGGAGTCTGAAGCGAAGATGGGGAGACTGTCGGCGGTTGGGGTGACTGCGAATGTCCTTGCAAGGGGTTAGCGAGGTAATTTGGATACAATGGCGGGTAGCCGGGGTAGTTGTAATCCTGCGACGAAGGGGGACGCTGCTGCTGATGGGCCGGAGGTTGCTGCTGCTGACGTTGGTACTGGAGCTGCAGTTGCTGGGGTGTTGGGGGAGTGGGAGCGGAAGGTGAGGCCTGCCCAAAGTATCCGTTGTACTGTTGCAGATCGCCATTGGAGGCCGTCAGGGACGGACTGTGAGGGTTTGTCAGCGGTCAAGAAAGTGAGTGTGGCCTGCACGTACTCTATAACCATTGGGGATTGTGTTGGCGGGTTCTGCGGGGGTGGATGGGTGGTGGTAACATGCTGGCCTACGCTGTTCGCGTACGCGCCCGGCTGATTCTGCCACTGGGCTGCCTGGTATGCGGTGGTGGTGTACGAGTGCGGGACGTAGTTGTAGTTGTAGGGGATGTATGTGGGGCTGGTGGCCGACGAGCTGGCGGCGGCTGCGGGGGTTTAGGACATGCTCGTGAGAACGCGACGGGCGCGACTCACCGCTGTCTGTTGTTGGATAGCCGGTCGATGGCGCCGGCGCTTCGGTCGTGGACGCGTTCTGCTGCTGCTGCCTTTGCCATTCGGGTTCGGTGGGCTTCTGATTGAAGACCTGAGGCTGCTGGTAGAGCCAGTCATTGTACACAGCACCCGCATCCATATTTCGAGACTTTTTATCGGGGAGCAGCCTGATTTTATCTCGGAATTTCTCTCTCTCAAGTGCCGAGCTCGTCGTGCGCGACAACGGTGAACGTCGCCTCGCCTCTTTGTCGTCGTTCTCGCCGGGCGCGGTGGTCAAAAGCAGACGCGCTCCTCCCGCTTGCCGTCTTGGTTTGGTCGGAGCTTGAATCGTCGGCAAAGTCCAGTTTCACGTGCGCCTTTACTTTTTTGTTGACCGAGATCAGAAAAGTTTCAATCGCTGGTTTGACTTGTCTCTAACCACCATGGCTGACAGCAAAATCATTGATGTTCACGCTGAAAAGGTCAGTGACCCCGTCCTTACTGATAGTAAGACGCGTCTTACACCGCCCACAGCTCGCCACCTCGCTCAAGCAGCTCTCGAGCTACCTGCGCGCAGTGGCAGAGGACGCGGATGCCTACGCCAAGGTCGTCGTGAACGGCAAGGCGATCAACGGCGCGCACGACTCGTCCGACGACGACCTCCCTACTAAGAGCCGCGGCCGCAAGCGCAAGTCCCCCAACGACGACGAGGCCGATGGCAAGCGCAAGAAACGTGCCAAGAAGGAGAAGGACCCAAACGCTCCCAAGCGCCCCGCCACCTCCTACATCCTCTACCAAAACGACTGCCGCGCGCTCATGAAGGAGCAGAACCCCGGCCTCCACAACACCGATCTGCTTCGGCACATCTCGGACACCTGGAAGGCGCTCCCCGAGAAAGAGAAGGCGGTCCGTACCCCCTGTCACCCTCGTGTACCCCCTTTCCCTGACACCGCTCTCAGGCATACGAGGCCAAGGCCGCGCAGCTCAAGGACGTCTATGCGGAAACCGTGAAGGAGTACAACGTTGCGAACAACATCCAGCCTGTCGAGGTGCATCACATCATCCCGATCGCCATACGCGACCTGACCAGAGTTCACAGAAGAAGGGCATCAAGAAGCCCGCCGTCGCCGCTCCCGCGCCCGTCGCCGTGGTCAAGCCATCCGAGTCCTCCGTGGGCGACAGCGAAGAGGAGGCCAGCGAGTCCGAGGCGGACGAGCCCCCTGCGCGCCCCCCGCCGTCCAAGGTGTCCAAAATATCGGCCAAGTCCGCGCCTGCTGCCAAACCCGCGAGCAAGGCGAAGCCCAGAGCCCCCTCGCCCGCGATGTCTGAGGATTCCACGGACGCGGACGACGAGCCCCAGCCGCCGCCCAAGAAGGCCACTGCGAAGAAGGCCAAGCAACCCTCGCCGGAGATGAGCGAGGACTCGACGGACGCCGACGACGAACCCCAGCCGCCGCCACCGAAGAAGGGCGCAAAAAGGACCACGAAATAATCGACGGGAGTAGTGTTCGTCAAGTCCATCATATATAATCGACCCGATCGTCCAACATACAAAGCTATCACCATCGAAGACGCTGACCGCCACTTCTTGGAGGACGTTGTATACCTTTCCGCCCTACCTTCTTGCGTTATCTCAAGCTTCACCTAGGCTTTACCTTTCAGTCCAGGATTTACCTTCCCCGGGTTTTACTCGCCGGTCTAGGCTCTGCCATTTTTTCCATGGCTCTGCCTGGCCTGTCTGTCTTATTCTGGGTTCTGCACGCCTCGTCGCGGGCTCCACCCACGCCTCACCACGGGCTTCCGTCTCTCACTCGCATCACCCACAGCCCCTTCTCTCTCGTAGCCGCTTTCTCCACCATTACGCCTTCCTCCCCCACTACCTCTTTTCGCATATACTATAATACTCTACACCCACAAGACACCGTATCTTTTCTATTGTACCCCAATTCACCTAGTGTCCGAGTGCTTTCACCCAACGTCCGAGCGCATTATGTCTGCCTTGGAGACTAGCGAAATCTCTAAGAAACTCCTGAGACGACCTCACCGCAGGATCACTTTTTCTAAACGACAATAGGCGTGTCCCGTCTTCCAACAGTCTATGCACCATGGCCAGCGCGCGCTTGTCATCTGCAGACCTTTGGGTCTTGTCACTCCATGGACCCCAAACATCTCCGCATGAGCTCCAAGTCTCCTCGTCCGTGTCTGCACCACACGAGTGTGTTACTCGTGTGCGCTTCGACAGCTTGACTGGGACGGTCCGGATAGATCAAGCCCAACCCATTGACCTACCATTGACACTGTTGTGTGGCAAGGCTTGACAACGTCCTTGTACTGCAAAGGCCATAATTTCAGTGACTTCTGTTCAGACTTGAATATCTGGAACGCTCGATATAACTCGCATAAGACCGCACTAGAGTTTGTGTCCCTTCCTCTCCTCATGTATCCACGGTGCCGACCTCCTATTTCGTCGCCGCCCGAAACTGCTCCATTGTCTCCTCCGACCACGGGTACGGCGGGTTCGGGTAGTACGTCTCCGCGAACTCGGCCACCGTGCGGCTCTTGTACTCTGGATACAACTCCCGCGCATCCAGCGCGCCGCCGCGCACCGCGTTGTCCCGCGTGTTGTCGCCGCGGACGAACAAGCTCTGCGCGTACTCTAAGAGGTAGCGCATGCCGAGGGCTGCCTCGCCGCCCGCGATGGCGGCCTGCACGTCTGCTTCGATTTGGGATTCGGGGACCTGCGGCACGTCGTTAGAAGGCAATGTGCAAACACACAGCTTGAACAGGACATGTAGTGGACGCCGCCCCGCACCTTCACCGTCAGCTTGCGCAGCCCTTCCCCATCGCCGCACTTCTCCTCCGCGATGCGGAAGAGGTCCGCCTCCGTGACGTGGTCCTCCCACACGAAGACGGTCTGGTTGAGGGTGCGCGCGTCGGCGAGGATGAGCGCCACGTAGTCGCCGATGTGGTGCAGGTCGGTGCCCGCGGTGGGCACGGTGCCGGAGCCGAGGAAGCGGAAGCTGACGTCAGCGAGGGGCTCACCGGCGTAGCTGGGCGGGTAAGGGAGGAGGACCTAAAAAGATGGTCACCTCATTGAGTGACTGCGGAGGAAACGGAGGGATGCCAGGAGATGCGTAGTGATGGAAGAAGAGCACTAACCTGGTACCAGTAGCCTACCTCAATGAAGGTGTAGCCGAGTCCGAGCTCGCGGGCGTAGTCGCGGATGGCGAGTTTCTGGGGGATGTCGATGAGCTAATGCAAGGAATATTGAGAGAAGGCAGTGGGCAGTCACCTTGTCGTTTATGAGCATCGCGCCCTTCGGAGCATGTGTGCTAAAGTCGCAGGGCACGACGCGCTTGACGCCCACCTCCTTGGCCGCAGCGAAGAGCGTACGCTGGACGTCAAGGAGGTAGGCATGCATCGTGCATATGAGGATGTCTGCGTCCTTCAACAGTGCGACGAAGTCTGCGTGCGTCGCGGCCGCGAGGTCCGGGCAAGCCAGGAGCTCGATGCCTCGGTTCTGCAGCTCGAGGGAGGCGGGCTTCTGCGGCGATCGCGTTACCACGGCCACTCGCTGAATGAGATTGTGGTAGATCTGTTAGTAGGAGTAACGTGAATATAGTACAAGACACGCACAAAGTTGCCAGATCGAAGCAATCCGTCGACAACGCTGACACCGGTAGCGCCAGTACCACCGACGATAACGACTCTAGGCTTGCTGTCGGTTGACATGATGAACTGTTCGTTGTTCTGTGTTGTGGTGGGTGGGACGGCTGGCCAGGTTTTATATCACAGCGGCAGCTCTCCCGTTCGTCTCGGCGACGGCAAGCGTATATAAGCGTAAGTCGACCCCTCACTGGACAGGAGTAGCGCCTTACCGACATCTTACTGATTCCGCGACCTCGGGAAATGTGGTGCTGAGTGCTGTGACCCAGCGGGCATAAAGCTTAAAGGTCATTATTGTAATGAATGAATGTGGGCCCTCTGGTGATCCACAAAGAGGAGGAAAAGCCATGCTCCTTCCATTGGCGGCGGGCGCAGCAGTAGAGAAATATCTGGGCTGAATGACGAAGGCAAGACAGTCGTGTATTGCAGACACGAGAAGAGCACGAGCAGTTGAAGGTCCAAGTCGAACATGATTGATGTAGTGACTAAATCAGCTGACGCGGTGGTTAATAATAGATGACCACCGTGCTCGTCGTCCTCAGCGCTGTCGCCGCCACCAACGATGACGAGCAAGCCGTCGAGCTCGCTGTGCGCCGCAACATTTCCGCCCATCATATCCCACTCAGACTTGCTGCTGGCCTCCGCCTTTGATCTTCCTCCGAATCCATGCCTTGTATACACCAGGCTCTCCCCTCTGACCGACTACGCGGACGGTGGCAGCGGCACCGTCGAGAGGGCCCGGCTGGCGATACTACACCAGAGTGCAGGCAAGGCTCTCGCAGACGCTGTTCTGACCAGCGTCAAGGCGGGAAGGCGATCTCACATCTATGCATTCAAGCTCTCCGCGCCGGATGCGGCGGGGGACGCATTGACGATGATGTCCAACTATCAGTTTGAGGGACTTTCAGGTCTGTCTTTTGCTCTATATTGATTGCAGCCACTTATATCGACCAGCTCAGGAGCCCGCGTGCATAGAGCTGAATGACATATATGGCCCAGACGCTCGCCTACCCCGCAAGTCAATCCGGAGAATATTCAACCACTTTCTTGAGTCTGTACGCACCCGGTTCATTGACGATATCGTCAAACAAGGCGGCCAGGTCAAACGCGATGTGCAGCGCTTCAAGTCCGGCTTCGTCTTCGGCGCCTCCATACCCCAGCCTTCGGACGACAACTGGTATTCGGGCTGGGATACTCGTGCAAGCACCAGGTGCGTTATATCACCCTCGATTGTGCACAATCTCACTAAGGACCGACCAGGCCACTTACCTTTGTGCATGTCGATGTACAGCTAGATCGCTCGCTTCGCCTCCTCATTCACCCCGTCCTTCGCAAGACAGCCCATTGTCCCCTACCAAGCACCCTTCAGGCTGGGTCACCCATTACACTCCTCCCCCACGGCACCCCAGCATACTTTCTCGCCGACTACAGCCCTCCGGACAGCAAGGCACTCGACCGATCCTTCGAAGAAAGCTTCCGCGGCCTCGGTCTCTGCCCTTTCACCCCATCACAACCGCGGCCACGATATGTCGTCGGGTGGATCAGCGTGGAGAACCGGCGTGGGGAGGACAAGGGCCTAACGATCGTCTATCCGAGCCGACTCTGCCTCACCTTCCAGAACGCGGCGAACTCGGGGCGGAGGCCGCTGGAGTACATCCCCGCGCTCCCCGCGCCGCTCCAGCCGTCGCCTGTGCTGGCGAACGCAATGCCACCGTCCCTGTCGACCATTGCCTCAGCCTCCGCGGCATCCTCAGCAGCTGTATCTCCGCTGCCCTCGGCGTCGCCGTACGCGCCGGTCGTTCAAGTTGCCGCGGTGTCGCAGGATCGAGCGACATGCCTCTTTCGCGTGCTGACGGCCGGCAGACCACCAGGGGATCTGGGCACGGTCGCCCGCGAGGTTAGCGGCTACGTGGACGCGGTGGCGAAAGAAAGGGAGAAAGAGCGGGAGCGACTCCGCCAGATGCGAAGCACGAGCGGTAATGTACCAAAGATCACTGTCAACGAGCAGCCCGTTGCTTCGACTTCTGGAGCGGTGCAGGGCGCGAGCTCGATGTATCCTTCACCACCAACGATGCCTTCTGTGGTCGTCTCACCCGCTGCGGCAGCATTTGCGCAGCCATCTATGTCTGTACCATCCCAACATCCCACGCAAGGCTGGACCAATATTCCAGAAACGACAAACAATGGCTACGGTTATCTTGGAGGCATGGACTTTAGCATGTTCGAGGACGCGACCATGTCTGTACCGGTCAACGATTCGAGCATGTCTGACGCTGCAAAGATGACCACCCCGACCCCTGCACCCATCGCTCCTCCCATCTCGAACAACAACATCGACATCATGGCATTCGACATGGACATGTCCTTCTCCGACGCGGACTGGAACTTCTTCGACAAGCCGGCCTCGGGCGACGGTCAGGCGCCCACCACCATCATCAGCGCCGTATCCTCCGTGACCATGCCACCCCCACCGCCCGCCCCACCACCCATAGTGTACACCACCATGCCGACGCCGGATGAAACCACCTTCATGATCACACCAGATGTCCTCCCGCCCTCTCCACCCGCGGAGACACAGGACTGGCCAGAAACACCGGGCGTCCACCTACCCGCCCGCCGCAAGAGCGAGGGCATGTTCGACGCCATCTCCTTTGCGCAGAGCCACCGACGTCTGGATGACAAGTACGCGGGCGCCGGCAAATTCGCGTTCGCGCTCCCGAGCCCGCCGGCAGAGGACGTCCGGGAGGAGTCGCCGCCACCGCCCGTCTTGCGCCCGGGCTGGTATGCAGCGGCGACCGACCCGCGGGTAGGGGTCGTGCGCAAGCTCGTTGGCGTCAAGCGCAAGTTCCGCGGCCCAGACCCCCCACGCGCGCTCCGGGTCCCGGTGTATAGCTGGGAAGACGACTGCATCGAGTGGGAGCGCGAGCAGCCTCCGGAGGAGCCGCCCACGGACGACGAGGACGGGGACGAGGACGGGCCAACGGCGGAGGAAGAGTTGCGGGATTGGCACTCGCGCGCGTCGACGCCAATGCCGCCGGCGTATCTACCGCTAGGGCCGACGCTGCCGCAAACACAGTTCTGTCATGAGCTCCTGCTACCGCTCAGTGCGCCACTGCGACCACAGGCCTCGTCGGGACCCTCATCAGGTGTGGGTGTAACGGCGCCGACATTCGCCCCTACGCCAGTCTCTCCCGCGGCGATCGTTGGATCAGCGGCGGAGAAGTCCCGGTCGCTCGAAGCAGCAGCGCAGATGGTGGGGCGGGAAGTGGTGGAGAACAGCCTGTGGTGTGATGTGTGGAGAGCAAATAGCGACGGCGGGGAGGAGGACAGCAGCGCGCCGTCAGCTAGCGATGTGGCGGTCGTGGGCCAGCTGTTTCGGAGTGCCGGTTGCGCACCATTGTCGCTTGGCGCGTTGTGCGGCGTGCAAAATGGGGACGAGGCGGCGATTGAGTCGCTCAAGGCCCTCGAGACGCCTTTGCTGACCGTCGGCAAAGGCAACTCCATTGTGCAAATGCTGCCCACTGCGCTGCGATTTTGGGACAAGCTCGGTTTGGGACCAAAATCGGGGCACAAGGATGCGACGGTATACATGCTGTTCGAGGATGACGGCTCGCGCACCCCGGCGGCTGAGGCGTGGCTAGGCCATTTGGTCAATGTGTATGAGGTGAGTAAAAGATCTTGAGCATTGATAGCCTACTGACGCTTCGCAGGCTCGCCACTTTGGCCTTCTTTCTCCCGGGACACATGTTTCCGGCCGTGCTCCAGGCTTACACCCGATACGATTCGATTCGGGATTCCGCAAGCAAATTGGTAAGACCATTGCCACAACCTATACTAAAGACTAACCGGTGTACTAGCCGCGCTACATTCAGCGCTTGTGGATAGTCTGCGCTCGGACGACACTACCGTGGTGCTCCTGATACTCACACCGCTATCTACAATGTCGCTCTCATCGCCCCAGCTACGGCACGTCTGTTCAGGCCTGCGCAAAATCTTCAAAGATCAGCTGGAATCCGGCGTTCTCCAGTGGCACTTCCTGCCGGAGCACGTCGTACATTGGTCGCCACAGACACCATCGCCCTTTGCAGAGTTCGACCACATCTGCACGGAGCTATACGACCGCATCTTGCAACCCGCCGAGCGTTCTGTCTCCCGGCAATTCTTCATTCATCAGAAGATGCGCACCTACTTTCAAGCCCCGAGCTTCACGCTCGCACGATCACCGCAGACAAAGGTATCCTACGTCGGCACACCAGCGCACGACCTTCTCGACACAGGGACCTTGCTGCATGTCGGGTACCAGATCAGCCGGTCCGGGAAGTGGATCACCTGTGCTTGTGTTGACGAGTATGGCGAAGCTTACGACACAACGGCATGGCTCAACCAGGCGTCGACGGATGGCGACGGTGAAGACGCAAGTCCGGAGACCCTGATTGTGGCCAAGGTCTGGGCGTTTGCTGTACAGTTTGCCAGGAAGGCAAGCTCGGATTGGCGTATTGCAATAGCCAAAGTTGGTGTCATGGCGGAGGCAGAATTGACCGGTACGCGATAGTCTACCTTCGCTGCGATCTGAGTTGACGATCTTTTCCAGCTTGGAGTCGGTTGCTGGACGATCCTCCCGATATGTTCGCGCTCTGTACTGCTGTTCTTTGCGTGCAGCATGATGTTCCTTGGGCCTTCACGACGTGTCGACCATCGCTTGCATCAACTTCCAGCCCTCGGCCTGTGTCTGCAAAGCATTCAGTAGCGAGTCAAATCTACGTTGACACGACAGCCACCACATTCTCCCTCTCCTCCGCTACCAGACTACCCATATGTCTACCCCCAGCGAACCGCGACTTGGATGTCCGCGCCTCGTTCATCGTCGACCCGCAACACACTCACGACTCGGCTACCCACCCCCAACGACCCACTAACGATGATGACGACGAGCCGGACTCCGTACCCGCCATACCGCTTCCGCTATCCTCGACTGCGCTGGTTCGCGTCCCATCGGCTGGCTCACCCGCAGCCATATCCACCCTGCAGATCCACCTGATGCATATTCGCCATGCCTCGTCAACGACTGCGGTATCGGAGCACGACATGCAAGCAGATGTGGCGACGAGCTACCATAATTTGGCTGTACTCGGGACCACGCGATGGCGGCAATCCGTCGACCCGCTGCTCCCATTGCACCTTGCTGCGACAGAGGTCATGCGCGTAGCTCTGGATCGCCCAGAGGATTGTGCGGATTCAGGACCGGAGTAAGGAGGCTCTTATACGGCTTCGGTGTTCCTCCTTTCATAACTCTTGTGCATTGTATAATAGCTCACTAGCGCTCACCAGCACTCATCGCATCGCACTTATATATTATTGCATCTGGACATGACCCCCACATATGTGATTATTGAATAATCGTTAACGCTACTTCCAACCTCGAAAGCAGATAAGTATCTGATGACCACTAGCACCACTCTGGGATGTGACAAAAGGCGGGGCAGTAGGCTTGTGGCTGGCCAGACTCATTTTGCGCATCATATCTCACGACGCGCTTCCAATGGCTCTGTCCACCACTGAAGTCGAACCTCCAACATGGCGCTTCGCATACTTGGCCAGTCAGAACAGGAAGTTGACTAGAATTCACTCCAGTCCCAACCGACCGTCCCTTCAAGCTATTGCCCGCGTTCAAGAAAATATCGCGTACGCACAAGTTCTGGATCAAGCTTCAAGGCGCGGTCTTGCGACAAAAATGCTAGCTAATCATCAGAATGAGACCCGTCGAATCGAAACGAAGGAAGGATAGCCGCAGGGGATGGTGAATGGTAGCTCTATTCGATGTCTCCTGGCGTGAGTGTACTCTAATGTACGCCATGTCCTTGTCTAAACATCACGCGAAGGCCTCAGCCCCAAAGGCGCCGGCGCGAACCTATGCCCGCCGTCCAGACCCACACCGTGTATGTGATACTGCTCGCCCACGATCTCCTTCGCCGCTACCATAAGACGATCGAGGCGTGTAATGATTCTAAAGGTCGTGGATACACCCACACAGAACATCCTGCGTCCTACCTGTCAGCGCCTAACAACGACAGATCGAGGACGTCAGACTCACAAATACTGTTCATTTTCCAGCGTTTCCAGCGTCAAGGTCCTCGGCAGGCCGTAGTCCTCTTCCGACTCCTTGTGGATGACGTTGAGCCCGTGGAAGTGCAGCATGAATCTGTCGAGCAGAGGACACGGCGTGATTTGTGGTAGCGGTGTCCCCGTGCGCAAGGCCGTAGAGATGAGACTGATAACGGCAAGAACGTCCCCTTGAAAATCCGAGTCGACAAGGCGTGTCCTGCGAAGGAAGGCTCTGGTCCATGCAGGGTCCATATGTTTGATGACAGACATCAGGTGTGAGAGAGAATACGCAAGCTGGCTGGTTCAACCATTAGCGGATATGCGAGGGAAGGCAAAGTACTGGACCTACATCTGTAGTTCCCGAATCTTGTTATATCTCTCTGCAGGCCACTTGCCCCTAAGGGAGAACTAGACAACCGGATCAGCATATGCATAGCATTGAGATCGAAGAACCCCCTCACCTCATAGGTAACGTTCTGGCTTCGTGTTATCGATCGCTTCAGCTTGCTTCGTATTGCGATCAGGGAGGTCAGGATCTCCTGCGTATCTACATCCTGTGGCACATTCGCGAAGGATACAATCGAGCAGAAGATTGCACCGATCTCGGAGCAGGTCGTCGCCAAAGTCCTCCGCTGCAGCCTCCGTATCGTTGTCGACGGCGGTAGGAATGAGAAAATACTGCAACGGAAGCGTCAGGAGCAGATCGTCGTGCGCTTGCAGAACAACGTACAAGGCTGCAAATACACCGCATGTAACCAGGACGAATCGGCGCTGTACTTGTTCAGCTAACGCGCCCGAGCTAGCGGACAGAGCTACTACGCACCCATGCAATGTCAATCCCAAAACCCGGCGATCCTGGAAGAGATGACCAAGTATTGCGGTACGAGTACGCCATGACCAGCATCGCCGTCACGAAGAAAATCGCGCTGGATATCGGAGGCCCCGGCCAGTGCAACCTCGCATAGAAGAAGAAAGGGAAGCAGACACCACACACGGCGGCCAAGCCATAGGGATTTCCACTGTCGAGCGAACCCGAGGAGATATACCTTGAGGCCTCGTCAGTGCGCCGGGAAAGTTCATGGCCCGGTCACGTACCACACAATCGTCCCCAGCAGGCCACCAAACAGCGTTGTGAATACACGCGATACCAGTCCGAAGGTGGTATCGCCGCGGAAGCGCATGAGCGTCAGCTGGCCAATAAAACTGGACCATGATATCAGTGACTGAGCCGCCTGCGAGAACGTATCTGCGCTCACATGGCCCAGTTGAAGCTATTGGCTGAACACATTTCAGCAAGAATGGGATTCGCCGGATTGAAGACACTCACTGTATGCGAACTCCGCCGAGTTCGATAAAAAGGACGGCATACATAGAATAACTGTCGACCTCGTCAGGTAGTGTTCGAATGACCTTGTCCCGCAGACAGCTTACTGGATAAAGCGCCCGCTTTAACTGCGAAGATAGAGTTCCCTGACCTGAAATCAATACCACCATCACCACCGTAGGCAAAATCCACATACCTCCCCCAAGCGCAACAAAAACCTTATAAATATGGTTCATCGCCCACTCAAACCCGTTCGATGGCGGCAGAACGTCAGGGTCCCTCCTGATCGCCAACCCGAGGTCCTCCTCTACAGACGGCGCCAACCCCTGCACCACATCCGGGTCCTCGTCGTCCTCCTCGTCGATCGTCGACGAAAACTCCCACACATTCCACCGCAGGATGCGTCGCGCTGGCGTCCACACGCGGCAGTCTGTGCGCTTCGTTTCCAGTTGCTTGATCGCGTCGAGCTAAGTTGTCCGTCAAGTCAGCGTCTCGAGGATAATGATGATGCTACTCACCGTCTCTATCAGAATGCCGGCGACCTGCATGAGGTGGTACTGGTAGACATAACTATGGAAGAGATGCCGGTGTGGTGGCATGTCCGCGAGATGCGGATCTTCCATGTCACGGTCAAAGAATGGACGATATAGATCCAGCACGGCAAGTCTGGTTTGTATAAGCACACGAGGAGGAAGAGAGCAAAACATGCTGGCTCACCGACCCTGCGCCCGGAACTCTTCTAGCACATTATCAAGCTCCGTTCGTAGCCGCGTAACCTCATCAAGCGAATCCTGCCTCGCTTTCTCCCTAGCCGCCTTCCCGCCCCAAAGGTGGAATCTATGCGCTCGCACACCCTGCAGCCACAGCGGTATCCACGCCACCGCCTCCCGACACTTGACGATCAACGGGTCGCAGCAGTCCTTCAGCAACGCTGTGCTCTGCGCCGCGTAATTCTCGTAGTCGCGCTCCGGATAGTGTCGGGCGTCGAGGTTGAGATACCGATAGGACTCGAACACGCCCACCGTAGGCTCCGTCTTGTGCGGCCGTGTCATCGCCAAGTGGTGCAGCGACTGATGGAGGTGGCGGGCCAGGGAGTGTCCATGATGATGGCGGTGGCGATTTCGGTGACTGTGTTGCCTCCCTGTCGCTGTCAGCATCGATATCGGCCGGCTAGACGGTCCACTGCTTGTACGCGACGAGAAGGGCAGATCGTCGTGAGAGGCCTTGCGATCCGGCGAAGGCGGCCGAGTAGATGACGGCGTTTCCGTCCTCGGAGTCACTACACGAGACGTCACGGGCGTTATAGGGAATCGCTCCCTGACCGGGTTGATGAGAGAGAAATAGATCACCATCCCATGCGAGCGTACGACCAACCGACGGAAAAACTCTTGGAAAGCTCTGAAGTCGTCCGGGGCGAAGCGACAAAATATCAAGTCGCTTGACAGCAGTCGGCCGGAGGCTGCCAGCGGGACAAGTGCGTTCTCTGCCCCACTCACGGTGGCGGCGAGCTTTGCCACCGTCGACGCAAAGTCCTCGTCATCCGGCGATGTCGCGAGTGCCGCTTGATGCAGATCCAGAGCAGTGGTCATGGGCCTGATGACTGCTTGCAGAGCGGTGGTGAATTGGGCGGATACAGTGAGCGGGAAAATGAAGACCGAGCACAAAAGCGCGACCGCAGCCTTTATGGCGAGAGGAAGCACAACATAGCTGCCGACCTGGATAGAAGATAGAGTCAGACAGAGTCGGACTGAGACGACAAAACACACCGAGTAGGCAGGGTAAGGCATGAATACGGCAAGTGTCATGGTCGTGTCTGCATCTGATTAATAAAAAGTCAGGTTTGACTAACTGAAAGACTGACCTACGCAGAGACATGCGAATACAGTTGGGAACACGTATGGTCCTGGTCCCTGTCTTGCCTTTATGTAGAGAAAGACGCTGCTTGCGACGAATATGAAGACCGCGATGATGACCGTCGGCTGAAGGGAGCACACGTCAGGCGCATGTATGCCCTCATGGAATGGAAACATACAGCTGCTTCGATATATTTCCCGCTTATTGCTTCTGTGAAAGGAACGTAGGGTATTCGTTCTTGACGCGTCAGGTATGCAAGCTTGATTCCCAGGCAGCACCAGCTAAGTAGGACTTGAGCACGTTCAATGTGAAGAGGGACAAAAACGCACGCCCAAGCCACGCATGCATGCAGTACAATAAGAACTTCGTGTTCCAGTGTAGCAATGAAAGGTCCACTAGGCGGAGCGAGGAAAGAGCCTTTTCAGATGTCATTAGATTTCTTTCGAGGCTAGGGAGTACAGGAGTATTGCCTATGAGAACAATGAAGCTAGCCTGCGCGTATGATCGTCAATGAATGCTTTTCGATGATCGAAGCAACGCACCTGTCCCATCGTGCTAGCCACAGGATGGATGAGAAACAGTACTAATAATATCCATCCGGAAAGCGCGCAGCGTACAACCGGCTTGATGTTCGAGTATGTGAAGCGCTGGGGGATCCATTGCAACGGCTTGGGAAGGGATTGGGGCAGATTAAGCTTCCAAAGCCTGCGCGTAGGCGATGTATCCTTTTCAGCGAACTGCGGGAGAGGTGACGATCGGTTCGGACTGGAGGGCATTCGCGTGGACTGCGGCTTCCCGTTCTGACTCGCTATGCGCAGCGTGAGGTTGGAGGGTCGACTCGAACGATGTAAAGAGCCATTGGGAAGCGCGTCATGGGACATGATGGGGCGTAAAAGTGAAAAGTGGATAGTTATGTGACCATGAAGGCGGGAAACAAGATGCGGAAGACAAGGAGCGCGACGGCGATCCGCGACCACTTGCTCCGGTCCGACGGACCGGCGGACATCACGCGCCACGAGAACTGAATGAGCCATCCCCTTTCGGCAAGCATTGTGCTTCTCAACGGTCACACAGCGGACGGACATTGACATAGACAGCATTTGGAAGACAAAAGTCTATGACAACGACAGTAAGCAGATAGCTACGTTTATCATACGGTAGTTGGATGTGCTCCTGTATGTAGCGAGTAGAAAATGAGAAAGAACTTTCTATATGTGAACTTGGAGGCTATGCCAGTGTCTGCCTTGCTCGACGACGACATACTCAGTCCTCCCTCGCTCTTTCCCCATCAGCTTCCGCCATAGCCTGGAGTACATGCTCCCTGCGCAGCCACTTGTTCTCCGGTATGAAATACCAGCTGGCAATCCCGAAGATCGTCACCGCCCCGAAGATCACACAGGCAAAGTTGAATGAATCCGCGTCCGTCACCGGGAAGTAGAACGGCGAGATGTCCACCTGTACATATCGCTCAGTGAACATGCCACATATACTCCCACTTCCATATCCGACTCACCGAGAACAGGATACAGTTGAACACAAACGCTATCACATAAAACGGCTTCGCCCACTTCCCAAGGTTGAAGTACGAGTTCTGGAAATGCCCTGGCGTCATCGTCAGCCTCAGCATCGGAATCAGCGCGTACGCCGCGATCGTCGGGATTGCCCCCGCGGACACCAGCGACGTGAACGCGACTGTGCTGGGCAAGATCGTGCACAACATCAGTGCGGCGAAGATGTACAACAGCGTGACGGCGTTGCGCGGCTGCCCATCGGCGGTAACGGTGCCAATGGTCTTGGACATTGGAAGCACGCCGTCGCGGGCGACGGCGAAGACGAGGCGGGAGGCGGCAACAATGGCGATGCTGGTGTTCTGATGGAATATGTCAGATCAAAGGGTTGGAGGGCGGAGGAAATCTAAACACATACAAGAATGAGACCGAGGATGGCGAGGATCGTCATGAAAGTGGCACCGCCGCGACCAAGGGCCATGGCGTAAATTTCGACGAACGGCTGCGGCGCGGCGAGGGCGAAGAGAGTGTCCAGGTCCGGAACGCAGAAGAGGAACAGGATGGTCGTGATGAGACTGAGAATCCCGGTAGCGACCGCGCTGTACAAAATACCCTTCCCGGCTACAACGCTGAGGAAAGTCAGACCAGCACACTATCGTGGTATTTCCATGCTACCTGGCGTTCATCGTTTCCTCCGCGATATGCCCCGACGCATCGAACCCGGTCATGCTACCGCCCGTGAACAAGAAGCAGAGAATCCAATTCCAGCCCGTGGGAGCTCCCGTGCCATTGTCTAGACATACCGTCAGAAAGCGATAAGTGGCGATCCATCAAAGTAGACTACTCACAGACAAGCGTGAACACATCCTTGGCGGATCTAAAGCCATACGTCTTCGACACTCCTATAGGCAGCCAGATAACACAGAGCAGGAAGTCGAACATCATCAGCATCGCGCTGAACTTGAAGACCTTCGAATAAAGACGCGGAGGCAGGTAGTTGATAGCAACCGAGACCATAAGCAGGCCCTCCGATACGGCCCAGATGACGGCACGCCATCTCGGGTTCGCATACTCCATCCCGCCCGGAAAGTCGACC
This sequence comes from Schizophyllum amplum, assembly GCA_007026445.1. Classification (NCBI taxonomy): domain Eukaryota; kingdom Fungi; phylum Basidiomycota; class Agaricomycetes; order Agaricales; family Schizophyllaceae; genus Schizophyllum; species Schizophyllum amplum. Next base: position 3,077,203 of record VDMD01000002.1, on the reverse strand, counting down.
TCGTAGACGACGAGCAGCGAGAGGATGTAGTTGGCCGTACCCTGTTGTATATGTCAGTCGACAGAGACATGCTCAATATTCGAATCTACATACCTGGCAGTTGCTGGCCACAAAGGTCATCCACGCCGTGCACGACCACCAGGCGACGACGAAGCCAAAGAACCGGGCATATTTCGGGCCTGCACTTTCAGCCGCCCATATGTAGATGGACCCGCTCAGGGGAAGTGCAGAGCAGATTTCGGCGAGGACAGCGGCCGTAATGGTCATGCAGACGATGGTGATGATGTACGAGGACCTGTTGTGGGTCTGAGAACATGGAGAAGGATGGGTCGGAAGAGGAGAGCGTACCATATGGCCGCAGGGCCACCAGCGAGAAGACCCAGGAAAAGAGCGCCGCTACAGTCATCGTTAGTACTGATGCGCACTGCAAATAAATATGCGCAGCAGCTCACCGAACACCGCCAATGAAGTTCAGCGAGCAAAAGCTAGCCGCAAAGCTCTCGACAAGGTGCCAGCTGCGATGCAGTTGCTACACGGACGCATCAGCTTAGGACAACACACCCCCTCCCTTCCTTACCTGCTTGTACCCTAAATTTTGCTACAAAACAACGTCAGCAAACCCTGCCGGTAGCCCCCTTTAGGGGCTTTGACAAAATGGCGACACTGGGGGCGTTCCCTCCGCGAGTGTGAGCTACACAGGTTCGAGCGGTATGATCTCAATCGCCCTCTGACGACGGCCATCCATGACGGACCCCGACCGGTCAGAGGGGATACCCGCAGCCCTCATCCAGTATTGCCACTGAATTGGAAGTTACCATAGCGCTTTACACCCTCAGATAGCGGGTCCGGCCCAGGTGTGCACCGCGGGGCGCTTCACCAGCTGGAGCTCGTCCTGGTCGACGGATCGTACGGCCTCTTGGTCGGCCGGAGCCTTGCTGTCGACATCGATTTTCGAGGAGGAGGGGGACATGTTGGATATGTCGGACGAAGCTGGCTGTGATGAGGTAAGGGAAGAGAAGCAAGCGCCCTATCAGCTTCGTGCGAAGCCCGCTTTAAGTTTTGTATTTTTCTGGGACTGATCGATCACATCATTGGAGACCGCTTGCCTCGGCCTCTTCAGGGCTGGTGCTGTCCCGGTGCCTGCCCGCCGCCTCGTTCGACGTCCGGCGAGTTGATCTGGCTGGCATCTGGGTTCGAAAGTCTGACAGAACAGGCGCATACGATGAATCCAGAACAATAACCAGGTCAGCCAATAGAGCGGCTTCGTCATTCGGACTGGCGTTGATACAACAGGAAGCTCTTCGAGATCTGAACGATCTTCAGGAAGTACAGAGAAGTACTCGATACATACAAGACACAATGCATGGGGAAGATCCGTGTTTAGCATGGCGATAAAATACAGAAAGCGACAACGACGAGCAGACTATGATATGTTGAAGCGCTGCAAAGGGCATAAGCATGGGACAGACCGTCATATGAGATGAACATACCGGCTTGAGGGCCTTGATCAGCATCCACTCCTCTGTAGACACATCGGCCTTAAAGTTGGTCTACAGGACGACATCAGCAGGTGTTTCGCCAAACCGCAGATATAACGAACCTTCAGCACATCGATACTCTGCCGACTGATATGACTCAGGAGCTCATCCTTCTCGTCAAAGTGACGACCAAACATCTTCGCCGACTGGTAGACGGCATGCTCGATCTTTACCGCGACACCACCGCCAGCCTGGCTCTTCTTGACGATCTAAGGCGACAGTCAGTGAGTGTGCATCTAGCAAGCTGAACTGGTCTTACATCGTAGGTCTTATGGTTGATTTCCAAAGAAGAGCTAGACGACCCTGTCAGTACAGCGCATATGCAGATGAAACGACCGATATACGTACATTTTGCCCAAGTCGATGATCTCCCGTTTGCCAGTGGCCGAATCTGTCTTGACTACCGCCAGAGGCGTCCCGACACGCAACGTACCGTCCAGGATGTCCACACCGACAATAATAGGGTCGCGCTTACAGAAGCACGCGATGATCTTTAACCGACATGGCCAGACAGCCTGCGGTGCAGCGTCCTTCCTCTTCGCCTCCACGATCTCGCTGTTGTACGCAGTGAACGCGTCGAACAGGTGGTAGATAATGTCCGCTAGTAAAAAATACTATCAGGAAAGATACAAAAACATAACGGCAGCGCGGCGAACCTTTGAACAAGCGAATGCCCATCTCCTCCGCCATCCGCTCCGCGTCCCTGTCTACCGGCACATCGAAGCAAAGGATGCACGCTAGCTCTTTCGCCTTCTCCAACATCGTCGCCGAGCGCATGACATCGCGCTTGTGTACCGGACCGATGTTGATGCCCGACACCGGGATCTTGCTCGACTTGAGGAAATCGAGCAGCGCTTCAAGGGACCCGAGGGTCGATGCCTGCACGCAGACGCCGCGGCCGGACTTGTCAATGTTGTTGAGTAGCGACGTCAGGTCGGACATAACTTCGTCGCGCATGTCGTCCTCGTCGTCGTCAGGCCCAACGACGAGCAACCGGGAACCCGCGATCGCCTTGTCCAGGTCTGGCGCCGTGATCTTCACACCGAGCGCGGCCTTCACCTCCTTGTGGTGCACGTACGCAGACTATCGAAGAACGTCAGCGCGCCCTTCGTCGTCAGCAACGCGCCCTTACCTTGATACGCAGCTCCCTCAATGGCTGCGGCGTCAACAACGCTCGTATCTGCGTCACGATCGGTCCATTCAGCCCGCACACCACGATCTTGTCGCCCTCGTGTAGAATGCCATTCGACAAGACCACATCGATCGTCGTGCCCAGCCCCTCGATGACCTTCACCTCCAGCACCGTGCACTCCAGCTCAGAGAGGTACATGAGGCGATCGCTCATGCGCTCCTGCGTAAGCTTGATGAGCAGCATGATCATGTCCGGCACACCCTCGCCCGTGATGGCGGAGGTGGGCACGAGGGAGACATTCCGCGCGAAGTTGTTGTTGTCGTAATAGAGAACAGCGTTCAGGCCCTGCTCGGCGAAGGCGACGATGGTCTTGGCGACGCGGTCTTCGAACTCGCGCTGCACTGCGCGAGACTGCTTTTCCAGTGACTCACGGAAAGCGCCATCGGGCGTGGGATCCCAGCCATACATACGATCAATCTGAGGCGTCGTCAGAGGCTTTACGGCTATTATCAGGCGAAGACTGACCTTGTTCAGCGCGACGATGAATGGCGTTTTCCGGTCCCTCAACAACCGAAGTGACTCCAGTGTCTGCGGTTCAAGACCGTGCTGAAGAAGAGTCAAGATCGGTACTTACTAGACTGTAGATAAAGACTGACCATGATATCCACGACCAAAATGGCGATATTACAGAGCGAGCTGCCACGAGACCGCAAGTTGGTGAAAGACTCGTGTCCAGGTGTGTCGATGACCAACAATCCAGGAACTTTGTAGTCGAAGGTACCGTCCTACAAAGCATTTGTATCAAAGAGTCACATCCTCACCCTCACTTATTGACATACCTTGTTCAACACCGCCGTCTTCGTCTTGATTGCGTCCACGGGGAAGTAGGTGGCACCAATCTGCTGCGTGATACCACCCGCCTCGCCCTCCTGCACGTTCGTTTGGCGAATCTTGTCCAGCAACTTCGTTTTCCCGGTATCGACGTGGCCCAAAATACAGCAAATGGGGCTGCGCAGGTCATCCTTGCTCCCCGCCGCGAGCGCCGCCTCGCGCGCCTTGGCTCGGCGCGCTGCCGCCTCGGCCTTGCGCTGAGCAGCGATCTTCTGCGCCTTCGTGAGCTCCTCGTCAGAGTCGTCTTCGGAGGAATCAGAATCGTCGGAATCGTCGTCGGAGTCCTCCTCTGAGGACTCGTCTTCGGATGACTCTTCTTCTGACGACTCTTCGGCGGCGGCGGCGGCCTTCTTGGGTGGCGCGGCTTTCGCACCGGCCTTCGGTGGTGCTGAAGGGCCAGATTCAGCGACATCTTATGCGTTCAGCCTGAACACCCTTACCAGGAGCAGCCTTTGAAGGGGCCGCCTTAGACGGCACAGAGGGCGCCTTGGCCGGTGCAGGGGACGCCTTGGCGGCTGCTTTGGAGGATGGCTTAGCTGCCTCAGCCTTCTTCGCGTCCTCATCCTCGCTCGATGCGTCCCACTCATCCTTGACGCTTTCCGCCGCCGCCGCCTTGGCCGCCTCATCATCACTGTCCGCATCCCAGTCCGATTTCACGTCGCCCTCCGCCGCTTCCGAACTCGGTGCAGGAGACGGTGCCGCAGGAAGTGGTGAGGGCGCGGCACGCGCCGGCGACGCAACCGACGATGGTGTTTGAGGACGCGACTCAAGTGCTGGTGACGCATCCTTCACCGCAGGACCCTTCTTCTTCTTGCCATACACCGGCTTTTTGGCGGGTGCGCCGCGTTGAAGGCCTTCAATCTGCACGCCCGACGCGAGCAGCGCCTCCTTGCGCCGCTCGGCAGCAGCCTTTTCTTCGCGCTGCTTTTTGGTGAGGAGACGGCCCTCCTTTTTCGCGAGCTCCTTCTTCGCCTGAAATGTCGAGAATTAGTGACTGGTGCAAGTGGAGAACGCCCTGGCAGCGCACCTTCTCCTTCTCTTTCCTACGCTGCTTCTCTGCCTCCCTCTTCTCTTCCTCCTCTTTCGCCAACCTCTCCTCCTCCTCTATCCTCCGCCGCTCTTCCTCCTCGCGCTGCTTCGCCTCCTCCTCCAAGCGCTTCTTCTCCTCCATGATGGCCCTCAGCGCGCTCATTTTACCTGCTCCCTTCGTTTTCCCTGTCGTGGGCGCAGGTGCAGGCTCCTCTTCCTTTTTCGCCTTCTTCTTCTTCTTCTTCTTTTTGGAGTCGCCCGCGCCACCAGCCTCGTCCTCTGCGTCCTCCTCATCGACAGCCGCAGGAGTAGCGGTCGTCTCTTCTGCCTTCGTGGGTTCTGGAGCAGGTGCAGCGTCGCCTCCAGCTGCGGCCTTCTTGGCTGCTGCCTGAGCCTTTTTCTTCGCCTGTATATACGATAAGTATGAGGCCGACCACACAAGTAATACCAATTCTTACCTTTTCGCGCTCCTTCTTCTGTTTCTCCTTCTCTTTCTTCGACAAGACTTTCGGGCCGCCGTCTTCGCCGCCCTCCTCATCTTCGGCGGCGTCGTCCTCAGCTTTGGCAGGGGCGGTTTCTGGAGGGGGAGGAGAAGTGAGTGAATAGATGCTCATCCCTGAGTTGTGAGTCACGCACCTGCCGCTGGCGCCTCGCCGTCTGCTTTCTCTTCTTCGTCCTCCTCCTCATCCTTCGCGGCCTTGCCCTTCTTCTTCTTGTCCTTTTTCCCCTTCTTCTTCTCCTTGACGGGACCCCATTCCTCGTCCGCAAGATCGTCTGCGGTAACCTGCACAGGCCCCTTCGACTCAGCAGCGTCGTCCGCCTCGGCGTCCCCGGCCGGCGCGTCCTCGTCGATGTCAGCCGCTGCGCCACCCTTCTTCTTCTTCTTATCCTTCTTGTCCTTCTTGCTGCTAGCTTTGATCGCTGACTGAATCCTATTGTGAGCACACATTCATACTCCCTCGGCACACCACACACCATAAGACCTCCAAAGTCCTCGTCTTCATTGTTCGCGGCGCCCTCATCGTTCAGCGCAGCAAAGGAGCTCTCGCCCTTCTCCCCGCCCATGCCGTGATCGGACTCATCGGCGGCGGTATCGAAGGTGATGCTCTGCGCAACGGGCTCGCCGGCCTCTGCCCTGCGGCGCGCGTCAACGGGCGCTCGGCGCCTATCTCGGAAGAGGCGCACCAGTAGTCGTCGTCCGCCTTCTTTCCCTTCTTTCCCTTATTCTTGGGCGCCATGGTCGTCGCGAGCAAGCTGGGTCAGTAATAATACTAAGCGGCGGTGACGGCGTCACAGCTCAGCAGGGAATCCGGGACGCCTCCCGGCACCGGGCACCCTTCCGGCCCTCCCAAATATTTTGATCGGCCTGATCGGACTGATTGGGCATCGTTCGCACGCTTGGCCTTCCGAACTTGAACTTGACCGTCAGGAGCGTCGCCTGCCTGTCGAAACCATGGGACTCCTCACTGTCATCCGTAAGAGTCGCCAGAAGGAGAAGGAAATGCGCATCTTGTTTCTGTAAATTCTGGCCACTTCGCGTAACAGCCGAGGTCGCTGAGCTCGCATAGCGGCCTCGATAACGCGGGGAAGACGACGATTCTGAAGAAGCTGAACGGGGAAGACATAAGCAGCATCAGTCCGACCCTTGGCTTCAACATCCGCACGTTTGCACATAACAGGTAGGTCGTTTTGTCGTCTCGTCGGCGACTAACCAACCCACTTCCAGATACACTTTGAACATATGTTCGCGTGCCCTGTCATTGCGCCTAACGGCTATACTGACGTGCTGCAGGGGATGTTGGAGGTCAGCGAACGCTCCGGCCGTATTGGCGAAACTACTTCGAGCAGACGGACGCCATCGTATGGGTCGTCGACTCGGGAGATCGCATGCGGATGGAAGACTGCAAGCACGAATTGCACAGTTTGCTAACCGAAGATGTGAGAACTCCCCTCATTGCACTTGCCAACACGATCTCAGTACGACTCAGCGACTCTCTGGCGCATCACTCCTGATTTTTGCGAACAAGCAAGACCTGCCAGGTTCCCTCTCATCTGCAGAGATCTCACAGGTATGTGCGTCTTTATTGAGTGTTCGACACTGATACAAGGTACGTTACAGGCTATCGAGCTTCCTGCTATCCGCTCTCATCACTGGAAGATCCAACCATGCAGCGCCGTAACAGGTGAGAACCTCGTCCAGGGCTTGGACTGGGTCGTGGACGACGTGGCTGGCCGGCTGTACTATGGCACGGTAGTCGAAGACGCCAACATGAAATCTGCTCAGGCATCGGAGCTTCGAACAAAGTCGGGGGTCGTTACCGTTTGACGAGGTGCTGCCGGTCGACCGACACGTTCAACATCAGAAATCATGGGACAAGGAAATCTCGTATCATAATTTCCCTGGACGTCTTGGGGACTATATAGTTTCGTCGTGGAATCTTATAAGCCTTTCACAGTCAATGATCTGGTATACTATGTACGTTGTGTCTTGCCAGTTTGATAACATGCGGCTAATGTAGATTTTGGACAGTCTGTTGCGTACAAAAAGCCGCAAAAGACATAAATCAGGACCCTCTGACGACACCAGCAGGATTCGAACCTGCGCCCTCAAAGAGGAAGAGATTTCTAATCTCTCGCGTTAACCACTCCGCCATGGTGCCTTGGGTTGCTGGCCAAATGAGCACCTATGTCATTTACAAGCCGCCTTCCGGCTTTTATGTTCCTCGCACACATGCTCAGTATCATTAGACGTACGGCTTACGACTGGCAGCTTTACTGCGCGGCCGAGGGAAAGCCAAAGCCACCATAAATCAGCAAAAGTCGAACACAAAATACGTGACCGCGTACGCGTGACATGCACGCGACGCCACAAACTCACTCGCTCACTCCTCCCAACCCACCATGAGCGACATCATAGCCGCCGGCCAAGCCGCCATTCCCGGACCCAAAACGTTGCGGCACCTGCGCGCGTGCATGCTCTGCTCCCTCGTCCAGACCTCCGCCGACTTCAAGCGCTACGGCTGCCCGAACTGCGACGAGATCCTCCAGCTCCGCGGCTCGATGGACCGCGTGCAGCTGTACACGACGAACCAGTTCGAGGGCGTCATCGCCGTAATCGATCCCGAGCACAGCTGGGTGGCGCGCTGGCAGCGGACAGGTGCGTTTGTGGGCTTGTATGACGGACAAGCCAAAAAGTTCGCTGTGTGGGAGGGTGCTAATGCTGATTTTGCGCCTTCAGCGAAGCATGTGAGGGGGATGTATGCGGCACGCGTCAAGGGGAGGATCGGTCAAGAGATGGAGGATATCTTGGAGGCGAGAGGCATCAAGTACAGACCGCGAGACGGGACGGACCAGGATTAGGCGCCCGAGTCCGCGCAACCTGTGCCCTCGATCCAGCTGTGTTCACTTCTTCATCCTTGTCCACCGCACTGCACTTACACCAGCATCCCTGTACCATACTTGTCTGCAATGGAGCCGATGCACATCTGCCCAGACTCCATTCCACCGTGTGCTCCTCGGCTCCCCGCCCTTTCGATCATGCCGTCGGAAATCTCATCAAAGCTGCAACCCACTGCATACCAACACTCGAAGTCTTACACTAAGAACCCCCGCTGCCCCCACCATGCCGCCTGCACGCAGTGTCTTGGCCCATGACGACCTCGATAGCTCCTCACCAACTTGAACAAGCCTCACTGGAAAAAGTCAAAAGTCGCAAAGTCCTCATCGACTTTATGCACCACAATGTTCTCCGCCGTCCCATCAATGACATGTCCCATCTAACCTCCAAAATCTCACTACCCTCCGTTCCACCTCAGCCAGATGACCGTACAAAGCGCTGTCAGCGCAGGCAAGGACCAACAAGGCGTTATTCAGCCCAGACGAATCATCGTTCTTACGGCATCCCCTCCGGCCGGGCTGAACGAGGACCGAGTCTTCCAGTCCATCTCCAGCATCGTCGACGCGCTGTCGCCCGTTGTCAATGCGCTATCGACTGTTGCAACACCAACCTGGGCGTGTTTTGTGGTAAGTATGTGGCACGCCTGCGGATATGTAATGTGGCATGGTCGACATCGCAGCTCTGCCCGCGAGCCAGAAAGACGGGGTTCGCACTAGCGGTGTGGCGCTTTCATGCTTTCGAACATGTTCCACCAGCCCTTGCAGCTGCTTCATGACGGTGTACGAGACCGTCAGAGTCTACCCCACGCGGTTGCCGACGACGTTGTCCAGAACTCAATTTTTGCCAGATCCTCAGGGTTGGGTACAACAGGCGTCAGGCATATCGACATGAGCACCTACGGGATTTTTTGCGATATTTTCTCGAGCTTTCTCGGGCCTTCATGCAGTTGGAATCCGTGGCGCTCGAACGCGGGTGCTAAGAGGGTCGCTACTTGGTCGCCAGTGGAGCTCGTCTGCAACGGTTGTTCCCAGGATGATGCAGATGAGATAAGGCGCGGCAGCATAGCAGACGCGGCCATTGCAATAGAGATGAGCGGGACGATATAGGTATTCGGAGTGGTGTGCGTGAGCGATGGAAGAGAAGCTGACAGCGTCTTCCGGTGTCCCCTGTCGAGCGAAAGCGCGAGCCAAGACACCGTTCTGCTTGTACGCCCATTGACAGTACCCCCGGGCAACGACGTGCCAGCAACTTCAACTTGTGGGTCCATTCATGAGTCACCATGACCAACTGTTGCAGTTTTATTCGCGGAGGTCATGTGCGTCGACGGAATTCGGAATGACTTGCCGGAAATGCCCGACGTTTTTACGTCCGCTTGCTGTTCTGCCGCCCGCGATACGCAAGCGACCGAGTGAGCACGGGTTTGACAAAAGTGTGTCGCGGGAGTTGTCTGCGGTCCCATTCCTTTCCTTTCACCTCCATCACCGTTCGCGGCTCATCTAGAGGCACGCTGGCCCCTGGCGCATACACTCCAGCGCCCCGTCCCGCCCTCTACCAATAGCCCTCGCGCACTAGCCGCCCAAACTAGCCTGACCCCCACCCCGGACCGGGCCCGGCTGCGACCATGCTGCCCAAGGTCGCCTCCCACATCCTCCACACCTCGACGCGCGCCGCGGCGGTCGTCCAGAACCAGTCCGCCTTCCGCAATGTCTTTCACCAGTCCCCAGGCTTCTTCGACTCCACGGGCGCCCCGCTCGTGCCCTCCTCCGACCGCCGCTCCTCCAACTGGGGCGGCCACGGCGGCGCGCGCTACAACGGCAGCCGCTTCTCGCATTCGTTTGCGGTGCGTAGCATAGCGCTTGCGACTGATATACGCATGCTGATTAGCCTGCTTTTTCTCAGGGCGCACCAGGACGTGCCGTGACTCAAGCGCATGCGCCGACGGCGACAGATGGTGGAGTGTACCAGGACGAAGTTGAAGAGACAGGTGCTAAGCGCCCCTTGCGCCGCCCAGCACCGCGGCGCGCTGGTCTGCGCCTCCGCAGCCAGTCGGTCTCTGTGAATCCGCGCACCGTCGAGGAGCGCGCCGAAAATGCGAGCATCCTCCAGGCCTTGCGCCTCCATGCTCGCTCTACGCATGCCTTTGCAGGCCCTGTGGACGAGGACAAGGCGGTCGATCTCGAGGAGGCCGCGCAGGATGCAGCCCCGCGCCGTCTGACGCGCCGCAACTCGACCTCATCAATATCGTCCGTCAGTGAAGGGCACAGCCTTGACGCGAGCACGCCGCCGACACCCGCATCGCCTGTCCTTGTTCGACGGAATTCGACGGTTGCCGCGGAGACCTCGGGGAAGCAACTTCCGCCCATCGACATCGCACCGTCACCCCCTCGCAACAAGCGATCGACCCCGACCCCGGACGCTCATGCCACGCTCATCGCCGCGAAGGAGTCGGGCGACCCGCTGATTGCGGCGGAGGCCGTCAACCACTTCCTGCACTCCACCACTGCGCCTACCACTAGTGATTACAACGTTGCCCTCGAGACCATCTACGCGACACGACAGGATGGCGAGCCGCTCAACTATCTGCTCGACACGTACAACGGCATGATACGCGCGTCTGTTCTTCCGAACCTGCGCACATATCTCATTCTAGCGGAGGCGCTCCTCGTCCGCGATGCGGAGGTGTTTGGCCAGATTTCTGGGCTGGAGACTCGCATACATCGGACTGGCGAGCAGGATCTGGAGGCGCAAGTCGAAGGCCTACGCCAGGAGAACAACTTTGTGTCGGCGCTGTCCATGTTCCACACCATCGTTTCGCTCAATGGCGCCACGACCATCCCTATGCACATGCTGACTGCGTTCCTGCGGTCGTGCGCGCAGCACGGGGACGTGAACTCGGCTGTCACCGTCTTTGGCCAAGTGGAGCTTCGCAAGGATGAGCAGGTCGCACCCGCGATGTACGGCTACCTGATGCAGGTGTACACGCGCAACGGCCAGCTCGAGAACGTCCGCGCGGTGTTCGAGGAGTATCACGCAGCTGGCAAGGCCGGGCGGCTGGCTTGGGACGAGTCGGGCCGTCGGGAGCACATGCAGGTCTACAACCAGATGATTGAGGCGAGCTTCCAGTGCGGCGAGCCGCAGGAGGGCATCGAGCTGCTCGAGCGCATGATGTCCTCAGGTGCTTCGGTGTCGGCGTCCGGGCCGGAGGAGGTGCCGCTTACATCATCATCCACGTTTGCGACTGTGATCGGCGGGTTTGTCCGGTCTGGCGACATCTCGACGGCTCAGAGCTGGTTCGAGCGGCTTCTGCAGCAGGCCGACGCGCCGCCCCGCGACCCGTACGCGCCGATGCCGTCCATCGCCCGCCCAGACCGCCTCGCATGGGATCTCATGCTCGACGGCCTCGCCGAAGCCGCCCGCGCAGACCCCGCCATCGTCGACGATATCAACGCGCTCTTTGCTCGTCTCGCCGATCTCGACGCCCGCGGAGAGGTCCCCCTCCGCGACACCGACTGCCTCCTCGTCGTCTCCGCAAACCTCGCGCGCGCGCACTCTCACCCCGCGCCCGACGTCCTCGCGCAGGTCATCCGCCATCCCCTCGCCTTCCACGACCGCGTGCGCCTATCGCTCCAGGCTGTCGCCACGTACCTCGACTGTGGACACGTCCTCCCCGCGCTCGATGTCTTCGCGACGCTCAACGCCATGGTCGTCCAGGATGCCCCCGATCAAATCACCGCGCTCCAGGTCCTCCAGCACGCGTACACCCACTGCACGGCCCGCCTCGACGCGCTCCCCGGTGTCGCTGTCCCTTTCGACTACGCCATGGATGTCGCGCACGCTGAGCGGTTCGCGCAGCTGCCCCAGTCGCAGGAGCGCCTCGTCATGATCGACACCGCGTTCTCGACCCAGCCCCCCTCCCCGACCGTCATCCGCGACCTGCCTACTGCCGACCAAGCTCTTGTCCTTGCGGCCGCGCTCACTAGCGTTGAAGGCGGCCGTGCGCCCGCATCTCATCTGATGACCGTCCTCGGCGCACTCACGGTTGACCCACAGACCGGCGCGTCCGACGCGGAGGTTGCCAAGGTCCTTTTCGCGGCTCACACGAGCCTCCTTGGCAGACTGCTCGCGGCATTCCAGCAGCGGGAGAAGGCCCAGCAGGAGCTTGCCAAGCTCGGTGATGGCTTTGCTCGGCTACTGACGGACTCGAGCATCGAGCACCAGGTTCTCGCGGATAGCTTGGTCGCCCCGCAGCCGCCCAAGGAGGCACCGGCGCCGACTGCCGTCCCGGAATCCATCGTCCCCCGCAACGCGCGCATTGACCATCAGGTCTCCCGCCACATCCACGAGCTCACGTTCCACGCGCTCGCGCCCAAGACGCGGGAAGCCTTTGACGTCTTCATCAACGCTGCGAAGCGCGGCCGCCTTGCGAACGCGCAGACCACTGGCCGGCTGATCGAGTCATGTGGCCGCGTGCGGATGCTCGACGAAGTCCGGCAGGCATACACCGTCGCCCAGAGCATCTTCAAGACCCTTGGTCAGGACCAGCAGCGCCAGATGCAGGCGTGGTTCGCGATCGAGAATTCGATGGTCATCGCGTTCGCGCATGCCGGCGACTTCGACACCGCGTACCAGTACCGCCAGCGCATGATCGAACAGGGCGGCTACCCGTCCGCGGATGCGTACGCGGCGCTCATCATGCAGGTCAAGGACACTACGGACGACACGTCGAACGCTCTCGCGCTGTTCAACGAGAGCAGCATCGGGGGCGTGCGGCCGAATCTATTCCTGTACAACAACATCATCTCGAAGCTGTCGAAGGCGCGCAAGACGGACACGGCGCTTGAGCTATTCCAGACGATGAAGACGCAGGGCGTGCAGCCGTCGTCTGTTACTTACGGTACGGTCATCAGCGCTTGCGCGCGTGTCGGCGATATCGCGAGCTCGGAGCTATTGTTCGACGAGATGGAGGCGATGTCGAACTTCCGCCCGAAGGCCGCGCCGTACAACACGATGATGCAGCTCTTCACCATGACGAAGCCGAACCGGGAACGTGCGCTGCACTACTACGAGAAGCTCAAGCAGTCTGGTGCGAAGGAGAACGAGCACACCTGGAAGGTACGTTGTCATTCTCCTCCGTCGAGAGCGCCTTCTGACACCACTCACAGCTCCTTCTCGACGTCTACGGGAACGTCGAGCCCGTCGACCTCCCCATGATGGAGAAGATCAAGAACCAGCTTCTCAGCGGCGGCCGCCTCACCTCCGCCCAGTTCGCCGCCCTCATCAACTCGTACGGCTCCGCGCAGAAGAACCTCGACGAGGCCCTCCGTCTCTTCAACACCGTACCCGAGGCACGTCTGGAGAACGGTCGCGACGCGATCGTCTTCGAGGCCATCTTCAACGTCTTCGTCACGCACAAGCGTCCGGACCTGCTCGGCGAGTACATGCGGCGGATGCGCGACGGCGGCGTGCGCATGACTGCGTACATCGCGAACGCGCTCATCAAGGGATACAGCCGCGCGGACGAGCTCGAGGCCGCACGACGCATCTTTGAGAGCCTGTCAGACCCGCCATATGGTGTTGCCGCGCCTGGCAACCACGTTGCGCACGACACGACCATGGTCTCTGCACGGACGCAGGGCGATGGTACGGATGCTGTCTACCGCGAGGTGAGTCTGGACGCGTTAGTGCTTTTGGCAGTTGCTTACCATGTTCTACAGCCTTCTACCTGGGAAGAAATGGTCCGCGCTGAGCTCGGCGCACAAAATCGGGACAAGGTCTCCGAACTATTGCAGCGATTACGATCAAGGTGCGTTTCCTCCTTTCCGTTGCACATTTTTTCCCTTGCTCACAAACTATTCACAGAGGATATCCCGACAGCGTCGTCCGGCGAATCGAGGGCATCATGTCCGACCCGCTACTATGATACGTTCAGCCGTGATTCTTCGTTGCTGAACGCCTGCCCCTCATCCGCCTGCGCCACCCCGCGTCCTGTCGCTTCCTCTTGCTTTCCATCAATGCTGTATCCCCTACGCTATCGGCCGTGCTAGTACTTGTCCTGACTCGGTGCCAGTTTTCTTATATACATGTATCATATATCTCCTCATCATGCTGAATTGGGTGTCCTACTGACCATGCGTGTCTAGTTACCCTGCGTGTCTAGTTACCATGCCTGTCTACTTACCATGCATACCCCTGGGTATCTACATACATACGACTCACTAGATGTAGTAATTTCTTACTTACTTATGATGGGTAGGTTTACGACGTGGTAGACGATGAGCTACGTGTTGACCTACGAGCTAGACGATTTGACCTACGAAGCTACAGTAGACGATGTTTGAATCAAGAGCTTTGTGGTCGAATGTGCTATGTCTGGCTGCGCTCAAGGTGGATGTCAAGAACGAGGATCGGGAGTGATGTCCACTCGCGCTGGTGCAGATCTGGTCCTGCGGCGTCGTCAGCAACTTGAAGCGAATATTAGAGTATCCAAGCGAATGAAGTCAAGTCAAGCAAGAGGGTAGGCTCTCCAAAGTTATCGATCGTCAACTCAGAGATCGGGAACTTAGTCACTTCAGGCGCTGAATATCCAGTGACGCACATCGTCTCAGGCTGGTCATAAGCCTATCTGGCAGTAGACGGGAAACAAGCTTGTATCATGCAAGCACTGTCTTCGCAGCGACTGTACTTGTCACAATGTTATCGACGAGCCGGCACTCTGCCACTACATCCCCCTTCAACCTCTGCACAGCAGGTTCTCCATTGAGCTTGTGATACTGTTAGAATTATCAGCATCCTTATAACATTGAGTCCATACAAAGGATCGCCCACCTTCTTCACTGCAGCCCAATCCGAGACCTCTGCAAGGTCAGCCATCGGTCGCATAATCCCTGCGACGGCGGCGTCCGCGGCAGTCTGTATCTGCTCCTCCAGTAGATCCGGTCCATGTATACGTACGACCAGGAGCGCGGTACTGGCGTCCGTGACCCCATATCGCCTGATTGCCTCTGAGATCTGCTCGTCGGGCATCAGCGAAAGATCATCGACCGGAAGGGCGTCGCACTCACGTTATTCGTGGGATTCAGCATGAACAAAATTTCGGAGTGGACGGTTTTTGTGCGCAATGCGCCACGTGCGGCAGCCAAGACGGCCTGATGTACGGCTGTTTGCAAGTGCAGACGGCTGGTTACCTGTGAAGGTGCCGGTATTAAGCGCTCGTGCGCGCAATGAAGCTAGAGCACACGGACCAAGCGCGCATCCACGAAGGCAAAGTCGATTGCTTCGCGTTCAGCGTCGCCAGAGGCGCCTTCTGCCGTGGCAGCAGCGACGATTCGCTTTCGCAGCGCTGCGGCATTTGTGACACCCGTGTAGAGCGCCATATGGCACACGGAGAGCTCCAGGGGGACATGCGGGAATGCCAGACTCTCCATTGAAGTTGAAGTTAGGAGAAGGGAAACAAGGCTACAGTTGGGCGTTCAGAGGATTGAGGTGTGGATGAGCGTCAAGAAGAGAAGTTGAAGTTTCTTGTTAGGGTCAGGTCACGTGGATGTGGATGTGCGGGCCGATCTTGCGTGCTGCGTGGCGCGCACTCAGCGAGTGTCCCTCTATTACTAACTCAACTTGTCTTCTACACTCGTCGAGGAGTCTTCAGAAAGCTCGAGCTGGTCCTCCGAGCGCTCGTTCTAGCTTATCATAATGCGCGGTGTCATTCTTTCTCTTTACGGCTTGGCGCTCGCCCTCGCTCCCCTCGTCTCCGCCGCACTCCCCATTCAGGAGGAGCCACTGACGCCGGACAACTTCAAGGCAACGACAGAGAAAGGGTTATGGCTGATTGAACACTTTTCTCCCTACTGCGGGCATTGTAAGCACTTTCTGCCAACCTGGCAGCAGTTGGTGAAGGATGTGGCGAACGATCCCGCGCAACCATCGGTCTATCTCGCGCAGGTCGACTGTGCTATGCATGGAGGTGCGTGTGCCTCACACATTTCGGCTTCGGATCGACTGACGTGCTTGCAGACTTGTGTAACGCAAATGGCGTCAAAGGCTACCCTCAACTGAACATGTATCACAACGGGGAGATGGTGGAGCAGTTTAGGGAAGCCCGTGAGCTCGACGTCCTGAAGGCCTTCATCCAAAAGCACCGCGACACAGTATCCGAACCTGTCGAGCCTCCACCCACCACCGAGGCCGCCGCCCCCGTCGTTCTCAATCCCACCGGCACCGTTCTCGCCCTGGACGACAAGCTGCTGACCGAGACGCTGGCGCTCGGCCCGGCCTTCATCAAGTTCTATGCACCCTGGTGCGGTCACTGCAAGAAGCTGTCCCCCACCTGGAAGCTCCTCGCGCAGCACATGCAGAACCGCCTCACGATCGCCGAAGTCGACTGCGAGGCGCACCCCGCCATCTGCAAGTCCTTCAACATCAACGGCTACCCGACGCTCGTGTACGTCAACCAGGCTGGCGTCCGTTCCGAGTACAACTCGGGTCGCAAGCTCGAGCAGCTGACGGCGTTCGTGGAGAAGGCCAGCGCGCCCTCTATGGTCGCGATCAAGCCTGACGAACTCGAGGCGCGCGTCAAGGAGGACGAGGTTGCGTATCTACTCCTGCACCCCGCGGATGACACCGCGCTGCTCGCCTCCGTCGCGCAGGCAGCCTCTCCCCTCCTAGGCTCTCCTCGCATATACACATCCCCCACCGCCATCTTCCTCTCCCGCTTCTCCCTCCCCTCCTCCGCACAGTGGGCGGTCATCGCGCTCAAAGATCACGACGCCGTCACCCCGTCCTCCATCTTCTACGGGACCTCCGTCACAGGCCTGACCGCCGCGGAGACCGTGGGGCTCGGCCGCTGGCTGCTCGCGAATCGCCTGCCGACGGTCGTTGAGCTCACGCAGGACAGCTTCCAGACTGTCATGAACGCGCCGCAGAGCCCGCTCGTCGTCATTGCCGCCGCGCACGGGCAAAGTATGAAGGGCCAAGTGCAAGAGAAGCTGCGCGACGTGGCTGCAAAATGGCGCGCAAAGACGGCTGGGACGGGGCGGGCAGGCGCGAAAGACGCGACTGACCTTGGTGGGCGCGAAGTGGTGTTCGCATCAATGGACGCGGCGCGGTGGGGCGACTGGATGAAGAGCATGTATGGCGTCAAGGACGCGAAGGTGCACGACGTGGACGACGTTCCTGTCGTTATTGCAGACCATAAGGTGCGTCGCTGAGATTGGATCCCGGGGATCACCATGGTTCTTCCCCGCTCTACTACGACCTTCACTGACACTGACTGCAGAACCTCATCTACTTTGACGAAGACGGCCATGGCTCTACCATGCGATTGAGCGCATCATCAATATTGCCCGCGGTCGAAGGCGCTGTCTCAGGCCAGCTCTCACCAAAGAACTCGGAGAACATCCTCGAGCGGATGGCACGGGTACGTTAATCCCTTTACTGTCTCGCAACGCTCTACTCCTCGCTCCGTTCTCCCGACCCGCACTCCTCTCTCCGCATTCCAATCTGACCCTCGTTCGCTCCGTTGTCTAACCCTCCCTCGCAGTACGTGAACTCCAAGATCATGCTCGCGGAGGCCTACATCGTCGAGCACCCATGGCATCTGCTGCTCATCATCGTGGCGGCAGTCGGCATGATTGGCTGGGTCGTCAAGCGTGTCATCTTCGATGCACCCACGGATGAGTATGGGTACCAAAAGGGGCGCTTGGATTGAAGGGTGGGTGTACGCCAGGTGTACGCCTGGCTCGACTACTCAGTGATGTGTTCACCTGGACTGGGGGTATATACGTCGCTGCTGTCATGTATTCTACCATCGCCGCATATTTATCTAGCCTAGGAGAATCTACGAGATGAATGGCGTGTTCGTACGGTGTCTGTTCGTAAAGCAGTGTACATCTAGGATTCTGAATCTTCCTCGACCCAACCATCTTCGACC
The DNA here is from genome assembly GCA_007026445.1 of Schizophyllum amplum. NCBI lineage: Eukaryota > Fungi > Basidiomycota > Agaricomycetes > Agaricales > Schizophyllaceae > Schizophyllum > Schizophyllum amplum. The sequence continues at coordinate 3,059,291 of VDMD01000002.1, read as the reverse complement.
TCATCCGGATACACTGTCGAGAATACATCCAAGTGCGCCGTCCAGAGTGACTTCTTCAACTGCTCTCGGTGCATGTCGCAACGCACAAAGGTGCAGCCGGTGTCGTATAGATCCCCATACGCTATGAGCTCGTGATCATCAATCGTGCGGGGATTGTTATGCCAGTCGATGATAACGGCAAGGTCGTTATCCTCGTCGACCAAGATGTTCTCCTCGCGCAAGTCACAGTGGTATATATGTCGGTTGTGAGCGGTTTTGACAGTCGTGATTGCGGACTCAGCCTGCTACTGGTCAGTAGATCTATGACGACAGCTTTCATGCGACAGCGACTTACGAGGGCGAGGTAAGACTCGAAGTTCCGATACTTCAGGGTGAGGGGATTAGATCTCAGAGCGGCCTTGGCTGCTCGAAACGTAGGTCCGGGCAAGTACTCGAGCGCAAGTACGCTCGCCTCCTCGCCCCACGGCATTGTGGCCTGCCCATGATGAGCCTTGAGACGCTCTGATCTGTGCTGCACTGGACGCATACCTGATGCAGGCCGAAGAAATACGCCATCGTGCTTCCCTGAAATTCTTCCAGCGCGAGGTAGGCTGCGACTTGGCACTGAACAAGGTCGGCCGGATACCTATATTGACCATTCTTGATGTCGAAGACAGCCATGCCCGGGTGCTCGTTTGGATGCCTAAGAGCACTCGGCACGATGAATTTGAGTACCACTGCGGCAGGCGCGAGGCCGCCGTGCGCTGCCAGTACCCCGTTGGGACGTGCCGGATCCGCGTCGGCAAGCGCCTGCCCGTCGCGAGGTGTAGCGACCCAGATTTGCGAGTGGTAATCATTGCCAACCTGCAGGGGTCTTGACAGAACGTATTCACAAGTCTCTCCGAACGGTAGATGCGGCACGGGGCGCACACGACGCAAGGCGTCGGAGCGCACACATTGCATGCCATCGGAGCTCCTCGAAGGCGGGTCTCGGAAGCTCCTCGAAAGAACATCGGAGCTCTTTGAAGGGGCGGCGGTCAGACAAAAAGCGAATGACATGCCCGCGACGAGTGGACGATTAAAGGAGGCTCCCTGTAGGCAAATCATCTCCTCGCAGTAGTCCCATACCGACTGAGGGTCGCTGGCCACAAAAGGAGGAATCGACATTGTGATGAAGCGGGCAGTGGCGCGCGGCTGGGTCTCAGTGAAGCTTGGCGCCTGTTGGTGGTAGTAGAAAAGGAAGGGAACATGTCATGGACCAGGATTAAATTCTGCGTCACTTCCGGTTTGACCCCTGCTGTGCATCCACGAGGTGAGAAACGCGTACGCCTCCATGAGCCTGCCATGAGCCTTTCAGAATCAGTCACACCTACTGCTTGAAAGTTGGAGATATAATTACAGTTTCTGCCTACTTCCTGCTGGGTATAACGACAGTGACAGTCATAAGAAGATGGGCCAGGCGCGAGGAAACGCCCCCTCTAGTAGTATACACTTGTGCTGTTCCTAGCTTCCGGCCATGGCATACTGAACGAGTGCTCGAGTCCAAACACGCTCGAAAGCATCAGAAGCGGAGAACCAGGCAGCGACGGGCCCCTCGGTCTTCCCGCATCTGCCACCACGTCCAGCAGAAGAGGGACGCTGGCCACAAACCACGCCCCCGTCCACACGTATCCCAGCATGCGCGGCAACATGCTCTCCTTCACTCCCGCGCGTCGCCCCTCTGCGATTACAGCGTCCTCGAACATAATCGCGAAGGCCTGCGCCAGGAAGAACGGCGTCGACCGGCCGAAGGTCTGCCCAATCATGCGGTCTCCCCAGTTGTGGATGAACCCCGATGCAAAGAAGCCCACGAGGAGTTGGGCATTGCGCGACGAAGTAGAACCTGACGGACAGCCGAGTACCCGAGCGGCGACTTTGCCAGAGGAGGCGACGAACTGCATCTACGTCAGCTTACACCGGGGGTTGAGCGGAAGGTAAGACATACGCGGCGAACCATTTGATGCCACACACGACTGGAAGAAGAACAATCAGGACAGCCTTAAACATGCCTAAACAGGGATCACACCTCCACGTGCGGCCGACTGTGTATGCATCGCGCCAGTCGCCACACATGCGCGGCCAGAAGCGCGGCTCTGACCAGCCGAGGCCCACAAAGAGGATCGAGGTTAGGCAATAGAGCACCTGGACATTGGCCCATATGTTAATCGCCCAAAGTCCAGTGCTGAGGCTCTGGAAGAGTACGCCTTGCGACCGGATGGACTGCGCCTCAGCCGCCCTGTACGACATGATCGGGTTGTGCGTGTTGTAGATGTCGACGATGTCTGCAAGGAGCACGAAGAGCGCCAGGTCACGAAGAGCTCCAGCTATGAATTCACCGCGCGTTTTGCTCTTCGGCATCGGCGGACAGTGGGCGATCTTCAGAGGTCTTCAGCTCGATGATCTGCTGGGAGAGCTAACGTAACGCACCTGATTACTCCAGCCTATGCCGCGGAACGCGGTCGCGAGACAAGTCGCCCACCAAACGCGCCTCCAGAAGGGCATGTCTTGTGCAGGTCGTATGTCGTGCACATGGCGTGTGCCGTCCGTCAATGGGTCGGTGAAGAAGTAGAGGTGGAGGCAGTGCATGAGAGGCAGCGGATATAGGAAGCAGGCAATGGCGTAGTCCTGTATGGGATCGCCGAGATTGATGGTGTACGTTCCGGTCACCCACCAAGCCGCCGCCGTCTGCGTGGCAAGAACCGCGGCACGTATGACTGCCGATGGACGCGTCGCGATGACGAACGGGAGGGGCGCGAGGATCACTAGGCATGGTAAGACAAAAGCGGCAGGATTTTCCACTCGGCCGTCCGACATGATGAGGAGGGGAAGATGGGAAAAGGAGGGAAGAAGGGTCAGGCGAGACCAGGCCTTGGCTCTGCCATCCAGAGGCCAAGCTATAAGTACTCCAAGGCATTCGATGGAACCAGCATGACGTCCTTGTACTGTGTGACTTCCTCTTGCGCAGTTGCCGTTCGAAGACCAACTGGAGACAAGGCGAAGAAGGCTTTTGGACTTCTACTCATCATGTGGTTGACATCGGGGCTACCTGTCGCCATTTGTGTGAGAATGGTATAGTCTCCTGCGGCAGAGGTTCAGCCAATGCAGCCGTCGCATGAGAACGTTTTCCGAAGTGTGGGCGTTCTGTGGGCGTCACAGTCCGTGGCATCGTGGACGACTAACCTGACAAGTCAGTCGTTCGCGAGAAGAACAGAAGGTTGCTGAGTTGGGTCTTGGTGTCCAAAATCCTTTCTTCCTAGCGCACCTGGCACCGATACTGTTATGTAAGCGGGTTCAGATTTCCTCTGACGAATCAGAAAGAAGACCCGGCGATGATGAACATGAAAGGTGCAATGGGCGCGGGGCCACCGTCGTGGCAGTCAAAGTTGAGTCAAAGTCTGCAAGCAGTGCTCGGAGGAGTCGGACTGTTCTCCGTCGTGGACAACAGCGTGGTGTCCCAAAGGAGACGTTCGCCACGTGTTGACTCAAGATTTCCCACGACCACCTTGTCAAGCTTTCAAGTCTTGGCCAAAGTCGGTCAACGTTTCTCTGACTGCGATGTACAGTCGGAAAGCCTTCATTGGACACGCGGCTCTGGGGCCGAAAAGAATGGTTTGCCAGCGCCGTCTGGCACGTCGAGTAGCGGACACGTGACTCAGGCTACAGTCTGTATTTGCCTCTTAGAGTGGCTACTTACTGGTTGTGGGTGTACCGTGCAGGCAAAACGACAGATCAAAATATTCAGGGTAAGTAGATGTACCACGAGTACTTATAGAAGGACGAGTCCGCTGTACTGACGACAAGAGCAGTGACTTCGCTACAAAAGAGAGTACTTAGACGCCAGTCCCGATGAACGTCTGCCAAGAAATCGAGCGTCCCAAATGTTACAGCGCTTGACATCTCCTCCTCATCGCCCGCTCATGGTGTCCCGAGCTCCAAGCGTACCATCGGCCACAGCTGAGCTCGTCATTTTCGATAAACGCCGCACCGTCAGGCGGAGGAGAACTTTCCAACAAACGGTCACCTGGTCCTCCGCTGGACCCGGCTTTGCCGTGGGCGGCCTCCGGGCTTCTTACGCTGACCGCGTTGAATCGTTGGTCCAGCGGCGCACTACTCATCTAGGGCAGACCCAGAGTGTTCCTGCGCTTATGCTCGCATGCGCGCATATCGAGCTCGAGATACGTCTTCATTCTATGCTGCTACATCATCGCTGACGGAGAGTGGGGGGCTGATAGAGGGTAGTCGTTATATCTAGTCGTGTCTGACTACGAGGTGGGAATATTGCGAGGGATACGAGAGAGCATGCTAGTTACAGGCCGGATGGCGTATGGTATGATCGTTACGAGAGGCGTGCGTATGTAGCGGGTGGCATACGCATATAGCAGATGGCGGTACGTATATAGCAGAGCAGGAGACCCAACTCCCTAAGAAAATACACAATATGAATAGTCGTATAAGTTATATATCGTCTGAACTCACGTCACAATGGTCCCCAAAGTCCCGGACATGAATCAAGAGGCCACTCACAAACGATGGAAAAGCTTCAGCCTACGACCTTTACTACGACCGTACCTCCCTCCTCTAGTATCTCGTTTCCATCCACAAAAACATCCGGCGCGCGCTCGAAGGTCATCACCCTCGCGCTGCGTTCGGCCTCCTCGCTCCCAGCCACCCACGGCCGCACACCCTCCCGCATAGCCGCAGCGAGCGCACCCTCGATCGCATCCCCCACGCTCGCGCTGGCCCAGTCCACGTCCGACACCGGGTCCACCCACGCATAGCCAACCCGCGAACGCTCGCGCTCCCCGTCCTTTTCCCGTGACGTCCGCATCGAACGCATCCCGGCGCGGAAGTGGTCACCCGCGGTAGGTAATGGCTTGTCTGGCGTATCGCCAACCAGTGTCGTGAACTGCCCGAACCGCGCAGGCCCCCGGCGCCGGCGCACGCTCAGACTGCGTCGCATGCCGGAGGGTGTCACTGGCGGCGAGGCCACATTCAGCCCTCGAAGTAGCCGCTCAGCGGCCTCCCACACTGTACGACCGCCGACCGTGTCGAGTACCGCGTCGAACGCGTCGCCGTCTTCCAGCAGCCGCTCTAACACGCGAACGATGGCCCCGGAAGCGCCACCCTCGCCACCCTCGCCCGCATCGTCGAACACGACCTCTTCCGCACCCCACCGCCGTGCCCGCGCCTCGATAGCGGTCATTGTACGCACTTCGTCATGTCGAGGGCCCGGCGCATGCACGCTCACCCGCCAGCCATGCCGGACGAGAAGCTGCGTCGCGAACGCGCCCACGCCGTCGTGCCCCATCAGCACTAGCGCTCTAGGTGCATCATTTGTGGCACCTGAGAGTGCGGCCATAAAGTCGCTTAGCTCTGTGGGCCGTCCGCCGATGTCATCCATGCTAGCGCTACGCTGGTGCGCCTCCCGTCGTTGACTGTTATCGGATGCCCCAGCAAAGGCGAAGAGAAGGGTGCGCACGGCGCGAAAAGCAGGGACACCAACGAGGGGCAGCAGCGCTAGCTCCTCCAGAGTAAGTGGGTGGACTTTCCGCGGCAGATGTGGCCGATTGCGGGCCCCGGTCGAGGGTCGTCGTGCTGGCATACCAGACAGACCAGGAGTCGTCGGCCGCGATGGAGGCGGCGTTGGATACGCTAACTCTTCGACTTCTGGCGAATCGTCCAGACCGCTTTTCGGCATCTGTGGCTGAGGAACGCGACGGACGCGATGTCGGTCGACAACCACGAACTCAGCAAGGGCACCAGCCTATCAGTGTGTCGTTAGCTGGAGCCGTCGATAGAGAGCACACCACATACCTTGCGCACGTCTAGTAGGCCTACTACCCAGTCCCCCTTCCGCACATGTTCATCGCGCACCTCCCAGCCACATTGCAGGATGCGGCCGACGAACGAGCGCCCAGGTATGTACCCGATATCCGCCTGGCGCTCTGCACCGGCACGTTCCTTGCTAGCCTTGCGACACCTCCCATCCACATCCACGCCGACCAACCGGCCATCCAACGTGTCCACACCGACCGCCCAAACCTGCACCAGCACGCTGCTCGCGGGAACGAACGTTGGCGGCTGCCGATGGCTGGTAAAACCCAGCGTCGTCTGCCGCCCCTCCCGCGTTTCGCGCCGATGCGCGCTGAACATGCGCTTCAGCGGGTTTCTTCGTGATCCTCCGAGACCTCGCACGACCTCCGCAGTCGCCATCGTCGTCTGCGCAGTGCCGCTACGCGTTAGGTCGACGCGTCCGTCTGCACCCGCGATGATATCAATGGCGCTGAACATGCTGAGCCGATGCTTGCCCTTGACGTTCGAGGTCCCCAGAGCCGACATAGGCGCGCGTGGCAGCGTAAGCGAGGTGTAACCAGGGGTTCCGGAGGAAGGCAACGCTGGCGCATAGGGTTCTGCGTTTACGTTTACTGGCTCGTGCTCCATCGCGGACTCCGACGCTGAAGACGTCAATACAATGGGTGCCAACGGCGAACGCGAATTGGCGTAGCCCAGGGACCGTGACCGCCGTCTGCGCACATTGTTAGATCGCGTAGAGCCGCTGGTGGTGGATGACGTGGACGATGGGCGCCGGGAGATTGTGCTCTCCGATGCCAAGGGGGAGCTGGCGGTGCGGGCACGCGCGGCGTTGAGGATGACCTTGGAGAGGGGTGGTGTCACGAGCGCGCCCTGCGGATCCTCGTCCTCCTCCATCAGCACCGCCATGTTCATCATGAGGCTTGGGTTCGCGCGGCTCATGGTCTTGGCGATCTGCCCTGGTTTTCGAGGAGGCGGAGCGGGCTGTGGCGACGAGGACCGACTGGAGGGGGGCGAGCGTCGCGCCTTGCTGCTCGAGCTGGCAACCTGCAGCCGCTTGTGCTCCTGCTCCCAGTCCTCCGCGGTGTAGGACCCTGAGCGCCGCTTCGAAGGCCGTGGCTTCGCCGCAACGGCGGGGGTTTCTGGGCGCATGCGACTCCTCTTCGGGGGCGCATCGTGGCCAGCGTCGGAGGTCATCGGCGACGTGAGCTGCGTGGACTCGGACAGCGGCTCTGAGAAGAGCGAGTTGCCGTCGCCAGTCGCGGTGGTGGAGGATAGGGAAGAGGTGGACGAGGAGGCGATCGTGGCGTTTGCAGCTATCGCGCGTATGCGATCGGGCCTAAGTTGGCTCTCTGGCGAGACAGCGAAAGACGGCAAGCGCGAGATAGAGATAGTGCTGTTGGCGAGAGATACGCGAGGGGATGCGTTAGGTGTATAAAAGCAGTCGAGGTCCGAGTCCGAATCTCCGTCGCTGCTGCTGCTGCTGCTATCCTCGCGTGATAGAGCCTGCTTCTTGAGCTGGTTGGAAGGCGGGACACTGAGCGTCTTCGCGGTGGTGGTTGAGGTCTAACCGAGGCAGGCACCCAACTTTTGTCAAGTACATCAAGGAAGGAAAGCGGCTCATGACGTACGATGGGAATATCCGCCCGTAACGATATGGCGGGAGAAGGCGCGCTCGCTCCCTCCTTCTCCTTGGGCTCGAACTTGGGGATGCTACCGAGATGCGAGCCGGCGGTGGGCCGTGCAGCGGGGGCGATGCGGAGGAGGTCGCGCTTGGCAACGTGGTAGTCCCGTTCTGGCGGGAAGGAGTAGGACTGTGAGGGCTGGTTGAATAGCGATTGTAGGAGTGTCGGTTTCGCCATCGCCGGCGACGAGCGTGACGGTTGGGAACAAGATGCCACAGCCCCGTGCGACCTCGACACCGCCGCGAGTGATCGCCGATGCCATGACGCCATTGTTGTCCCGTAAAGGCAAGTGACCCAGCAATTTCAAAGTTCGACTTGATCGAGCTCACTTCATGGACGAGGGGCCGTCGTCGAGGGCCACAATATATGCCATGCTGCGGTACCACACAATGTTTGGTACGGGTCTCATCGTAGATTTGGATAGCCTCATCAGGGCGCTGAATTCATGTGAGGATATGCACAAGATCATCGCAGGTATTGATAATGCGCAGTGACCTGCTGTCCAAGCCTATCGTCGCAGTCGAAGACGTATCCCCCGGCAGCCCTGTCAGGCTGCCTTACTACACAACTGTATCGATGCCGAAGAGGGGGGTGTTTCGACCAGCGGTCTTTCTTGAGAAGATAGGAGACTTGTCGCTGGAGGAAGGTGAGTATATGCGCCTGCAATTGGGATAGAGAAAACGTACTCGCCGGCGATCAAGCGACTGTGATCGCAGAAGGTAGGGGAAGATGTAAGCTTTCGGCTGCAGGAAGGTGGGTATATGCGCTTAGAACCTGGGATAGGAAACGTACTTTCAACTTTGGTTACATAGCGCGCACGCTTGAGGTTTCCCCTTTCCCTCATATCATCCACTGCGGTCACATCCACAGTAGCCTCGGCGGTGTGCATTCTCCTCCAATCTACCAGCGCTCGCAGCTGGGTCAGAATCTGCCATACCGATCGTTCTCCTGACTCGCTCGATCGCAGGGCTTCATTCAATGTAGCTCAACGATCGGCTCTTGCTTTAGGTTGAGGTAGCAACCATGATGGTAGAGGAGGAAAGCGTGTAGACGCAGCCCGTGAGCTCTCGACAACACATTGGCCTGGGGGCGCATTGTAGGACGCGAAGGAGGTACGATGGACGCAGGTCGATATTCAAGCTGAGCGTCAAGACACGGAGGAGAATGCTCTCAGCGAAGGGGATCTTGACAAAAAGTCCGGGACTTTACGCCGATGATGGTGGGGAAGCAAGGGATGTGCTCCCGCTGAGACTGGGGACAACCTAATTTATAGGATCGCGACAGTGGCGAAGGATCATGTGACCGCGAACTCTAGAGAACGTGACGAAGTTGACGGTTCCTTCACGCCTTCCCCTACCTCTCCCATGTCCACTTACGACGATCAGCAGGAGCTTACAATAAATACTGTACCCTTACAGTATGTTGTGTAAAGGAGGACATAATTCGGGGGTCGGACGCAGCTAGTTGGGCGCTAGATTGACGGGCCGCCGGGTGTCATCGCGTTGTCCCTAAAATCGTCTATCCTCGTCCACAAGATAGCGCAGGGAGGACCACTAAAGTGGGACGTTACCCCAGTAGCGGGACTCCACTTAGCTCAGTAGTGGGGCTCTCGTCAACTCAGCGATACTTCAGAAGTACTTTCATACCACGATAGCGCCGAGGACCTCCGCCTCAGCCGCCCTTTGGACGCAGATCTGAATATCCAAACCATCGATACATCTGCACGGCACCTCACATCGATTCGTTACATCGGTAGCGAGCACCTAGAGAATCCCCCGCGACCTACGAAAGCCCTCGCGACCTACGAAAGCACTCGCGACCTACGAAAGCACTCGCGACCTACGAAAGCACTCGCGAACTACGGAAGCACCCGCCACCCCCCATCCACCGCATCCCGCAGCGTATACACCTCTTCTTCCTCTCCCTGCCCCTCCGCATCCTCCTCCACCACATTCACCAACAGCCCGTGCGCCTCGCCCTCCTGCGGCCGCGGCACACGGCGCACAGTCAACGTCGCGCTTCTCGCGTCGTCCCCCTCCCCGCTCGCATCCACCCTCATCACCCTCGCCAGCACGACCACCATCTCCGGTGTCATCGTCACCGGGTTGAGCTCCAGCGACGTCCACCCGACGTACGCGCCTGCCTTCACTTGGTCTGGGCCCGAGAGCAGCTGCGAGGCCGAGGATGCGTATTTTTGTGCGAGGGTGTCCCAGGCGGGGTCCGTTGATGCGGGCTTGGCGGGGGGCGCAACGAGGTCGTAGGACAGCTGCACGTCGGCTGCGTCGGCCATTTGTTGATCCTCGTCGACGTAAGATGGTTTTTCGACGTAGGGCTGCTCATCGACGTAGGACTGCTCCTGCCACTGGGCACCGCCGTTAGAGTTCCATGCCCCCGCCTCCACATCGATGCTCGTCACGAACACATTCGGCGGTAAATCAGTCCGCTCCGAGGGCGGGACGAGGCGCGGGAGGTGAGTCTGTCCGGAGGCGGGGCGCTGAAGTGGCGCTTGCGCGAGCCGCGACGTCGCTGGGTCTTCAGCGAAGATAGTCGGTGGCTCTTCAACCGAGGCCTCGTCCGCGAACACAATCCTCCTCGGGCCCACCGGCGGCTTCAGATTCTTGCGGAAATTCTTGCTCTTGTTCTTATTTCTCAGCGAGAACATGGTCAGCTCCGTGAGGTCGACGGGCTGGTGCCACTCGCTTGGCCTGGCTAGTGCCTGCGGTCCGCTGCCTAGCGTGATGCCATTCGCGACAGACAGGACTTTCGGCGCTCCGGCCACGGGTGCGCTATCGCCCTCAGACTGCCGTTTGCGCTGCTCGCGTCGTCGGCGATTGCGTTCGCGGGTGGCGTTTTTACCCTGTCCGGGAGGTGCCATGGGAGGCGGTTTTGTTCTATGATTTTGTCAGACAAGTCGAATGATAGAGACTACGGATATGAGTTGACTTACAGGGCAGGCTTTTTCGGGGCGGGTGCTTTCATCGGCCTCTTCGAGCTCGCCATCAAAGGAGCGCCGTCGCTGTCGGACGAGGAATCGGACGAAGAAGAAGAAGAGTCAGAATCTGAGTCGGTGTCGTCCGACGTGTCATCTGAGCTATCAGAGGACGAGCTGTCGGACGATGTGTCGCTAGACGAGCTAGTTGAAGGGGAGCGCTTCCGCTTCATCCCACTGACTGGGAAGATTAGCGTGCGCGACATCATATACCAGTATAGAAAAACTACTGACCGGCTTTCTTCGGTTGAGCATTGGATGATGATTGAGCAAGAGATGAAGATGGGGCACCATTGCTTTCTGCTTGCTTGATCACAAGCAGGTCCCCATCGCGGAGTAATTCCCGCGTCGCCTGCCAGTCTAGCAGCTCAAAGTCGTCCAAAAGCACCCGCAGGCCAGTTTTTGAGGCACCCAGCCCGGGCACGTTTTTCGCGAGCGACGTCTTGAGATCCCCCACAGTATCCAGATCTACTGCAAACCACAGCTTCAGTGCGGGCAGCGGCGGCAGACACTGCAGCTTGACGCGCATGTTCCCAGTGATGGTGGTTTTGAACAAGCGCCTGTCACACGTCGCGTGACCGAGGGGCCTGTGTCACGCCGCGACACATGAACGCGGAGGGACACGTCGGCGCGATCACACCTTGTCCTCCGCCCCCATCGCCGCCCACTGGCAAACGCTCCTTGTGCGCCTCCAGCCTGAGCGTGTCCCTTCTTTCACTGCCCCCGCCGTCCGCGAACCCGCGCCAGCATGGCGAACTACAGCTACGATGAGTCGGGGAACATGGCGGCGTACTTCGCCCTCAGTGTTCTCGTCCTTATTCTGGTACCCTTGACTATATCTGTTCTGACTCCCAAAAGTAAGTATAGTCTCAAAAGTATGGTATATGGATATTGATCCCTTGAAATAGCCAAGAAGCATGTCAACCGGAAGGAAGGCTGCACCTGCGCACCTTGCCGCGACAACCAGAAGCGGTTGAAAAGCCGGATGCCCAGTGTCACATTCAGGAAGAGGTGCGCGGACTGAAGATGGCTGCACTGCAATGTCTCACTCTTTCCAGATACGTCGTGCTTGGCCTTGGCTGGGCCGCCGTGGCGGCTCTGGTATACAAAGTCGCGAATGCAACCACGGAGAACACCCTGTACGACCCTTTTGAGATACTCGGTATTGCAAGGGTGCGTGATCTTAAGGAGTCACGAAAGCAGTATACTCATGCGCTGCGCTGCAGGATGTCACCGAGAAGGAAATCAAGTCCCATTACAAGAAGTTGTCGAAGCTTTAGTGCGTGCTGCGCCGTGAATCAGCCGTACATCCCCTCATGTTTACCCTACAGCCACCCCGACAAGATCAAGGAGAGCGCCGAGGAGACCCTCGACATGATTCAGGACCGCTTCGTCAAGATCACCAAAGCTTACAAGTCGTACGTGCGACTACTGCTTTCTCAGGGCTCCTCTCACTGACGCCCCCGATCTTCAGGCTCACCGACGAAGTCACCCGCGAGAACTGGCAGAAGTACAATGACCCCGACGGTCCCCAGCAGACCACCGTCGGCATCGCCATCCCTGAGTGGGTCATCAGCACCCAAAACAATATCTTCGTTCTCGGCTTCTACGCCCTCATCCTCCTCGTCGGCCTTCCTTGCCTTGTGGTACGTCGAATTCAACGCTACATGGGTGTTCTCCAATAAACGAGTCTTCAGTACAAATGGTCCACCACCAACAGTGCCAAGACGAAGGACGGCATCCAGGCTAGGAGCGCGGCCGCGTTCTTTAAGAGTCTCACGGAAGGCACAGCCTCGGAACAGGCCATCCTGCAGATCCTCGTGAAGGCATACCAATTCGAGCGCACCCCGGTCAAGGGCGCTGCGGAGAAGGCCGCCGCGCTGAAAGACCTTGAGAGGGCACTCATCGAGAACGTCGGCGGCGAGAAGAAGTGGGAGAGCTGGATCGGCACGGGCGCTGCGGATGAGCAGCAGAAGCGCGCGCTTGTGCTTATCTACAGCCACCTCGCGCGCCTTGACGTTACGGATGCTGATCTGAAGAAAGGTATAATCGTCACATCTCTGGATATCGACATGCATGCTTATTTTGTAAATCAGAACAGGAACAGCTGCTCCTCGCCTCCCCTCTCCTCCTGTCGGCTCTGCAAACAATCGCCATAACCCGAAGCTGGTACCTGCCAACAGCGGCGATCGTTGGTCTTCAAGCGTCTCTCGCCCAGGCTGTCCTTCCGTCGCCCCCTCTGACAACCGCGGAGCAGCAGTTGCTGCAGTACCCCAGCGTGACATCCAGCGATATCAAAACCCTCACAGGCGCAGACCAGAACGTCGCAGGACTGATCAAGAAGTTGGACGGCGCCGGTGATACCCGCGTAGCGGATGTCAAGAAGGCCGCGGAGACATGGGGCAAGGCTGAGATCGTGGAGGCGCGGTTCCGAGGTATGAATTCACAGTTGCATCCGTGTCATTGGTGTCCTGATCAAAATGCAGTCATCGGCGAGCGTATCGTCACGCCTTCTTCCATCGTTCATCTGGTTGCGAAGTTGCGCCTGCGGCCACCCCTGGGTGCGCCGCCGGTCGAGAAAGACGACAGCAAGGCCTCTGCGAAGAGAACCGAGCAGCGCGAGTATGACTTCCTCATCGGCAAGACCGACGCGGAGAGCCTAGAGACGATTGGCGCACCGGAGTCTGGTCTGGCGCATGCGCCTTTGTGGCCTTTGGTGTGTAGCCGTTGGTTCTCTGTCGCCGATTCCTCAGCTCATGTAATCCGATAGCCACGCAAGCCCGCATTCTATCTCATTCTCGCCGACCCGCGGCAGCACAAGATGGTCGTGCCGCCGCTCAAGGTGATGGACGTACCTTACGCAAGCGACGCAGACTATCGGTCGTACAAGATCCAGTTCCAGGCGCCGCCGAACGTCGGCGAGTTCCACTGGTCCGTGCGGCTGCTCAGTGACACCTACATCGGGGAGTTCCAGGAGCAGGACATCGTGGTACGTATTTTATGTCCTAGCATCGGTGATCGCGAATGCTTACGAAGTACAACTATCTCCTAGCTCAAGATCGACGACGTGAGCGCGCTGAACGCCGAGGAGCGAGACGAAGAGGAGGACGATATCTCAGACCCGGAGGAGGACTCGCTCGCAGGGCAGATGGCAGTCATGCGCGGTGGGAAGGTCAAACCCATTGGCGAGTACGATGATGATGATGATGAGAGCAGCACCGACGACGACCGGAGCAGCGAGGAGGAGAGCGATAGTGACAGCGACAGCGACTGAGCAGGTCGTTTCCTTATGTAATGTTGGGCTTGTGGATAATTTATGGACTTCTGTGACCGTCACGGATCAGTGGGTGTGACATTTGACCCAAAGCCTAAAGGAGCTATCGTCTCTTGTCTGACGCCACGACAGAGGCGCGCGCGACAGAGGTCTACACTCTTGATTTTCCAGTACTCGACATGGCTCTTGATAGTAGCCTGGGGTTGACTATTGTGTCCTTAGGAGATGATACAGACGTCGCTCAACGATCTGCTCCAGGGTCCGCTTCACTAGCGACGACGTGCCTCCTCGACGATTACACTCATGCCATGCTGAATGCCCTCCCCCAATGCCCTCGTCCTATAACGCCTACAGCAGATCAATCTTACTATATTCGGAAGTCCTCGAATCCAAGCGCCGGTCTAGGTCTATTTTCTCGCCACGAAATGCAAGCGGGCGATCTCATCCTCTCGGAAAGACCGCTGGCCGTAGCACCCGCCAGTGTACTGGGCGTGGACAATAGGAAACTGCTCGAGGGTCTGGTAGAGCGGATGGACGCTGCTACGCGTACCTCATTCTTCGCACTGGCGAATTGCTACAGTGGCGACCCCCTCATCGGTCGATCTCTGGGCATCTTCAGGACGAACGGCATTGGCTTGGGTGACACTATGATCTTTGCACGGGAACCGGATGACCCTGCATACGTCGGTGTTTTCGCCAATGCATCGCGCATAAATCATAGGTGCGTAGCTACCTCCACGCATCGACAGCTGATGCCCAACAGAGACCGTCGCCCCCTCACAGCTGCTGTCCCAGTGCCGCATATCATTTCGACCTCCATTCGTTCATGTTGCATGTCTATGCGACGCGGCGCATAGCCGCCGACGAAGAAATTCACGTCTCATACTGCGCAAACCTCCTCGAGAGGACATCGATGCGCCGTCAGGCTCTACAATCTTACGGTTTCTGCTGCACCTGCTTAGCTTGTGCAAACTCGGACATATCCGACGTACGGCGCGCGAGAGTCGATACCTCCGTGACCCTTCACATGCCACCGGAGAAGATATGTGTCGTCTGTGAAGAACAGATAGCGCTCCTCGAAGCAGAAGGCTTGCAGCTACTTGGCGAGTACGTCGAGCACGCTCTTTTCCTTGTCATAGCAAACATCGCCCTTGGACACGAAGATCGCGCCGCCGAATATAAGGAGAAGGCACGAAGATGGGAGATCGCAATCCGAGGCAGACAGGCCAACTTTACCAACACAGAGCTGGCCCGGCAAACGGGACTGAACTTGGCAGCGACACGAATAACCACGACTCATTGAGATATCTATCACCAGTCTGTTTACAAGGTCGCCGTAATGGTGACATTGGGTAGCAGCCGCGCTTTCCCATCCTCCGCATTCTTCAGCGCGTTCGAGCCGATTCGCCCAGTATACCCCGTCTCGCGCATCCACATTTCCAAGCTATGCGTCCCTGGGTATACACTGCGCACCCATTCCATGTCGCGCTGCACCAAACGATCCCGCCACAGGCTCCAGAATCCCGAAAAACTGTCCGCGATTGTCGTCGTCGTTCCGCCTTCATTCGCTACAAGCCGGTCGTGCCCGATCAGACAGGCTAGCCAGTCGTCGATGATCAACGGGACGTGGACTGCGGGCTGTCCCGTCACGCGTGCAAAGGTCGCGGCCAGGTCATCCCAGCCAACCATATCGCTGGCAACTCGCAGCTCGGCGCCGGACGTCGTGCAGCGGTTGTCGAGGGTGTAGCGTGCCCACCAACCGAGGTCGTCAAGTGCGATCATGGGCATGCGACCGTCCTCGATGGGAGCAGCGAAGACGAAAGTACCATCTGCACGACGAGACAGTGGGCCACAGAGAGGCTGAGAGGTGTCAGCAAACGCGCAAGGAGTGGGCATCTCAATAGACCTACGTAGTTAAGCATCTCCATATATACACCGGACGATATCGACGTCCAGGCAAGGCCGTCGCTACCCGCAGCGGAAGGTTGGACACGCAGATACTCGAAGAAGGCGCCTTTGGCGTCGTGATGCTCCGTCTTGTACCCCACTGCATGATGTCCGAGCTGTCTGACTGTCAACGTCCACACGAAAAATGAATAGGCTGTTTGTGTGACCTTGGCGCCATAATCCAGTCCGCTCCATATGAGATGGCGCATGGTCGGTGTGCGCTTGGCAGCCTCGTAGATTTTTATGGCTGCGAACAACTCCCTTCGCGCGCCGACAGTATACGTGTCCGTGTTGACGAAGGTAGCATAGCAACCATGTAAAGCGATCTCTACGTCGCGCGCGTTGTCAAAGCGTCCTGAAGTACCGAATGAGGTCAGCTAGGAAAGTAGCGACAAGCTCTTGCTTACCTTGCACACATTCGGCACCCATACAGATCAACTCTCGTGCTCTGCGACTCTGAGGATCGCGTGTCAACACGCGCACCACGTACGGCGAGGGCGTGCCATCTTCAGCAGGGCGCAAAATCGCAGGAATGACATGCATGCCCCTATGTGCGCTCATTCAGCGTTCAACAAAGATTCGGCCTTACAGAGCACTCACTGTGCACCTGTACCGCCTATGACTAGAACACGCTTTGGGGTCAAGTGCATTGCTTCTGCCCGTCGTTGCTCGATGCAAGCGACCCGGTTTTGCCTTGATATATATGGCCGTGCTGAGTCGACGGCGGCGGCGGCGGCGCTGAGAGCTATCGTCCTCAAACAGTCTCCTCCACGGCG
The DNA here is from genome assembly GCA_007026445.1 of Schizophyllum amplum. Classification (NCBI taxonomy): domain Eukaryota; kingdom Fungi; phylum Basidiomycota; class Agaricomycetes; order Agaricales; family Schizophyllaceae; genus Schizophyllum; species Schizophyllum amplum. Next base: position 3,042,791 of record VDMD01000002.1, on the reverse strand, counting down.
GCGTACCGGCTAGCTCAAGTCCGCCTGTCCTATAAAAGCACTCACGCTGTGCGTGCTTGCGTGTAAGTAACCTGGCGCCTGGGATCGAGGCGAGTGCGGCATCGGCGATGGCCTGTGCCGCTGCTTACAGAAGCACAGACGACACTGCGTACTTGCCTGTATGTTCGTCAGAATCCATGATGCACTTCCCCATCCGTAAGCGGAAGAATCACAAAAAACTCACCGAGAGAACTTCTCCGTGGTGACCTGCCGCGCATCTCATACTCATCCGTGGTTGGCAGTCGCTGTGAGCCGTTCGTGCTCGTTACAAATCTCTAGATAGAAAGCGGCGTCCGCTACATCGAGTTACGGCGATGCGAAGCAGACGGCCGGCGCAAGATCAAGCAAACGAGAATACAAGAAGACACGGAGGACTTTGAGGACCGACGTTGTTGGAAAAACGAAGAGATAATCAACCGATTTAAACAATATACAAGATGCACAAGTCACACTTAGTGGGCTCTCTCTTCCTCTGCGTCGGACGATCCATGCAGCTCCGCCAGACAGGATATCGAGCGAGACCGCTTGAGGAACCAGCCGTCTGTATGCTTCTGAGGCGGATGGTATGGATCCTACAAGCGATATCAGCTTAGATCAACGACTATGCTTGCCGAACGGTACCGCTTACCGGACGAAGCTCCATAACAAGCGCAAGCCTTTCGTTCAGCTTGTCCTGGACAGCTTGAGTCGGCTTCTGTGGATGTCCAGAGTAAGGCCACGACGAGCGCCTCTCCATACGAAAGTATGACTGACCAGGCGGTACATGATGTCGCGTAATCTGAATTCTTCTAGGTACAGCATCGACACGTCTCGAGCACGTGCGCGAAAGGCGAACCCCTTTCTGTGTCGGCGTCTGTTGTCCAGCTGATCGAGATAACGGTGCCAATGGACCCAGCGCATGTATTCTTCCTCTTCAACAATGGGGTGCAGCGTGCCGACATGTATGGCGGCCCACGATTCACGGCTCTGGATGACGCGCAGACAATCAGCATACGAAGACACGAGGACTTACTCACAAGACGTACTTTGGAGTGTTCACCACCAGCCGTATGCGCGACGCTATCAGAGATATGTCGCTCGCGCGTGCTGAGTTCGATGGTGTATTCCAAACCGACCCATTCGGCGGAGTCATCGACGACAGAAGGTGTATTCGGGACGGGCGAGTTCGGATAGCTCGGGTAATCTTCGATGAGAGTATCAAAGCACTGGAAGGAGTAGGGAGAAGGAATGATCAGAACCCACAGATCACACTACATAAGGTAGACTCACGATGTGGCGCTCGGGTTTCTTTCCTTCCTTGACTTCGGGCGGATGTGGTGGGGGAGACGGGCTTACTTGAAGCTCGTCAGGGAAACGATCATCAGCTAGTGCAAGAGACGATCGTTCTTCGTCGAAGGATTTATTCGGGAAATCCGGCGTCAGAGGAGGCGTCAGATCGCGGTCGGAGCCAGACGATTTAGAGGAAGCAGAGGAGCCAAAAGCAGACATGCAGTAGTGAGTTCTTGGAGACGCGCTTCCTTCGTCGTATTCGGAGGGGTAGGAGGTATAATCGAGCTGGCGGGTGTGTGGAACCGCTGCAAGCGAGCCGCAGGTCCGCCCTGAATCGTCATCGTATACGAGAGCATCGGGTTTTTGAGGACGGGTAGAGTTTTTCACGAACAGCGAGGAGAGTGAGTTGAGGGCAATGTCGTTGATGTTGCGGATACGCGCAAAGAAGCCGGGATTAGCGCCAACAGAGCCGGACTCCTGGATAAGGACAGCGTTCGCCGTCGTGTCTGCCGCGGGGTTGTACTGACGGTCCATATCCTTCTTTGACTGTAAGCGATTGCCAGCAGAGCAGCGAATGCGTGAACGAGATGAGGGTAGAGAGCAAGCCGGTACGGATGTTAGTGACCTATGAGGTCATCGGGAACGCGACGCGTTTAGGCACGTGCCGTATCACGCGTCGACGGTGTTGATTCTCGTTGAGCTCGATTCAGTGACCGGTGACCGGTGAATCTTAAAGTCGACCGCAGTATACTGCATCAACAAATCCTGCGTATGCTGCCTCGTCGATCGTGTCGGGTATATGTATGTCGTGAATGGATCCATAAATAAGCTGGGTACGATTCAATGCCAGCGGCCTCACTTGCGCCCCCTGCTTTCATGGCGCTCGCTCTGAAAGATGTTCATCAGCGAGATCATCATTACAATGGTTAGATTTGCCACGTACATCAGGACGCTTGTATGTGAGGACCTTGGGCAGTTTCTCCGTCTTGAGCGTCTCTTGGAAGTGTCGGATGCGCGCTTGAGGGTAAGGCAGTGTCTCCGGTGTATCAGAGCAGGAAACGACGAGCATGTAGATATCCCGTCCTTTGGATGATTGCAGCGATACGCCGCATCCAGTCTCGATCCCGAATTGCTTCAATAAAACCTTGTCCAGTGCATTGTTATTGACGCCGTAGCCCTCCTTGGGCTTCAGATTAAGTGCTTCGAGGAGGTCCCCAGCGTAGACCATGAATCCGAGAACAAACATCAATGGCCAACGCCAAACTTTGCGGCCGTGGCGGCGCGGCCGGCGCTTTGCTTTGGGCCGCAGGTTGGCTACGGCGTTCGCCGAGTAGGTGACTTCATGGACATCGCCCTCTGGGGCATCCGGTACTTGGCTGGCGAGAAATTCAATAGTAACAGCCTTCGCGCGTTGCTTTTGAGTGACGATGGATGATAAAGGTTCCAGGTCGGGGCTGCCGTCCTCGAGATCGAAGCGGACGTGACTCTCTCCTCCAGTGACACGTTGCGCCTTGCCCGTGGTACCACGGGCATTCGTTGAGCTTCTAATACGCTACAAAGGAGTACATGTGTGAGTAACCGTGCAATGTGGCATGATCGAGCAGCTCACCTTTGCTGGTGGTGCCGCAGCTTCAGTCTCAACCGCCGCTTTGCGTTTGGCTGCGCGCGTAACCGTAGAAGCTGCAGTTGTAGACCTCGTCTTGCTCATAGTATCGGCCCGCGCCGTTGCCTCTTTGACTGTCTTTTTCTCGTTCTTGATCGTCTTCGTCTCCTGCACGGCGGGCTCGTCTTTCTTCGCGATGCGCCGCTTCGGCCTCGTCACCTTGCTGTCAATATCCTCCTTCTTGACCAAAGTAGCACTCCTTAACGTCATCTTCCTCTGAGAGGGTTGGTCGTTCTCGCCCTTGTCGTTGTTAGCGTGGATTTCCTGCTTTTCCGCGGTCATAACTGTGGTAGTGCAGCTCGTTTGTCGGGCTACAAGGCGAGCTGAGCGCCTCGGCTCCTGCTGAGGCTCTGTAGAGGCAGCGGTAGACGTAGCAGTCTTCCGAGGCATGATGTGAGAAGCGAAGGAAGTCGAAGGATGAAGTTCAGGACAAGAACAATTTGAGATCAACGGGCTCGGCTACCGCCGCGCAACATCCAAGTCACGTGTAGACCTCAGTCACGTTTAAGCCACATGACCTCCTTGACGCGTTACATTCGTGACATTGTCACCCTCAGCAGTTAGGATCCAGCCTTCAGGCTATGATCAATACTATGATGCACCCAATATTTAGCCTAGCGTTGAGATGAACTTGCTGTAAAATCTGGCTTGAGCCTCGATACGCCATGGCCCAAAAAGACAGTTTTCCTGCACGAATGTTTGCTTTGACAAACTAGGTCGCGCGCAGCGCACGTTCCACCCGCTCCTTTGTCTTCTCTTTATCCGCCCGAATCCTACCTTTACCATCCTCCACATTTTTCAGCACATCCAGTCTATATTTTCCCGCATACCCCGTCACGCGCATCCATCCCTCCAGATCCAGCGTCTTCGGATGCACCTCCCGGACCCAGTGCATGTCCTTCTGCACGACATCATCCTTCCACAAATTCCAAAAACCTTCAAAGCATTCTCGAATAGTTGGTCCCTTATCGACCTTCTCCACTGCAGCCCCATGCACCAGTGGCGCCTCCGCATCCTTCATACACGCGAACCACTCCTCTGCACTGAGTGGCAGGTACACCGCGCGCTCGCCCGACACCGCTGCAAAAACTTGCGCCAACCGCTTTCCGGACACAACATCACTTGCGATGCGCAACTCTTTCCCTGCGGTCAGCGCTGGCTGGTCAAACGCGTACCGCGCCCACCACGCGAGGTCCGTTAGGGCTATCATTGGAATATGGCCTTCGCCAAGCGGGAGGGCGAACACAGAGACGTCGTCCGCGGTGCGATGCAGGGGGCCGCAAACGGGCTGAGAAAGGGATGTCAGGAAGACTTGGCAGAAGCGGGATACAAGACGGTGCTGACTGTGTTCAACATCTCCATGTACACCCCCGAGGATAGCGCTGTCCATGCGGGTTCTGTTGTCGGCTGCCCGCGTAGGAACTCTGTGACAATGCCCTTCGCGTCCTGCTGCTCGCACGCGTACTTGGGATCGAAGTTGCCGAGCTGCGGGGTACCGCGTCAGCCTTTTTGCAGCACAGCGAGGATAAGAAGGGCAGCGCCAATTATACCTTACTCCCGTAATCCAGACCGCTCCATACTAGATGAGCAAAGCCAGGCGTGCGGCAGGCTTCCTCGTAAATACGTATAGCGGTGTGGATCTCGCCCTCAGCGCCGAGGGCGTAGGTGTCGAGATTTACGAATGCGCCGTAGCAATTGTCGAGGGCGCGCGCGACTACAGACATGTCTTCCACAGAACCTACAATGGCATGATGTGAGCAACACGAGACCATGTATGAGCGTTGCAGTAATTATACCTTCCATGACCTCGATACCTTTCGCCTGCAGATCGAGCGCCCTGTGGTGAGCAGCATCGCGGGTCAACGCGCGCACGGCGTAAGAGGACGGCGAGCCGTTCTCAGAAGATTCCAAAAGGTTGGAAATGACATGAGTGCCCTGTGCGCCTGTCGCGCCAATGACCAGGATGAGTTTCTTCGGCGGAGGAGTCGTGGGCGTAGATATTCCGCGCATGTCGCTGAGGCCAGGAAGCGGCGTGGTAAAAGAGGAGCGGGTGGAAGAGGGGCGATGCGAAGGATAAGACCCCAGGCAGATGAAAGATCACAGCTGAGTATTTGAGGTCTTTTTGTCCGCCTCTGAGGCGGCGCCGCACCTCGGGAACGGCGTCCGAGTTTTATCAGCGGCGCCTTTGTAGGCATATACGGCGTCAGCAGTTGGTGTCAAGCACGGAGTGACGCCGCATATTCACAGGGATCGCCAAAAAAAATCGGGAAGGCGGATATCATCCTCTCTGTCCCTTGGCCGTCCATTGAAGCTACGGACAAGTCAGAGCCGACATAAACGGCGCCGCAAGGATCGTCCCCGTACATCGCGAAGCCATGGTCCTAGACAGAGATTGCGCACGAAGTCATGGCGCGCTATCGCTTTTGATGGCGCTCGTTTCACCGGGCTTGGTGAGAGGAGGGATGTCCGTCTTCAATACTCGGTTGGCTTTGGAGCGAGGATTGGGCGCTAAAAGAAAAGGTCAGCGTCTAATGAGAGGGCGCAAGTTCGAACATACCGTTCGTATTTTCTGTCACGTAGAAGCGCCGCAGAATCATGATGGCCTCCTCACGACGATACCCGGCATGAGCGCCGTACGCTGGATGCGTCGGATGATGCACGCTGGGCAATTCAGCCATGTGGCTGTGTATACAACAGTATACTGACCTCTCGTTGACACCCAATACGCTCCCACAACCGCCGAACCTATCGTTGCCGCATCCGTAGTAAACCTCCTTGATGCCCAGCTGCCGCAGCGCGGACGCGCACATAATACAGGGCTCAACAGTCACGTATAGCGATGTCGTGCTGAGCGGATAAACCGTCATTTCCGGAGTCAGCGCCTTGTCGGCTAGGATGCAGTCGATGGCTTCCAGCTCGGCGTGGCGTGTCGCCTATGCATCCCATGAATAGTTAGACCGCCAACTTCGGTAAGAGCCTTACGTTTCTGAGCTCGTTGGTCCTATTACGAGCAGATGCAATGATTGCGTCGTCTCGTACGAAGACACATCCTACAGGGACTTCGCCCCCTTCCAGAGCTTCCTCGGCCTGCTCAATGTCGGTAAAGTTAGAAAACAAGCGCGTAAAGCGTACCATTTTCATGGCCTCAGCCATCCATCTCATGTGTATGTCCTCCATCGATTTGTTGGTCCGCGTCCGACGAGGATCGGGCGATCCCCTCCGTCGAGCTGGTCGCGGTCGAGATTGAACAGGCGCTACACGTGACCATCATTTTACTCGGTTGACCGGACCGTCAGCCGAGATCCCGGCGCCAATCCAAATCACCCAACAATCACCTATTCTTGTCTGCCAGCTACCCCCATGCCTCCAAAGTCTTGCGCTTTGTGCAAAGAAGCCAAGGCAATACTGAGACGGCCAAAGACGGGACAGCAGATATGCAAGGACTGCTTTTACTATGTCTTTGAAACGGAGGTTCACAACACCATCGTCGACGCATGTCTCTTCCAACGGGGAGATCGTGTTGCTATTGGCGCCTCGGGCGGTAAAGGTGAGTACGGAAGATATCTGTTTCCTATTTTTCTTGCTGACTAGGTGCTTTATAGACTCGACTGTACTGGCATACGTATTGAAAACATTGAATGAACGCTATGACTACGGCCTCGACCTCTTCCTGCTCTCGATCGACGAGGGGATCACGGGCTATCGGGATGATTCGTTAGAGGTACGAATTCTCTACACCCAGAAGACTGTTTACTTAGCACTACCGCAGACAGTCAAGCGAAATCAACAGCAGTACGACATGCCGTTGAAGATCCTCTCATACGACGAGTTGTACGGCTGGACGATGGACGCTATCGTTTCTCAGGTTGGGAAGAAAAACAACTGCACCTTCTGCGGGGTCTTCCGACGTCAGGCGCTTGATCGCGGCGCCGCCATGCTCAACGTTGATCACATAGTCACTGGGCACAACGCCGATGACATTGCAGAGACCGTACTCATGAACAGTGCGCATCCATTCATCTGTTCCTTCCATCATCATTAACTTTACAATCCAAGTCATGCGTGGCGATATCGCCCGACTCGGTCGTTGCACCTCGATTTGTACGCAGGGCGAGGACACCATCAAACGCTCCAAGCCCTTCAAGTACGCGTACGAGAAGGAAATTGTTATGTGAGACTTTTCGTCCGACGTTCCTTCAGTACCTCTGACGCATTATCATATAATCAGGTACGCCTACTTCAAAAAGCTCGACTACTTCTCTACCGAGTGTATATACTCGCCCGACGCCTACCGCGGGCACGCCCGCGTCTTCCTCAAAGACCTAGAGGCGGCGCGTCCTAGTGCCATCATCGATATAATACACTCTGGCGAGGCATTTGAGATCCGCGAGGAGGTGAAGGCCACGCAGAAATCCCAGCGTACGTGCTACCGCTCTCCTCCCAGATGCCACGCTAATAGGAATGCCTGAAGAGACATGCAAGCGCTGCGGATACATGTCTAGCAACGATCTATGCAAGGCATGCACGCTACTAGAAGGCTTAGAGCGGGGAATGGCTAGCTCTGGGATTGTGCGTTCATCCCTTGTATGTGCCGCATAGTCATGGCTCACACCCGACAGACTGATAGAGGGCGCAAGAAGCTCGACGCAAGTGGACCCGCCCCGGACAACATACGCACCATTCCGTTCTTCAAACCACCCTCAGGGCAGGCTGCAATCGCCGTCGAGACGCCTTCCTGAGTATTCTTCCAGCTTCTCTCGCCATCACTGCCCGTTCTCCTCGTTCTGTAGCATCACATCCTGTAGCCTAGATGTCTTCTTACATACATGGGTCTTCCGTGAATTGCGTGTCCGATGTCCTTACCATTGTACTCTCAAAGTATATGACCTGTGTCTTCGTCTACCCTCCGGTGTGTTCCAAGCCCTGGTGTCCAGCAAATACTAACTTACTTGCCAGTGATACCTTCACCGCCTGTATTTTGCAAACAATGTTTACTTCCTGGACTTGACCTGAAGCTTGAATTCGCATCTCAACCGCTTCAATATGCATCGCCTTGCAAATACTGGCAACAGTACACTTAAGTTCATGCAGGCGCTATGTAGCGTATACTACATGTAACATTCCATCTAGATGTGCTCGTCGCGAGGGCAAACTGCGCGGGAGACCATGAGCATAGCATATACAAGTAAATTATACCGAGTGGGGAATATGAAGGAACGTGTAGTACTTCCCGAACGTGCAGTGCTCCCTGAAGCGATAGGTGGCTGCCGCACACAAGAAAAGACCCCGGGTGAGTGGCAGTCCTAAACATGTAGCATCCCCGGACGGGTGACATTCCCAATTGCATAGTATTCCTGGGCTAAGAAGGACCTGTTGTGCTCCGCGATTAATCCAAACAACACAGCGAGAAATAGAGGCAAGTAGATCAAGGTCGTAAATAAATGGTAAACGTCGTCAGGTCGTAGTCATTGTCATGCGGGTAGGCGCGTCGGATCTAGTTTGGTGGTCCACGACTGCAGCTCTTTGAGGCTGGGTGCCGCGAGGGCATGGGAGTTTGATGCTGTGAACAGCGTGAAGCAGAATGGTTTCTACAGTGATCGTGTCAGCTGGGAGTAGAGAACATAGGAGTACAAAGCATACACCAAGCAAAGCCTCTTTGGCGGGGTCGCTCTCGACGTTGACACCGGAGAGGCTGACGATGCCGATCTCTTCCAGCTCGTTCGAGTGCGCGTATATGTGGAGGTATGGTCTGGCAGAGGAGTCAGGTCGACATGTAACCGCTCCCATCCGACCAACATACCTCTTGAGGACGAACCAGCGCTTTTCCCACTGCCCTTGCACGGCGTCCGTCAGGATCAGCAGATATCCCTTCTTGGTGACGCCGTCGCTACGTACCAGTAAGTCGCCTGTTCCAAAGGTAACATGAGTGACTTACGTCCGGGGAACGAGCTTGGTTTCAGACACGAGCTTCAGCCCATCGAGAGATTCATCGTATTTCCTCGACTTCTGAGAGATCTCATCGTCTTCCCGGGGGTCTTGACTGAGTACAATCTTAGGAAATACATTAGCGGCATCCTGTCATAGATGGGGATCCGTTAGACTCACCTCGCCCTTGTGCCCAAACTGCCTTTGCCACAGATCGATCGACTTCCGTATCAAGTCGTCCGCTCGCCACGCGAGGGAATCGGCTTGTACTGGGCGATTCGGAAGCGTGGCGAGAATGACACGGATAGCCTGCACGTCTGCCGCGCGACGCTCGGTCGAGATCAGTCGATAATAGTCCTCCACCACAGAAATGCCCCGCGGACGCCACGTCGTCAGCGCCTCCTCGCCCCGCACGTACTTCTCGGAGGTGTCGAGCCGCCAGAGGTCCTTCGCCGATCGAGTGAGGGGCGGCGATAGGCGCACGTTGAACAGGTTGCTCGTCTTCGACAGCACTTTGCTGGAGCCGAGGAAAGAGAACAGTCTTGAAGGCGGTCGGGCGTCTCGTGTTTGCATCGTCACGGCGACATCCATGTCGAAATGTACCGGTTCCGCGCACGTATCAACAGCTACGTCCCACTGTAATCGCAGCAATATCCGGTGATACGACGAAGTGACCCGATTTAGCAGCGTGGAATTGTGAATGCTGGAATCCCACAGCGCTTCCGCCACCAACACGCCCGTCCCGTCAGGTTTGAACTCCACGGCCTGCTCCGCGAGTAACGGTAGTGTGACCAACGCTTTCGACGTTGAATCATGGACCCGACCTTTTGCGTCCAGCAGTCGCACGTTGCCTATGCGGACCTTCGTGAACTCCAGCCAAGGAAGCTGTTGACCGGAATTAGACGATAGTGATAGCTTCAGCCGCCGCTGCAACCCCTGATGAAGGCAGAATGATCCTGGATCTAGAGAATTCTGGGCCACTACGGGCACGGGGGCGTATTGACCATCGGGCGCCAATTCGCAGACTTGTACCCACGCCACGACGTCGTGCTGTTGTTGGACAACGAAGTCATTCTCTGAGCGCCGCATGAGTGGCAACCCAGACCCGGACCGAGAGTCGGACGACGATGGCGTCACAGAGCCTGACGTTGAGGGATAGTGTCTTTGTTCCCTCATCTCGTCCCATCTCTCGAGACGCTCGACGTAAGTCGGCCGAACAGAAGCAAAGAACTCGACGGGAGCGTATCCTGTGCGCAGATGCACGAGCGTCTTTGAATTTGCGACGATTGAGAAGCTTCTCCTGAATTTGAGATCCGACAGCGACGCATCCTCGAGGTCGATGGCATTCGATGGGAACACCTCTTCCGAGGCGACAGAAGGTCCCACGAAGGATGACAGACGAAGCTGCAGGTGTACGGCGGAGAAGTCGATGGAGGAGAGTCCCTTGACGCTGTCCACAGTGACGAAGAAGCTGAGCTTCGTTCCCGGAGGCACCGTCCCTGACGCTGGCGAGGACCGCCCGTTGGAGCCGTTGGTATACTTCGAAGCTACGACAACGTTGACCAGCTTGATGTCGATCCTACACGACCCGATGGCCTCGGAGGTATAACGACAAAATATAGGGACGACGGAGGTGGACGACAGCCGTCGGGATAGTGGAGCGAGGGACACCAGTGCATTGCCAATGAATGAGTACTCTGGGGGTGGGGAGTCGTAGAAGGCATCGTCCGAGGAGAAGTGCTGGGTATATGACGGTCGGTCGATATAGGTCGTCAGATTACGCATGCGCTGGAGCTGCTGCTGCATGCGGTCCAGAGACCAGCAGTAGATGGCATTGTGCTTGTTGTCCAGCACCTTAACCGCCACGGATGGCTGCGTCGACGACGTCAATCTGGGATCGGAGACGTCGCCGAACTGATCCAAGCCGGCGATGGTATCGACGGCGGACGCTGGAGCAGCCAACGAGCCTCCCGCAGATATCGTGAAGTTGTAGACGACGTCCTTACCAAGCTCTTTGCTGTCTTTGATGTCAGAGATGCCTTGGTCACGTCGCGTTATACACATACCTTATGATATTCGCCTCCTTGACAAGGACTGCATTGGACAAAACGACCTCCGCCATCGAAAAGGACCGATGCGCTCGCCACTTGTCCAAGACTCTCCTGATGAGCCTCAACTGGCGCGCGGAATATATGGTGGGCTCGAAGTCCAGGGCCTCCGTATCGGTCTCGCCCCTCGCCCTTGCATCAATGAGTCGCTTCATCTGCATCTTAACCAGACGCAGCTGATGTTCCATATGATCCTTCTCGACCTTCAGGTCCTCCGCCTCCGGGTCTGGCGACATCGTCATCAGGCGGTTCTCCAGGTGATTCTGCGCCTCCTTGAGATTGCCGTCGACCTCCGGCGACCCTAGGCTCGGCGTCACCTCAACACTCGTGTCGTCGGTCGCATCGCTCGAGAAAGGACGCCCAGTGTCGCTCCATATATCGTCCGGTTGGCTCAGGCTCATGCTGCTGTCCGGTCTTGGTTTCGATATATGATCACGCATGGTCTTGACTTTCGTGATCTTCTCGAACAGTTTGTTGAGGTCGTCGTCGGGAAGGCTGTCGAGAGCTGGATCAAGACCTAGACGTGCGAACGCAGCTTCTCGCTTGGCGAATGTCCAATCCACGTCGACGGCGTCTTCGGAAGTCGCCACTGATTCAGCACGAGTCGTCGCACCATCCGCCGCTGCCATCGCTTCGATGTCCGCCGCGGATATACTTTGGGAAAGCTGATGCTTGGCAGCGATACGGTCCCGCTGTTTGCGAACCTCTTCCGGATTGTTGAAGCGGAAAACGTGGTTGTCACCTGTATCGTCGAGGTCAATAAGAATGTCGAATCCCAATGTGAGACAACCACATACCGAGAATAATGCGGTACCCTGAGCGAAGTTTGTAGCCCTGCCACGAGTATCAGCAAACATCTCAAAGGAAAGCAAAGTCCGACGCATACCTGGCCCGACGTAATCTGCTTGCCATTCAAAAACTAAGAGAGGCTCAGTACGGCACAAACGTATCACAAGAACTTGTCCTACCGTCACGCAGTTAGGCATCGCATGTAGCATCACTTTGCCGTCGTCGTTCTGGAAGTAGCAATGGTCTTCCATGATATTTTCACCACTCAAACGGATAGCGGCCGGCTTCTCGCTGTCGAGTCGGCCAACCTGCAACTCATGATGAGACACGCTTGCAATCGCCTCACTCAAGGACGCACCATAGTCTGACCAGGCTTGAGCTGATAGATCAGACACTCGCTCATCAGCGGATCCTCATTCTGTGATCGGTGTAAGCGACTTCTGCGCTCCGCTCAAACACTCGACGTACCAAGTTGACCAAATGAGGCATCTGTGAATGTGATCAACAGGACGCCCACAGACATACAGTGCAAGACGCACCTTCTTTGGCGTGTGCACACCAACTAGATTCTTCTCCACCGTGATCCCCAACTCCTCCAGCGCCTGCTCCCGCTCCTTCTGCACCGACTGCGTCCTCTCCATCTTCTCCTCCCACGTCTCATTCAAACTCTGCATCAGCTTCTCGCTCGTCTCCATCTGCTCCTGCAGCTGCGCCTTCGTGACCGTCCTTATCTCGCCCTCTTTCGTCTGGTACGTCACTTTCTGCTGCTCCGGCGGCACCGTTGGGTCGAACGTCGCTTCGCTCGACGCGCCCGACACGCGCGAGCGCAACATTTCGAGCTCCTCCTTGAGCTCGCGCACCAGCTTCGCGTTCGGGTCCTCGTTAATGACAGCCTTGTTCTTGATCTTCTTGGCCTGGTCGGCGTACCGCAGCGTACTCAGCGTCTCCTCGTAGTCTGCGGGGGCAATGGCAGCTATCATGGCCGTCTTGGAGTTACCGCCGAGCGAGTCTTTGAGCAACCATGTCAAGACCTGTGAGCGCGTCAACACCTGGGACAGCGATGCTGCAAGAACGAGCATACGGAGTCACGGTATGGAATGAAGTCTTCCGCCTTCCCCTTCTTTCCCTTCTTTGCTGGCCCCGTGTGTTCACCTGCTGTGGCCAGCGCGGCAATGACCTTGCCGAGGGTGGTGAGCGACTTGTTGATGTTCGCTCCTTCCTTGAGACGCTGGCCCGTGGCTCCCGTTGAATTGGCACGCTCGGAACCGGCCAAATCGATCAGACTGGGTAGGAGTCAGTAGGTAACTCTCATGAATGCATATGAAACCTACTTGATACGGGAGACCTTCTCTGTATCCATGTTCGTTTCTACGTCGTGCCGCTTTATAGTCAGGAGGAGGGTAAACACAGCGTGGGAGCGCGAAGAGCTACGAGACGGTCAGTAAAAGTAAAGGAGGAGTACATTGTGGCGAGCACGCACGTCTCGTTCATGTTGGTCGCGGCGACCGTTCGCGCTTTGTTACCCTCGTCCATGAGCGTCATCATCTCGTCGAAGCTGTTCACCATGAGCTTGGATAGGTCCTCAACGTACGGACCCAAGCTGGGATGCTCTCGCACACGGAGGTTGCCCGTGTTCTTTGGGTTGAGCAGATCGCGCACTTTCTCATTGTAGATCTTCGCGGATGAATTAGCCGACGCGATATGATGAAGGGGACGTAGGCAAACCTCAATGTAGGAAACTTCGACGGTAAAGTCGATATTGGGATCGGCGGCCTTTCGCTGGTCGACTCGTACAAAGAGTTCGGAACATGTGAGTGGGATGATGCCCTTATCGGGACCGTCTGGGCTTCATTCAATGGGTGTATCAGAGGAAGCGAGGAGGGTACATACATCCCATCATACTGCAAGGCGCTGTTAGCGAACGCGTAGATTGTATGACTGGTAACGCACCTGTACGACTTTCCGGAACCTTCGGAGGGTCAGATATCGCTCATTCCACCTGAGTACTACACACCTGTCTGTCCATCTGTGAAGTAAATTCAGTAACGCGTTCACGACGCTAAACCGCGCGCAACTCACAAGCCAAAATACATGTATTGAACCCCGCGAATCCGTGGTCCAAGAGCTCCTTCCCGAGATCTTCAAAGAGTGTCTGCTGCGAGGCGTAGCCCGGTTCGTCGCGCGGCCCCGCACTCCAGTAACTCTTGTCGAAGCTGAAGGCCATTGTCTTGCGCTCGGTCGCGCGCTTCGCGTCCTGCGAGGAGCCGGCCTCCGGTGGATCGAGAAACGTCTGGTTCCCCTGCATCCGGATGAGCGGCTTGGCGCCGCGGGCCAGCTCTGCGCGGGACGATCAGCTTGCTGGTCCCAGGGTGCCGCGCGGGCACACGCACCTCTGGAGTTGAGAGGTCTACATCTGACGACGACCTTGATGTTGCCATCGCCTCCGTCCATTATTGTCGGGAGTAGGTGTTGGGGTACAAGAATGGTATTGGTAGGACGCCGAGAGAAAGGTGGGGTGTCGTTAAACTTCTACGCGGGACAGAGCGCGCGCGCTGAGGACGATGAACGCGGCTGAGAAGCGCGCCGCGCGGCCTAAAAAGGCAGAGGGCGGCGCTTGATAGGTGCTCGGGGTGTATAGCGAGAGGACTTGTGTGTGCGAAAGCGCGAGCAGAGCAGCACAAGGCAAGTACTAGTAGGAGGACAAGGTACAGTATGTTTGCACGTGTTTGCGAAATCAACTGAACCTCGGCTGTCGACTAGCTCCCAGCCATCTTCCCAGTTGCAGGGCCCTCAGGGATCTCAGGACTCTTTGTCTCTTTTAGGACCATGCAATCTACAAGGCCTCGCTTTTGCGGCGTGCAACCATCCAAGTCAATCGCGCCACGCGGACGATGGACCGAGTTCGCGCTCGTCAGGCCTAACCCAGTTATGTTATCGCCTCAAGCCCTTCACCACAGTACACAAAGGGAGGCAAGACACCGGAGAATGAAGTATGGATATTCATTGCTCTACACAACTCTACTGGAACTCGGGCGTGCAGAACTCGCCGGGGCCGTACGGCTGCAGGATGTTAAAACGTCGTTCTTAGACATGTCGACGACACGCACCTTGGACGTGAGAGCAGTCAAGCCGGCGCTGTTCTCGCTCGTCTGCCTGTTGCTCTGTGGACCGGGCTTGGGCTTCTCGCCCTTGCTGAACGCCGCGAGAATCCTCTTCGTCGACTCCGGCGTGAGGTCCTCCTGCAAATAGTAGCACCGTAAGAGCACATACTTGGTTCCACGACCGCGTACGCACGTAGAAATCATCCCCAACAACCATCATCGGCGCGTTACTGCACGCACCCTGGCACTCGACCTCCACGACCGTGAACTTCCCGTCCTCCGTCGTACCGCCCGGCTTCGTGCCCAGCTCGCTGCACACCGTGTTCAGGATATCCGTCGACCCGCGCAGCATGCACGGCGTCGTCGTGCACACCTGCACAAAGTTCGCGCCGATCGGTTCGCTGCATTACCATGTCCTCTTAGCATTAATCCCCGGCCACAGCCCTCCCGCACGCACCGGTTAAACATGGTGTAGAACGTCGCGACCTCGTACACGCGCATG
This sequence comes from Schizophyllum amplum, assembly GCA_007026445.1. Classification (NCBI taxonomy): domain Eukaryota; kingdom Fungi; phylum Basidiomycota; class Agaricomycetes; order Agaricales; family Schizophyllaceae; genus Schizophyllum; species Schizophyllum amplum. Next base: position 3,027,395 of record VDMD01000002.1, on the reverse strand, counting down.
GGCGGCATCCCCAGCAACCGCGCGACGTAGTTCATCACGCTAATGCTCGTCCAGCCCTTGTTCTGCCTTTGGCCCAGGTCGAGCAGGGGTATGACCGCCGCCTTGCGGTACTGCGGAGGGTAGCGCGCGATGATCTCCTCCGCGCGCTTCATGTTCTCCGAGGTGAATATAAACGGGATCTGCATACAACGCCCGATCAGCCTGCGTCCCGCCTTTGAAAACCATAACCACGCACCTTCGGGTTATTATACGGCGTGTCGCGGTGCTGCACATCATCCCAGGTAAGCATGGGTCGCGCGCACACAACGCGGGCGACGTACGACGAACAGAGCGTCCGACCGGCGACATGCGGAAGCGCATATGGTGCGGGATTGAAGGACGGCTTTAGCACTGCTCGCTGCCTTGCTCGCCGTCTGGATAGCCCGCTTGGGGGCGGCGCGGGCAGCAAGTCGAGGGAGCATCGTCGCGGATGATGAACAAGGGGGAAGCCGAACGGCGAGCACAGCGAGCACAATGTGGGAGTGCTGATTGGCCCGGCAGCCGCCGAGCCGGGTGGTTATGTAATTCCGATGTTGAACTTGTAGTCTTGGCTTCTTCGACGAGTGCCAGTATCACCCAGGCCTGCGTCCTTCCTTCATCATACTTCGAGCCATGTCTAAGAAGGTTGTCATCGTCGGTGGTCATGGAAATGTAAGGAGATGGCCTCAGCCTTTCCTCGGTTCACTCACTGCCCGCCATACCCAGGTTTCCCTTCGCTTGACGCGCCTCCTCACTCCCAAGCACGATGTGACATCCATCATCCGCGATCCAGCCCACTCTTCTGACATTACCGCTGTTTCTGCCAAACCCCATATCCTGTCTCTCGAAGAGGCATCTCCTGCTGATTTCGTCCCCATCTTCACTGGCGCGGACGTCGTTTACTGGTCTGCCGGTGCCGGCGGTAAAGGCGGAGAGGAGCGCACGAAAGCCGTCGACTACCAGGGCGCCGTCAAAGTCTTCGACGCGCTCGAGGCCGTCGAGGGCCCCAAACCACGCCTCATCCTTGTCTCCGCCATCGATGTACGCGATGCGTCCAAGCCTCCTCCTCCGCACTACGTGAGCCTGTACATGCCTTACATCATGTGTCCGTATTGCTGAATTATCAACCACAACGCAGGACGACTCCGACATCGCCATGTCCGAGCGCGTGCGCAAAGGCATCCCCGTATACATGCTCTGGAAGTATGAGGCGGACAAGAACCTAGCGCAGCGCACCGCGTTCCGCTGGACCATCCTTCGCCCGGGCGGCCTCACGAATGAGCCTGGGACGGGGAAGGCTAGCATCGGCCGCACCCATCTGACCCCGGTTATCTCGGTTCGTGATATAGAGCTTAGTACGGTTCATGCGGCTCTCAGCTGACTCCGCGATATCTGGCAGAGGGACGACGTAGCGAAGGCTCTGGCATTACTTCTTGAGCGAGATGACGCTGCTACACTCGCACTGGATATAATTGGCGGCGACACGCCCATCGAAGACGCGCTGGACGCTGCGATCAAGAAGGGCGAGACGGACTTCCTGTATTGAACGCCGCCGGAAAGAATACTTATGTTGCAATGTACCACCACGACAATCAGATTCAATGTAGCATCATGAAGGAAGAGTCTGACCCGTGCACGGCTTGTTAACGTTGCAGGACCTCGAAGACACCATAAGACTCGAACAGAGACTGTGGCTTCGTCTGCATAAAAGTTGGGTTGATTCCCACCAATAATTACCGTTAAATAAGTACAAGCATCCCTCGACAAGTTTTGGTAGCCACAGCTCATTCCCCGCAGATCTCGCTCACGCAGCGTGAATAGCAGCCACGAACACATCGAGCGCCGCCATCTGGCCCCAGGTCGTGAAGCCCTGCGCCGGACCCGCCCACGCGCTCGAGTAGTTGTTGCCATCCGCAGCAAGCTCCAGGAGTGCATTGAACTATGAGCGAAGGACTCAGCACCGGCAGTACGCGAAGAACAGATCCACTTACCTGCACACAAACATACGAGTGGATGAGAATCCGAAGAGATTCGTTGTCGCCCCCACGGCGGTTGTAAGTCTCGTCGAGAGCACGAAGGAGGATGGACTTGAAGCCGACGCCGTCGTTGTTCTCGTTGGGAGACGCGCCCTCCGTGATCACACCGTTGCTGCCTAAGAACACTGTCACTCGGTGGGATAGATAGTAAAAATCGGTAGAGCTTACCCTGCCATGCGCTAGTCTTCATAGCTGCATTCGCGACGTTCACAGCCAGCGACTTCCAGGCGTCATCGCCCGTCACGTCCGCCAGCACGTTCAAACCCTCGAGGTACTTGCCCGAGTTGTACGTGAACAGCCTGGAGACGAGGTGAGCACAGCGTACTGTATGGTCCAAGGGAGCCTTTTACCAGTTGTCCGGCGAGCGCGTGCAATCGGTCGCGTGAACCGTGTCCAAGACGAGGTAGTCGCTGTTCATGTTGACGTTCTTGATCCAGTTCGCACTCCGGATTGCCGCATCAATGAAGCGCGACTCGCCCGTGGCCTCGCCGAGGAACGCGGAAAGCGTAGAGTACAGGCTGCCGAAGTAAATTCAGTCAACGCAAGGCAGCAAAGATCCCAGTCGATGGAAGCGTACCTGGTCGTGATACCGTTGATGCCGTTGTCTGAAGCGTCGACTTTCTATGGGACCGTCAGTACAACCAAACCCTCGATACTCTTGATACATACCCAGAAGACACCGCCAACCATAGACTCTGCATCAGATGAGCAAAACAGTTCGAGAACGCGCAAATATATACGCACGACCGTCACAGGAGCCCTGGAACCCGAAGTTCTTGGTCGGGATGCTGCCCGAGTTGGCGTTGTCCTGGGAGATAGCACTGAATGATGTCCTTTGAGCCAGGGTGTTGCATGAAGCACTAGGATGTCACGTACAAGGTGCTGATGTGCTCCCATGTCGTGATAGCGTAGTTGAGGAGGGTGCTGTCACCGTACGCGCGATAGGCGTAGTATGCCGCCGTAGCCCACCACCTAACCACCGATGTCAGATATCAAGTATAGTTTCCGGAAGTCAGCATACGTACATGGCGTCGTCGTTGAACTAGAGACGAAGGTGAACGTTAGTTGGCAGGTTTGAGATTATGAGCAGGAACTTGTGCGCACCCTAGGGGAGGGTTGTTAGCATCTCGCTCAGTCAACACAGCAAGTGATATACTTACCCCCACTGATCGTAGTTTGCGTGCAAGTTGAAGACATTGTTCAGCTGGTCAACAACTTGACCCTGGTAGACAGTTGTCCCGGCACGATGGTCCTCATTCGCCATCGAGGCCCTGTGAAGCAAATACTCGTCAAGTACAGCACAAATCAAGATCACGAGACCGCGTTACACACCATACATTGCCCGACTGCCAGTAGCCGATGCCGCTGAACTCCCCGTTCCCCGTATCCAGCTGAGGCAGGATAGCATCGATCGCAGCTTGCGAGATAGAGATGCGCTCATCCCTCGAACGATCGTTGGAGAACTCCTGCAAGCTGTGTTACACCGACGTCGAGTAAGTCAACGATGCCTACGAACCCTCCAGCTCAACGGCACACCGAGGTCCTGCGCCGAGGATAGGCCTGCGAGGGAAAGGAGCGACAAGCAAGCGACACCAAGCATTACGAGATGAATGAACGAAACTTCGACAATCGGCCCTCTGCCCTCTTATATGCCACCTATGAATCACCGTCGTGACCGAGTCTCCGACAGTCGTCACCAGATCTCCCGCACATCCACAAAGGATGAGACAGCGGGCGCGGGTCGAGCCTGCCAGTGCAATAACGACGCCGCGGCGTTCGATCTGCAGTTGCCTGAGAAATGGTGAATAGGATGCCAAGTTCGACTGAATGAATGGCTATGAACGGCTGGATCAGAGACGCCTTGCGTGCCTGAGTCCTGCGGACGCATGGGCTGCAACGTCTGCCTTCGAGCCCGCTTCAAGATATGTAGACGGCCGCCCCGGCGGAGGCGCGAGCACTGAGTATGCTCGACGCGGCACGGATGCACCGAAGGCCAGTTGTTCCGATCTTGTTTTCCGAGCTCAAGAACGCGGCGGCGGCACCCTGACCGGACTCCCGGAAGGTCTCTTGGTAAGTATTATTGTTCAAGGATGAAGGTCATAATCAAGTACTGAGGCGAGCTGAGAGAAAGGATTAACAAGCAGTGGGCCACAGTGCATGATTGAAACGTACTTACCCGGGTCTCGAGAATGCATCGAGTCAGCCAAACGCGGAGGTCGAGAGGTGGTGTACACAGCAAGAATAAATCCATCATGATATCCAGGTATAAAATACATATATCCTCCAGCCGAGCGGTACGAGAAGGAAAAGAACAACACCCTCACACCTCAGATCAATCGTCATCCTCCTCACTCGACGAGGAGTAGTCGTCGTAGTCATCCCCACCACCCGCGAGCTTGTTCAGCGACATCGGGGCGCCCACATCGGACGGTGGCGGCGGATCCATGGCCCCGGCGAGGAAGTCGTCCTCGTCCTCCTGTTCGACCTCCGCATTCCCTTCACCTAGTTGCATGTTCATCTCCTGCTCGAAGACGTCAAACATGTCATCGTCGCCCTCGTCATCCGGCTCGCCCGCAGCCATCGACTCGTCGCCTCCACCGCCGAGTTGGCTGGTAAGCTCGCGTTCCAGTAGGTCGTCCCCGTCAATCTCCTCCAGCTCAAGACCGTCAAAAGCGGGCGTTGGTGCGGCGGGCACCTCATCCCAGTCTTCTTCCTCAGAGTCTGAAGCGACCGGTTCTGCCGCTGGAGGAGGTGAGGGTGCGCGCGGAGGTGGTGTAGGTGCACGGGCAGGAGGTGGAGATGGGGCAGGAGCAGGTTGCGCGAACCCGGATGCGCCGGGCAGCGTAATGCCGCCGCCTGCGGTCGGGAACATGAGTTCCTCCTTGGGCGGAGGAGTTTCCTTGCGCGGCGGCGCGAACTTCTTCAAGGGTGCAGATTTGCGCTGTTGAGGCGGGGGAGAGGGTCGCGAACGCTTTATCGGGCGCACGGCCGGGGGCGGCGCTTCATCCACCGCGGGCGGCGGCGACTCGCGCTTGTTCTTGCCCTTAGGAGATGGTGGTGCCGCTGGTTGTGGTTTCGTTCTAGGTAGCGGTTTGGGCTTTGGTCTTGGCTTCGGAGCGGCGGTCTCTGTGAGTGGGATCTCGCCCTCTTCAGATGATTCCTGCGCGCGGAGGGCGTCCTCTAGCTCGCTGGCAAGGTCATCCGTGCCGCTTGGCTGTAATGGTGGTATAACTGGCTCGTTGGATAGCCTCCGGCGGACGAAGGTCATGTTGATGCTGCTTTCGACCTTCTCGAGGACATAGCTCTGCGTCTGCGCGTCAAAAATGAGGACACATGTCCACTCTGTTGGATGGGCTTCTTGACCCTGCCATTCGAGCTGTTTGTTATCCTGAATAACCTCGTCAGCCTTCATGATCGTAAGGGCCAAGGCAGGGCCGCGCACTTTGGACGGCTGTTGCAGCGTCACCGGAAACTCCTTGTTCTCCGGATTCCGCTCAATAGATCCCAGCCTGCTAGTATCAATGGAGGACGGCTTGTGGTTGTCTATACAAGCGTTAATGGAAGAGTTGTGACTTGTGAGCTGACTACGCACATCGGACGCCGTAAAAGTGCTTGTCGAACTTGGATGGGTTCGGTGGGCCAGACTGATTCTTGCGCGCTTGCAATGCCTTCGAGAGAGATGAGCCAATAGATACGGAGTGCTTTCCGTGCGCCGGAAGCCAAGGAGTCTCCTGCGCCATTGTGGTTGAGTACAAGGGCAGACGGTCACAAAGGAAGCCAAACAATGCAGACTGCTATAGCCCGGCCCGCCAAGCCCGGATGCCCGGACCGGTGCAAGCACCAACCGCGCTCACCGTGGGTGTCATCGTCGTACAAACTAGACAGCAACGCGACTCCTTGTAGACGCCCATCCCCTCTCCAGTCCCACTCATATGACACAACCATTCCGACCAATAGTTCTCGTGACGGGCGCTAATGGGTGCGCGCGCGCCTGTTCCCTCGCGATTTACACTTGTCTGATTGACCCAGAGGCGTCGGGTTCGCGACTTGCCAGCGGCTAGTTGCACAACTCATCCAGGATGACCCCTCGGACGCGCACCCGCGGTCAGAGGACCCTAATTTTGACGTGGGGAACGCGAAGGCGTCTCCCTACGCGGGCCTTACGCTGATCATGGCGTGCCGGAGACGAAAGAGCGCCGAGGCGGCGCGCGAGGAGCTCCTCAAGTTTCTTGACGAGCGCGTTGCAGATACCCCTACCCAGCGCGCAACAGATTTTAAGGAGGAGCTGAAAGTCGACATTGTGGACCTCGATCTGGGCAGCTTGAAGAGCGTGTTCACACTCGCGCGCGTGCTACGCGAGAGGTGCGTCAAGCCGTGATTGCGCATCATACTTGTGCTGAAGTACTGCGACAGATACCCCTACATTTCCCATCTCATACTGAACGCGGGCGTGGCCAGCTTCCGGAGCATCGACTACCTCGCCGTCGCCCGTCAACTGTTCACTCGCGGCCCTCTTGACGTCGTCACGCACCCAGACTTCAACATCGAGAATGTCGGCGAGACCAGCGCAGACGGCCTCGGCTGGGTATGGCAGTGCAACGTCTTCGGCCACTACGTGCTTGTGGGTTCGCCTTAGCGAATCGCGTATGCATCGCGCCACGGCTGACGAATTCCCCCAGGCTCGCCTTCTCGAACCCCTGCTTCTCTCCCCCGCATACCCCGACGACGCGCGCGTGATATGGACGTCCTCAGGCGAAGGCAACCCCGCACGCTATGATCCTGATGATTGGCAGTTGACGAAGACACAACGCTCGTACGCGAGCTCAAAATACCAGATCCAGCTCGTCGCAGGCGCGCTAGACAGGAAGTCGCTCGAGGCAGGCGGCAGCAAGCGTGCGCGACACCTCGTCTCCGACCCGGGCGTATGTTATACCAGGGTCGCTGCGGCACTCACGAACATCGTCCTCGAGACCATTCAATATTGGTTGTACTTTGTCGTACGTGCTGCCTTGAGTGGGTGACTGTAGTAGACTGACAGACCTGCAGGCCAGATTCTTCGGCTCACCGGTGCACACAATCACGGCGTACCGTGCGTCGATCGCGAATGTGCACCTTGCGCTAGTGTCTCTGGCATACTTGACATTCTGGAAGCCCTCCGAGGATCAGGAAGGAGGGAAGGGTCTGGTCAGCCAGGGCTATCACCCCTTGATTTTCCACGCACGGACAGGCCGGTGGGGTGACGAGCTCGTGGGTCCGACGGAGGTTCAGGGCTGGGACGAGCACGCACGCGATGTGGATGTGCTGATGCAGCGGCTGGAGCAGACGTATGAGGACGCGAAGCAGAAATTTGCGGCAGAGATCTGAGCTTGGATGGATCTTCCGGCTTTGATGGATTTTGGCAGAGGTACTATACCAGTTATTCGCAGCACTAATTATCCAGGGCGCTGTCGCGTTGATAGGTCTGCTTATACTTATACGAGCGACCAGAATAGGTTACGTTTTTGGTGGTCTGTTGCCTGCATTAGTGACCACAGTGTGCCGAAGATGCAGCGGCTGCGGCTGAGCGGCACTTCAAGTTCAATGACAATTGCCGCGCACTCCGCGGCTCACCCTAATCGGGAAGTATCTTCCCATAAGCCTGATCAAATTTTTGGCCGCGTTTTTCTCCCCTTCATCTTCCCCCCACCCGGGCCCCTTCCCCAAAATGCTGGTCCTATACGAGACCGCCCTTGGATACTGTCTCTTCAAAGTCTCCGATGCTGCCAAGATTGAAAATGCGGAGACGTCCGACCTCTGGAACGAGTTCGAGACGCCGGAGCGCGCGAGCAAGTTGTACGTCTGTCCCCCTCATCGAAACAGTGTAGGGGCTGATGGATGCATCTCCGTAGTCTGAAGCTGAAGGCCATACACCGATTTACGTCGACCGCAACTGCGGTGGAAGACATCACTGCGCTGCAGAGCGGAAAGCTCGGCAAGGGCTTGAAGAGCTTCATCCAGGATGAGGTCGTCGCCAAGGGCAAGACCAAGGAGCCGTTAGTTGTCATCGAGCCGAAGTTGGGTGAGTTTCTGCCCGTATGTCTGCTGCACAACTGCTGATCGACGGCCCCCAGCGCACTCGATCAACAAAAAGTTCAGCGTGAACGCACAGGCGCTTATGGAGGGCTACCATATGGATCTCTGGCGTGGTATCCGGAATCAGCTCGGCGCATTGCTAGAGGGGCTTGACCCGAAGGATCTTGCTACTATGAGCTTGGGTCTCAGCCACTCGCTGTCGCGGTACGCACGCGTTCTCACGAGGGATCGGCGGGCGAGCTGAACTCTGCATCAGATTCAAGCTCAAGTTCTCTCCGGACAAGGTCGACACCATGATCGTGCAGGCCATTGCGCTGCTCGACGATCTCGATAAGGAGATCAACATCTACGCCATGCGCGTGAAGGTCAGTCGCGTTCGTTACGTACAACCATGCAGCTACTGATAATCGCGCAAGGAATGGTATGGCTGGCATTTCCCGGAAATGGCCAAGATCATCACGGACAACATCGCATACGCGAAGACCATCAGACATATGGGTACGTTGGCCGCGTCTCTTGCTTGTAAGCCACACTAATGAATTTTACAGGCTTCCGTACCAACGCCTCCTCTACCTCCTTCGCCGCCATTCTTCCCGAGGATATCGAGGCCGTGCTCAAGGCCGCCGCCGAGATCTCCATGGGCACTGAAATCTCTGACTCCGACATCGCACACATCAATTCCTTGTGCGACCAGGTCATCTCCATCTCCCAATACCGTGCCCAACTATCCGACTACCTCCGCAACCGTATGAGCGCCATCGCCCCCAACCTCACCGCCCTCGTGGGCGAGCTTGTCGGTGCACGCCTGATCAGCCACGCCGGCAGTCTGCTTTCCCTCGCGAAGCACCCTGCGAGCACCGTCCAGATCCTCGGCGCCGAGAAGGCGCTGTTCCGCGCGCTCAAGGCGAAGCATGACACGCCCAAGTATGGGCTCATCTACCACGCGTCACTGATCGGGCAGGCGCCGCCGAAGCTCAAGGGCAAGATGGCGCGCATGGTCGCAACGAAGGCGGCGCTATCGATCCGCGTGGACGCGCTGACGGACGCGGACGGCAAGTCGGAGGTGGAGGCGGGCGCCCTGGGCGTGGCGAATCGCGCAAAGCTGGAGTCAAGGCTGCGCGCGCTGGAGTATCAGAACGATCTGGGCGGCGCGCGGCGCTTTGGGGACGCGGGGCGCAAGCAGCAGAAGAGCTTCTCGATGTCGGGCGAGACGCGGACATACAACACGCAGGCGGATGCGGTCGACCTGGTCCCGGCGCAGCGTGAGGACCCGATGGCACTGGCGCAGCAGGTGGTGGAGAGCGTGAAGGAGGACAAGCGGAAGGCGAAGGAGGAGAAGAAGGCAAAGAAGGCGAAGAAGGCAAAGAAGGAGGAGAGCGACGACGAGAGCGAGGATGATGAGAACAAGATGGATGTGGACGAGGATGAGGAGGAGACGAAGAGGAAACGGGAGAAGAAGGAGAAGAAGCGGAAGCGGAGAGAGAGCGAGGCAGTCAGCGCTATCGCCAGCTCACCGATGAAGGTTTGTTCGTCATGTTACTTGCATCTTTCTCATGCTGACCATGCTTGTAGGGCGAGGAAGAGTCGAAGGAGAGCAAGGAGGAGCGCAAGGCACGGAAGAAGGCCGAGAAGGAGAAGAAGGCGGCAGCAGCAGGAGCAGCGGCGGACGCTGACGCACCAAAAAAGAAGAAGAAAAAGGCCGACTCATAGGTCGTTCTTCTATCATCTATCCACCTATCTATCGTGTATTCTTCTGTATAATGGTTCATTTCGTGTCGCGCTTTCCGCTTGCTTTCCTCATTTTGATCTTGAGTAGAGCGGCCCGGCCGCCCGATATGATCTCCTGGCGGTGTCTCCTGCGTCTTCTGTTGGTCTTCCGCCTTGTTCTTGACCGCCATGGATCCACAGCATCGGCGTCGGACTGCGCTATTTCACAAATAAACATCGGTTTTTGCTCCTTATGCCACCAGCTCAACGACCCTTCAATGACCGTGTCAGCTGCTTCCAGAGGTTCCCACCTTGCCACCGGTTTCGCACCGACGGCGCATTGCGATATCATGCAACAGTCATCCTTGCATCGCTCGTCTCCGCCCCTCATGCTCACGACGCTGATCTTGCTCTTGTCGGCTGTCAGCTCAGGCTGCGCGACAGCCCAATGGGCCGTAGACGCAGCCAGCAACATCGACATGCCTTTCAACAAGACAGTCGAGACACGTCTCTTATCATCGCTCCCAGCGGACGACTTCACGTCCCTCTCGCATCCCCACTTTCCTAATCATGGGGTGCGGGTGAAGAAGACCAGCTTCTGCGATCCCACAGTCAAGTGCGACTTCTACCTGTTGGCGAGCTAGTGATCTGGAACCAACATAATCGCAGCGCATATACGGGCTATCTCGACATTGACCAAGGCGCCAAACATCTCTTCTTCAGCTACTTTGAGTCGCGACGCGACCCCGATAACGGTGCGCAACCGTATTGAGGGGGTGGTACACTGCTGCAGCTTCACTTTGCAGACGATGTCATGATGTGGATCAACGGAGGTGCGTTGTTTGCGTGTAGCGTTTGTCGAATATTGATTATCTATAGGTCCCGGTGCATCCTCGATGCTCGGCATGCTCATGGAGCTTGGTAGGCATCGACTTAAGCAGGTATAGATGTGTCTCAAGCCATCGTCCAGGACCTTGCAGCATCGACATGAAGAATGAGTCCTCGAATGGCACCATCTGGAACCCATACTCCTGGAACAGCGAGGCCAACATATTCTTCCTCGACCAACGTAAGTCCACGATATTTGACCGCACATATGCGCCTCTCAAGCTGATCAACTTGCGCCAGCGTGAGTATAGCGATATTCTTTGCGCATATATGTACCCAAGTGACCACGTTAGGGTCGGCGTTGGCTTCTCTTATGCTGACTTTGGCGAGACCGTCGAGACAACGGAGGAAGCGGCCAAGAACGTCCATGCTTTCATCACCATCTTCCTCGAGACTTTCACGCAGCTCGCCGGCCGGCCTCTACACCTCTCAGGCGAGTCGTACGGGGTAGGAACAAGTTTCATTTAATGCGACAACCAAGCTCACCTCTCGCGCAGGGACGCTACCTCCCCGTATTCGCCAGCGAGATCGTCGACCAGAACGCTGTCGCAGTGCGTGAAGGACGGCCTACCATCAACCTGCAAAGCGTGCTCATTGGCAATGGAATCACTGACATCTCAACGTAGGTGGACCCTTCCACCCCAGAGTTTCCTTGTTCACCATACATAGACTGTATGCTGGGCGCTACGAAATTGAGTGTGGCAGGGCCGCATTTGACGTACCCTTCCAGTCCATCTCAGCTTGCGTGCGGATGAAGACAGCTGTGTGTCATTCTTCGTCAGATGTCGACAACTTTTTGACGTACTGGGTTAGCTCCCTCGCTGCGAGAAAGCAATGCAAAAGGCATGTATCGACCAATTTGACGCCATGAACTGCAGAGCCGCTGTAGCGTTCTGCGATTCCGAGCTGTCTACGGGCATGTGGGCTACCGGTCCGTCTTCTCTAATGCTCTTGGTTCCTCACTCTCTCATGTGTTGCCTAGGCAAGAACGTCTATGACATCTCCAAGGTACTTTCCCTTTGCATGCGCCCCCTCTCCCGACATCCTACTAACTTCCCTACCTTCAGCCCTGCATCGGCGAGCTCTGCTACGAAGAGAATGCGGTCATCAGCCGCTACCTCAACCACCCCGATACCCAAGCCCTCCTCGGCGTCGCGCGCAATTTCACCATGTCATCCTCCGTCGTGAGCGCCAGCTTCCTCGCGCACATGGATAAGTGGGCCTCGCCGACGCAGTACTACGTCGCTGGCCTCTTGGAGCGAGGCGTAAGGATGTTGATCTACGCGGGCACGTACGACTGGCAGTGTAATTGGGTGTCAAATCGGTACGTACGAGACAGTTGCTCAGGTCTAGTTCTCACATAAGACTGACTTGCCTGCAGGCTCTGGGTCGAGAAACTGGAATGGAGCGGCGCCGGAGCCTACAGCGCCGCCGCCTGGCGCGATTGGGGTATCACTGACGACTCGAACGCCGCCTTCAGCAAGGCGGGCGAAGTGCGCGAGACGCCGTTGCTTACGTTCGCCACCGTCCGCGGTGCGGGACATATGATGAGTGCATTCGTTTTGATGTCGATGCGAGCGTTGCTGACGGTATTCTCTCTCCGACGTGCTGATGCCTTCCTATGTCTTGGCGGTACCCTGGATGTGCTGATGACATCCTTCGACTTCTTCGTTGCGCCTGTTTCCTCTCATCCGACGCCCACACGTCCCTCATGATAAGCCCGCGGAGTCGCTGGCCATGGTATCGCGCTGGCTCAAGGTAAAGGCGCTATAACTTCACAGCTCTCCCTCAGCATGCTCTGTACTCGGGCTTCGGCTGTGATCCCAACGATCCTCTCAACATCCTCAACAAATCAACTACTTCTACTTAGCAACTTTTCCGCCATCAGTACCCCGCGCGGGCGCATGCTGAATGTAGTCCGGCAGCTTGCTCACTGACGACCGATTGCGATAGATGTGCATGTCAGCGCGCCGCCCTGGTCGCACACGGAAGGCAACGATGTTCAGCTGCCTGCTTCTGATGAGCAGAACATGCATGTCCCGTCAATTCCAGCATCGACTCCGCCATAAACAGTGAACAGTACTGCAGTTGAGAGGTCCCGAAGCTGAACTGGACGTTCGCAAGCGCCTTGTGAGATTTCTGAAGTGCTGGGCGATGATAGGGCGTGCCGTCGATTGAACGTTGCTATGGCGATGGCATCCAATGTCGCCCCTGATGTTGATCGTCCGAGTCAACCGGGCCAATCAGGAAGCGCCGTCCACTCTTCCCTCGAGACCGACACAGCGGGACTCCCTCGCCCGACGAAGTGGACCACGTGGCTTCGCGATGGTTGTCGTACATAAAGAGCCCGGCGTCGAGGACAATCTTCGCTTCTGCCCCCACCGTCCTTCCCTCCTTATCCTGGTACGTGTCCCGCCGCCGTCCCCCACCCGCGCTTGCTAACCGTGCTCTCCTAGCCATTCGTTAGGGCTGCGCCCCCAGTCATACGCCCGGCGCCACTGTGACTTCGTTCGATCTTCGACCTTCCCTTCGTTTTTAGCAGGCTACCTTTCCCTACTCAGCAAGCATATCTTCACGTACGGACGATCTCTGTCATAATGTACTCCACTTCCTTCCTGTATGCCCTCGCGTCGTCGGCGATGCTTGCATCTGCCCTTCCGACGCGCATGATCAAGCGGTCCGATGGTGATATCCAGGTTCTTCGTACGTCTTCCCCTTTGCCTTGCACCTCCTCATCCTTTGCTCACATGCATTTGCAGAGTTCGCGGACGTCCTCGAGCAGCTCGAGAGCCAGTTCTACTCCGCGGGGCTCGCCAAGTTCCAGGACTCCGACTTCACCGCCGCCGGCTTCGCCTCTAGCCAGGCCCCCATCCAGCAGCTCGCGAGCATCCAGTTCGACGAGGCGCAGCACTCCATCACGCTCCAACAAGCACTGAAGGACTCCGGTGCTTCACCCGTCGAAGGGTGTCAGTTCAACTTCGACGCTGCTCTCACGGATGTGGCGACCATGGCTGCAACTGCGCGCACGGTGGAGCTTGTCGGCGTCAGCGCATATCTTGGCGCGGCGACGCTCGTCGAGGACAAGAACATCCTCAACGCAGCGGCTTCTATCTTGACGATCGAGGCGCGTCATCAGACGGTGCTCAACTTGCTCGGTGGTGGCACGACCGTCCCGGCATCCTTCGATGTTGGCCTCACGCCCAGCGAGGTGCTCGCCATCGCTGGCAGCTTCATTTCTGGCTGTGACCTTGGGATTCCGGGTACGTGCTTTAGTGCTCACTATCATGATCATGGCTGACCGATGAGTACAGCCAACGCTGCTCTTACTGTGACGAACACGGACACTGTCATGCCCGGCACGTTGTTGACCTTCCAGTCCGACGCGATCAACGGTAGCACCGATGTAAGCTGCCTCCCTTCGCGTCACCGCACATTCTGACCTTCTTCGCAGGGCATGTTCTGCCAAATGCTCCTTGGCGCTGAGCCTAACTCCATTGCATTGCCCATGGCGGAGTGTGTGGTGCCCGCCGACCTCAACGGCCCTGTCGCCATTTTCATCACCTCGGATGACCAGCCGCTGCTCAACAGCCCTATCAACCGCGCGACAACGCAGCTCGTCGCTGGCCCCACCATGGCCTTCGTCGACAGCAAGCAGGAAGAGCTCTCCCTGCTCGTCAAGACGAACAACGCGGCCTCTGGCAGCTCGAGCGACTCCGTCTCCGTTGAGAGCGTGTCGACGCAGACCGTGTCCCCGGAGGAGGCCTCATCCATCCTCGCCAGCGCGACCGCTGGTGCAGGCGATTCGGCGTCTACTGCGGCTGCCGCCGCGGCTACCGTGACCGCAGGCACTCCCTCGCCGAACGGCGCGTCTCCCGATGGCAAGCTCATTGTCAACGGGCTGTCCACCGTCGCAGACTCGGCCACTGCGACGGCGGCCGCGGCTTCAGCATCGGCGTCAGCATAAGCACATTGCGAAGGGCTTTTCGGGGCGGGCTATGGACTCTGATGATGACCACCTTTTTTGATACCACCGGACTATTCATGTTATGTAGGACATTGCAGGCTTTTGAAGGACAGTACACACTATATTCCCCGTACTGATAGCTTGCTTCTACTCTGTAGGGATTCGTAGTTTCTAGTATATATAAGGAGCGGGCGTGTGGCGTCCTAGCGACGTCCCCGGCGACGTTGCACATCATCTGCTGTGTGACATGTGAAGCTGCGAGATTTTCAGGTCTTACCTTGGGCGGTAAGCCCATGATAATGTCAGCTCGTGCACGCCCAACCCGTATGCGCAGGGCGGGGGATTGTCGATGAGGAGGAGGTGACACCGCTGTCGACACTAGCACACGTCTCGTTGCTGGCAGCGGTGCATGCACACTGAGCGGCGTGAAGGAGATCGATGTTCATGTTCTGGCGACCTACCGCTTGCCTGCCAGTAAGTTACTATCTTATAAGCTCGTGAAGGTGCACTGTGCGATAACCTTTGTGCGGATTCTTTCCTTTTCGACAGATGCTGCCATAATAAGGCAAGTAAGCTTAGCGCCCGCCTATTGTTCTCAAAAAGGAAGGCATTGTGCTGATCCCCGCTCCGAGCCTTCCTGCTCGCCGTTGTCTTGCTTTGAGAGCAAAGCAAAACGTTTGACGAGAGGGGGATTCGAACCCCCGCCTCGAAAGACTAGATCACGTGACTTACACCTGATTCTAGCGCCTTAGACCGCTCGGCCATCTCGCCTTGTAAGCAGCGATGTGGGTTTAATATATGGACCTATCTTTTTTGTACTAATGACAGGGCCCTTGAGCACAGCTGGCTTAGTAGCAAGTTCTGCTCAAGCCTCTTTGTCGACCTCTTTCAGCGCTGAGCAGTTCACGTGTTCTGCGTCCCGAATCATGCGTGAGCCTGTCGCCACGGTTCAACTACTTAGGGGTTGAGTACGACCGTGAGAACAAACAATGTCTCTCGGTGTCTTTGCGGTGCCTTTCCTTCCTCCATCTTCCGTAACTGCTATGCGCAACTCCGTCTCGCGATCGGCGCCTTGACCGAACTCGCAACTTGTGTCGCTGCAACGCGTGCTTCTTCCCATTTTACGATGTCTTGTCCGTCTCCAAGACAGCGAGGCAGTGCTGGAGCTTTGGAAACCTGTCGGCCATTGTTTTGGTTTTGTTGCCAGCGTACACGCCGCGGCACTGGCCTGAGCGCTCTTGTTTAGATGGCCGCGCCTCCGGCCCGCGCCACAAACGCGCTCCATATGCGTCAAAATACGACAGGTTTGCCGCTCGAAGCCTAAGCCGGTTACTCGTCCTCGTGAGCAACAGCTTTCATCAAGACATGATGGGATCGGAGATTTCTCTACATAACAAGGTCGTTTGGTGGCGCCGGCGCGCCATGGGTCCCCTTGCTCCCCCACATTGACCCCACGCTCCTGCTGTCACTGCGAATGCTGCCATGGTCAACTTTGGGCCAGCGTACGAGCCGCTGGTTGTTACTGAGACGGACTTGATTGTGGCCACCCTGGTGCGCAATTCGTCGTCCTGCGCTGAACGTTCTACTTACACCAGCTGTGCAATAGTTCTATGCGTGGACGGTGCGCTTTCCTTTCCATTCCCCCTCCCCTTCACGCCGCTCAAACATTTGCTGTAGCTCGGGTTCGGATATTTCGTCGGCCTCCATTGTGTGCGCGAGTCTCGACGATCGAAGCGATGGGTTTCGACATATCTGGCTCTCATATGGGCGGAATTTTTCGCGTGCGTCGAACCAAGTCCAACCGCCATACGGTGTACCTGACCGGTAGTCTCACAGATGCATCATCTACGGGACGATATGCTGGCTCTACCTCCTCCACATTATACCACCCGGCTTTGGCATTTTCTTTGCAACGACGACGTGCGTCTGTCTCATCTATACACCTTCTGGCGCTGACGAGCGCCGCAAGGCGCCGCAGCATCTGGGCCATACAGATTCAATGTGTCCTGCAGATTATATGCAACCGCGTCGGCGTCCTCCTGCCGGACGATAGATCACGCGCAAGTTCCCTTTCAGCCACCTCTAATGGTGCCGATGTTCATATTCACCCCCGCAGTTGAGGCTCAAACTCTCCGTCTTTGCCTTTGTACTCTTGATAAACATCTCTGGTACGCCCGCACGTTCCCCGCTCCCCGCATCCTTCTGATCAATACCTGCTCCTGGTAGTCTACTGCATATGGGTCCCCTCCAAGATGGGCGTCGACGTGAAGTTCAAGCAGATCAACGTCGTGTGGGATCGCGTCGAGGTCCGTCGATCCGCTTCTTTCATCGAGATCATCTTCTAATCCTCCCATCTATCACAGAAAGTCATTTACCTGATCATCGACATGGCGCTCAATGCGTACTTTATCATATGCGTTAAGCGAAGGCTCGTCGCCTACGGCGTGCGTATGCTTCACCCGTTACATGCCATGACTCTGCTGAACTCGGCACGCAGCTTCGCAAGTACGACGCGCTAGTACGATACAACACCGGCATAGCGGTCGTGTCAGTCTCAATGGATGTTTTTATCATCTGTAAGCCTCGTCCTTCCCGCCTGTAACTCCGGCTTATACTCAGGCAGGCATGATGTCGCTCAAGAACGACTTCGTCTATAATCAAGTTCACCCCGTCGCTTATATGGTCAAGGTACGCTACCAGCTTAGTATACCAGCCGAACCCGCCGATGCTCATATATTGGGTCGCAGCTCAACATCGAGATATCCATGTCCGACCTCATCCGGCGAGTCGCCACGTCCACAGGTAACGAGCGTACGCTAGGCAGGCGCACCTTCGCCGCTCCCACCTGGACTTACGTCTTCCTACAGGGATTCACGTCGACTTCGAAAATGCCAGCAGCAGCGTCACCGGCGCCAGTGGGCAGCGGGGGGCCGTCAACGACCTGCACTTTGCACAAAACCCAGTTGAGGTGCAGATCGATACCGAGGTCGCTACGGACCACATACGGCTCGACAATTTGAAGAAACGAGAATATAGTCCTCGAGGTACGCGAGCCTCAGACTTAGCCGTGCTATCCAGCTAACGAGCTGGCCCATCAGACGCAGACGGCAGCGAAAACGGAGAGGACACCGACAAGCGCGACCCCGACACTGTGAGATAGCATACAGAGCCTGGCCTGGCCACATACCAATGTAGAAGTTGTATACCTGTAATATCGCCGCGAGTAGCATAGCATAACATATATGGTAGCAGTACATAATCCGTGAGCACTGCAATCGTAGACTCACTGTCGTCCGCACCCCAAACGCTCAGTCGTCCTCCTCCTGCCTGTGCTTTTTCTTCTTTTTCTTTGTCTCCGCAGCGTCGGCAGACGGCTCGTCCGTAGCCCTCGTCTTCTTCGTCTTCTTCTCCTGCCCATCCTCGGCGTGCCGCTTCCTTTTCCTCTTCTCCTCCACGGTCGGTGCGGCCTCCTCCACAGGTGCCACGTATGCACCCGCCCGCTCCGCTTGCCGCTGGCTCGCAACCTCCATTTGCTGTCCGCACATCAACACGGCACTTATAGAGATGTCTAACACTCTAGAACGCACCTTCTCCTTCCGCTTCTGCGCCTCCTTCGCCTCTCGCTCGCGCGGCTTGAGGAAGTACTCGCCGGACTCGAGCTGCAAGTCGACCTTGCGAGGCTGCTGTGGTGGCGGGAAAGGTGTATACACCTTCTTCTCCTTCTTCTTCTCCGGCTCGATGCCAGCCGCTGCGCGCGCCTCCGCCTTCGTCGCCTGCCGCTCATTCTTCTTCGCCGTCTTCTCGCTCGTCTTGAGATGGCGCTTGCGGAAAGCCGGCAAGAAGCGGTCCCAGGACTCCGTAGCTAGCTTTGGATCCTTGGCGAGCTCGCGGCGGATCATGAGCTCCTGCAAGAAGGTCAGTTGCGAGTTGACGGGATGCATGTGTGCGCACTTTTATTCGGTAGATAGGATGGATGTTCTTCATACAGTCGAGGACAATTCGCCGAACCTCTTTCAAGGATTTGTACGGCCCCATCACGCTGACAGTGCTACCTTGCACGAGAACATAGCACTGTGTCAGCAATTCGATCGCCTGCAAGAAAGCTTAGCTGCAGTGCGCTTCCTCTATCCACGCATATATGCGCACCTTCAATGTGCTTCCATCGGGTCCAATGATGCGCTGCCTTCGCTTGACAAAGCGCTCCTTATTCCGTACAAGGTTGCCAATTTTTATGATATCGCAGGCCATGTTGTCGTCGAGGATCTTGACTGCTTGCGCAACGGTCACACCACGGGCAAGCAGCTTGACCATATCGCGGGCTTTCAGAATGATGTAGGGATCGTACGTCTTGCGCGTTGTGCGTACAGACATGGAACCGTGGACCAAATCGAGTGTACATGCTACACCCTGACGCATCGTTAGCGTGAAGAAGATAATACAATGAACAGAACACGCACATGATTGTCCAATGCTCTAGTGACCGCGCCCCATACCTCCCGCAAGTACTTTTCTCGGTACTTGGGGAAGAGGGTGGCGAACGAAGACTCCTCGAAGAAGGTGCCGCCCTTGTTGTCGGCGGCGGTGAATGGGTCGATTTTCCACTGAATCGTGCTAAGATTCAACTGCATTATTGATCAAGGATGCTATCCGTATGCTCACACTGGGCCGGCGCGTAAGCGGTCAATCGCAAGGAAAACGTGCGGGCTTGAGCTCACTGGTCGATATCATCAGTATCCCACGCTGGATGGGTACTGTCAGAGACTAGGCTTTATCCAGTATATTAAGCGCATACGTTTATCCTTTCTGTGAGCTTTGTTCTTGTTCACGACGACCTCCTCGTCGGACATGATGGTGCAGAAGGAAAAGTATTGTATCCCCGAATGGGGGACGCTTGGACTTCATGCGATCACCCCTATTCCATTGTTCTTTTGTTGTTCTTTTCGGACTCGGTTCGATTCTTCGTCCTCTCCCAACTTTCAAGGCCTCGTCTGCTTTCAGCTTTCAACTGTCCAAGCAAATGTTATCTGCGCGAGTCAGCGAAACTTGCTGCGCAAGTTGTGGTCATGATAGGCCGGGTTGCAGCGTACCAGATCCATTGACATCTATGTCCGCAGTCTTGAGGCCAACTTCTTCAATTCTAACCTCTGACTCCGACTCTGCATGACTCCTACCGCAGCCCTCTGTACAAGTATTGCAGAATAGTCCTAAGAGTAACGCAGCTTTCCCTTAGCCGTTATCAGCCGGCCGGCTCGATCGCTAACATACCTATCCCTCCTCTCACCTCACCATGGCCAACAGTGATCGCAAGAGCATCGTCGTACTTGGCGCAGGTATGCTCTCTGCTTCTCTATACACAGCTTTCCTGAATCTTATGCTCAGGTGTTGTCGGCCTTACGACTGCCGTCAGCCTTCAAGAGCAGGGCAATTATAATGTGACTGTACTGGCGGACGCGTTCCCCAGTGATCCCAAGTCTGTCAAATACACCAGCCATTGGGCTGTACGTGAACATTTT
Source organism: Schizophyllum amplum (assembly GCA_007026445.1). NCBI lineage: Eukaryota > Fungi > Basidiomycota > Agaricomycetes > Agaricales > Schizophyllaceae > Schizophyllum > Schizophyllum amplum. The sequence goes on along the minus strand of VDMD01000002.1, from coordinate 3,007,197 downwards.
AGGTCTCTCGTGAAGAGGCTATGCTGACAGACTGATGAGGGCGCGATCCTTCTGAATGGCATGAGCGGGATAGATGGCACGCGCAATCAGCTTATGATAGGTTGAGATGTTGTTTACCCTTCCTCGTCCACGGCTAACATAGCAAGTCAGATGCCGAGAAGGCATCCCTCGAAGTCCACATGAAATTGGCTGCTTCCGAGGGCGAGGCTTCTCGTGCCTACCTTCGCATCCCCGCCATTATGTACCTCGACACTCCGCTCCCCTCCACCAACCCTCTCTGTCAATTCCCCGATGCAAGCCCCCTCCTCTATCCCCATGTCATCTCTCCTTCTGACCTATTGACAGTTCAAGATCATTCCCCAGGAGGACCTTCCCCCTAACACCGCCCATGGTATCTCCTTCACCACCCTGACCATAGATCCGCCGCTACACCTCAACTACCTCGTGCAGCGCTTGTCCGCCGCAGGCGGGTCCCTCGTCCGTGGCTCTGCCATGCATATCAACGCCATTCTCGAAGGCGGCGCCGCTATCTTCGCCGGCCGTCCGCCGCAAGCGCCCGCTGCCATCGTGAATTGCTCTGGGCTCGGTGCGCGGACGCTCGGCGGTGTCGAGGATGGCGCCGTCTTTCCCGTTCGCGGGCAGACCGTCCGTATACATGCTCCTTGGACGCGACAATTGATCATGAACCCCGGGCCAAACCCCGAGGAGCACACCGGCGTCTTCCCTCGCGCAAGCGGTGACGTCTACCTGGTCGGCACGAAGCATGAAGATGACTGGTGCGCTCGGACTATCTGCTGCTGTCTCCGCTGCTGAGGTCTGCATTCAAGGTATCCCGCCCCTCGGCCCGAACTTACGCGCAAGATCCTGGAGCTGACTTTGGCCTTATGCCCCGAGATCGCGCCGCCAGAGGTGCGCGCAGTCCGAAAGCCGGTGGTAGAAGATATTCTGCCCCTCATACTCGAAGAAGGCGTGGGCTTGCGTCCGGCACGTAAGGGCGGCGTGCGCATACAGCTCGAGTGGCTTACTGCGAAGGACGGAGGCAAGGTGCCGCTAGTGCACAACTATGGGTGAGACCTTCTTTACCGTCGGTGATTGTGTCCTTTGCTGACGAATAACACAGTCATGCAGGGTCAGGCTACGAGGGTTCATGGGGTTCGGCGGATGAAGCTGTCAAGCTGCTGGGTAGCGCCTTCGCACAGTAGACAGAGTAAGCACTGCATCCACTGTCTCCATGATTGATAATCCTAGTCCTTGGTTTCCCGGCTTCATCGCTCTATCGCCTACATTTTCGACGTCTGCCGCTCGCTCAGCTAAGTGACAGTGCTGCGTAAGCTGTCCGACTCGCCTTTTTACTCGATCCGCGTCGGAAGGATGCACGAGCTCTCCGAGTGCATTGCACATGTTCATGTCCCTTATCAGCCTCACTTCAACTGCCATAAATTACAGCGCTTTAGTACTTAGTTTGCCCTGCCTCGCAAGCATGTCAGCCCCTCCTATCCGCACTGACCGCATCCGCCTCGTCGTCTTCGTCAAACGGCGACCTGATTTGACGCGGGAGGAATTCCTTTCCTACTGGCGCGAAAAGCACGCGCCTCTCTTCATGTCACTTGCGATCGCGAAGAGTAACATTCTCAAGTACGAACAGGTCAGCGATACAGTCAACTTTCCTCCCCTGCTCTCCCTCTGTCGCCTATTATAAGTGCACTGATTTTATTCATCCCAGCTGCACCCCAATGAGGCGGGAATCGGCAGCTTTGCTGCTATGGGACTTGACGTGCCCGAATATGACGGTGTAGGCGTATTTGAAGCACGCTCCTTTGCGGATATCTTGGCCGTAGGTCGCGCTCTTTTCCAGATGCTGTTCCGCTGATGAAGCGCCGTACTTACAGATATACAGCGATGAAGATTATCTGAAACGCGTTCAGCCGGATGAAGAGAAGTTCATTGACAAGACGCCAGGGGTCTCTCAGGTGTGGCCATTGACGATCGTCACTGCTATCGACAAGTAGCTGTGGGAGGGCGCCCTCCGCACTGTAAGGGTTGATCGCGTTGCGAAGCCCAGCAATGACTATTTTATGTACAAATTGAATAACTCGACTACGCGAGCGCAAAGCCTGGGGCGAGCGCAACCCCTGATAAGTAGAAAGTCAAGCTTATGTGCGCCTATGGGCACTGGTGAGTGATGTCACTCCTGTGTCAGTCTTCACGTGACATGTTGAACTTCGAATTTTCGAGGCGCTCGCACCAACGCGCCGAGGGTGGTGCAGCGGATGATGTCAGCCGCGACATCACTTGCCTTCTTAGTGACCTAATGAGAGGGAGCAGTCAGTATAAAAGGATGACAGCGTAGTGCGCATCTCCTTACTTTTCGCATCCGACTCACAAAGAATCAATTCGTTCTTCACCAACTCATACCAACCAACAAACATCATGTCTTCCGGCGTTCCTACTCGCAACTACGGCACCATCGAGGAGACCGGTAGCCAGGGCATCGTCGACGGACGCCAGGCCGGTGAGTAGCCTCGCGCGCTCATGACTCGAGCATAATCTGACCTTCATGTAGGCTCCAACCCCGAGCCCGCGCCGACGCGCCTCGACACCTACGTGGACCATGATGCTTCGCGCTCAGGTCCCACACGCGCCAGCGACACCATCACCGGTGCCACCTCCCAAGATGTCCACCGTGGCATCGGCCAGCCGCTAGGCGGCGAGACCTCGCATGAGGACCACACCAACGGCATGCACGGTCGCAAGCGCGATGCGCAGGGCGTCTCCCAGTTCGGCCCACCAGGCGACCGCGAGAAGGTGCTTGGCCGCGAGCAGCGCGACAGTGAGAAGTTCGGTGACCGCGTCGCATAGAGTATTACCAGAGAGACGGACGATAATGCATCAATGCATAGCACTGTATCATTAGCAATCATACTCATTCGCGCAGAGTACGTGTAGCATCCCATACCTTCAAGTTCGTTGTGTCGGCATGGTTCACAGTCCGAATCATAGCTGGCGAGAGGACCGTATGATATGCATTTTTCAGAGGCAGGGACAGAGCAGCCGATTCATTTATTGAGCTTTAAGGTATACCAACTGTTGCACTTGAGTGTGCCCTAGAGGACAAAGAGCCGGGATCAGGCTGGTTGTCGAATGCCTAGTCTCCTTCCAAGCGAGCCGAACGACGAACAGGAGCTAATATTGGCCAGCCGACGTGCCGTGGCCACTGTCGTCGGTGAGATGAAGCTCCTCAGAAGGTTCAGAGCACCATGGGGCTAATGTAGGGCGCGTCCAAGGCTTTTTGTTCGATGGACAAGTTGACCGATCAGCAGAAGGCGTGGTGTGTTTGTTGCTGTTAGGTCTGACCGGATTTCGCGACGCAAAGGAGTAACGTCACGGTTCATTGTCACACACGTCGAGTCTCGCCACCGCTTTCAAGTTCAACGCTCTCGCCCGAACAAGGCGCATTAGACCTGCGTGCTACAGAAAATTCGTCGCAATACCTGGAATTCGGAGCTTTACTCGAGCATCTGACTCGTCAGCTGCCCGTCCGCGCAAGTACTAGACCGAAAAACAAGATGAGGCGGCTGGCGGCTGCAGTGACTCGCCTTCGAAGTTTCACCAGCACTACTACGCTGGCGGCCACGAAAAATATCAGTGGGGGTAAATCATGCACCTGACGCAAATCCTTTCTCATAGGCGGACGGTCCGTCGCGGTACACTCCTCCTATCAGTATGCTTCCGGGAAGACGATATACGGGGCAGTATGTATCCTTATCCTCTACGTCAACCCCTCCACCCCATCGTCACTGTTCAATCCGCCTGGCGCCCAGTCATCACCATTTCGCTGACATCGATACAGTACTTATCTGGAGCTCTGTATGTGGCATACGGCGCGCTCTACTGGTTCCGGCGCAAGGATGTCCACAGGCAATGCCAATTTGTGGCCATTTGAGGCCATCTGCACTCCAGCATCTGTCCTCGATGCTCTCACCTGACCATCTACCCTGGACGATACTCTTCGCCGACCAGACTGTCGGATCCCCTCGACAAGTCCCATGCCCGGCTGCCTGGCAGCCATTGCATGTCTTCCATCGCGTCCTGTCTATCCATGCAGCCAACGCGTCTCCCCACAAACCTACACCCACGCTAGAAGGCCCGACACTCTACCCCGCATACTGGAACTTGCTCGGATTCAATTTATCTCTCTCCAATGCGCGTGGAATACACTCTCGAAGCGGCCCTCCGCGGCCCGCCCCACATTCCACTGACAGCCAGCGTGCCCAGAGACTTGCTACCACTCGACGCTATAGCCCCATTCCGCGCTCTCATGAGGTCTAGACCCGAGGACGACGTTGAGCACGCAGCGCGTGCGCCTCGCAAGCTCGAGAAGGCAGAAGCAAGGTCATCGGACGAGAGGCTTGCATGGGAGTCGTTCTCGTTCAACCAATAGACGCAGCTTCCCCGCAACATAGCATTGAGATCTCCAGCAGCCACTGGAGCAGTGATACCTGTTCAATGCTGATCTCGCTAGCAGTAAACACTGCTATCCTCACCACCGCCTTTCCCCTCTCATCGCAGCTCCCGACAAGAGACGAGCAGATGACCAGGTCATTCGCCTTCATAGCTCATATGCGCTCCTCTCCCACTGCAAGGAATGGAAAAACGGATTGTCGTGTAAATTACAGTTGCTTGTTTACTTGCGAATCTATAGGCGAACGTATGTATGTAGGTATATAGCAAGTAGCGAACAGGAACCAGGCGGAACAGTGTAAATAGGGATATGAGGCGTGAGCGGTAGGTCAATTACGAAGAGTCAGAATACATGTCGGAGCCAAACCAATGCGCATGGGAAGAGGGTCCGTACAAGTGGAAGTTGCCAAAGATTCCCAAAATCTAGATAAATACGATGCGTGACGGGATACGAGACCAATGTGAGTGATGTTCGAGTGGGTGGTGCTGGCGGCGGACTGGCCTGTGGCAGATGATGGGGTGGTGTAGTTGAGACCAATGATACGGAGGATGACGGTGCCGCGCGAAGTACTCCCGATAAGCGAGCGACGCTGCTCGCAGATGACCGGGGGCTCCTTGTGGGGTTCGCTAGTCCGCGTGAGGTCTCGCGACCTCCTGGATGAGCTGGCGTGGCACAGGACGCAGCCACTAGCATCATCGAGTGGTGTACCACACCGTCAGCCGGCGAAGCAGCCTATCGCGTTGCACCTATGCACGGTGGAATGCAGGAGATATGTAGCAGAGCGGGGGTGGGGTACGCGTGATGTGATGTAAGAGTGGGGGCCTATGATCGTCGAGGCATTGCGGGGCACCGACGGCGAGGGTGCTGCGGGCACGACGACAGGGCGCGGTTATGAGCTGACCATCGTCTGCGCAGCGGTAAAGGGGTGTCCTTCGTGCACGCCATGGTATGCTGCATTCTGCTGCATGAGGAAGGGGGACTGCTGCGACGGGTGTCCGCTTTGGGCAAAGAACGTCGACGGCATGGGGGAGGTCTGGGCCTGTGCCTGCGCCAGGAAGAACGGATCCGTGGTTGCGAACGCAGACGGTTCCGAGTATAGAGGCGACGTCGGTGCGGGGTAGGAGAACGAGCTGAAGGGTTTGCTCGGCACCGGGCTCTGTGGTGGAGATCTTGTTTGGCGCGATGGGAGGAGAAGTTCCTCAACCATGCGCTCTTCCTCGTCCATCATATCGTCGTCTTCAGCGGCATACGAATCTACAGAACGCCACGACCCGGGCCCACTGCTAGGTGTGCGGGGCGACTCCGCCATATAACGCGGGGAGTCTTGCATGTGTCCGAAGCTGAAGCTCGAGGACGGGGTGCGCTGAATGGGTGTATTGCACCGCTGCGTGTATTGTGCGGGTACGGGGGCAGCCTCGACGTTAGGCTGGCCGAAGAGGACTTGGGCAAGTTGTGCCTGCGATACGGTCAGCAACGACACGGCAAGCGCTTGATGTGGCGACGCACCTGTAGAGCAGCAAGATCGATGGCCTCCTGTCCAATGTGGCTCGAGGCGAAGGAAGATACGAGATCGTCGACAGACATGCTCATGATGGCAGGGGGAAAGGCGAGGGAAGGGGAGCAGAGCGGTGGCTGTCAAATTTAAGGGCGTGGCAAGATAATCTCAGAAGCACAAGTTCGGCAGGCCGCCACAATGATGTCGGCCCAGGCCACCCACATCATGCTTCCGACCGGTCCGATCGTACACCCGACCTCTTCCGTGACCAGCGTGTGGCATTTCCATTTTGTGCGGCCTCTCGCACTCGTCCCCGTGACGGTCTTTAGCTTGATCCGCCTCCCGGAGGACTGCGTCGGCGGCTCCGGGGCGGCTCAGACATGTTTGTTGCCATGAAAGAACGGCCACAAAATCTCTGGATTGGGCTCAAAGAGGCAACAAGACTCAAATAAAGGACGGCTTACGTAAAGACGTGTTCGGGATCACCTATCACGCAAGTGCGGGGAAGGGACGAGGAACCGTCTGTTTTTGGGCAAAAGCGGGGGCGCATTCAGGGGCGCCGCGACTCGGAGGAGAGGAAAACAGCGCCGTCAGATCGGCGGCCCTAGGATCTCCCAGGGCGCCATGCACACAGCGGGCTTTCGCTGGCCCTAGGCGCGCCGGGCGTGCTCGAGCAAGCCCGCGAACATGGCTGGATCTGCGGCGAGAAGCCTCCCAAAATCGTCCTGCGGGCACGTCAGTCAACAAAGATCGTACCCCGCATGCGTCGCGCAAATCAACTCACCCTCGCGAGAGAACAGACCGCGTCGAGGCTCGCGCAAGCACCCTGTAAACCGGCAACGAGCTCAGCCTTCTCTTCTGCATACAATCACCGTCAGTTGCGGTGCGACCCCAGAACGCGGTCGCTTACCTTCCCCACATATCACCTTCTCTTCCATCAGTCGCACCCACGAGCGCGCGATCCCATCCAGGATCGTTCCCCGCCACCGATGAGTACAGGGTCCGCATCGTTTGAGGACGGTCTCCAACGCCTTCAAAGACGCCAGCTGGTGTTTCACGGGCATGTCTTCAACTAACACATGGCTCAGCTGTGATACGAGAGCCTGTTCAGACGCTCAGCTCAGTCCGCTTGACATGGCGTCGCAAGAACTTACCCGGAGGTAGCGGGCTGCCCCTACCCCAAGCACGTCGATAATCGCTGGGAGCGTCTCAAGAGACGCGAGCATAAGATCTTTCTCCC